>CALNVZ010001721.1:44100336-44365439 GCA_940671915.1 Paracentrotus lividus | reverse complement strand
TTTTAGAATGCAGCCTGTTTAAATGTCTAATATCAACTAAAATATATTACATGTGTGATAGGGTCTGTCATTAAAGACTAGATGATGGATGCACTATGGGATTTGTAGGTGCCAATTGTTTCCTTTATCCCTCTTGGGAAACCAATATTAATAAAGTCTTTACAGTAGACCACTTTATCATCTACATTGTAGTCACTATGGAGCAGTTTATCATAAATAGATTTTGATTTATTTTTCTATGATGCAGGGATGATGGGTAGGGAATATAGGGGTATAGAGAATAAATGAAGAATATTTCTTTGGCATGGCTCTACATGTATTTTAGTTGACGTGAAGCCATTTTTTTTTTTTAATGCTTATATGGACAAGAGAGATCAAATGAGATGTCAAATGATGTACATACAGTACATGTATCTTTCAAGACTGTGCCCAAATGGGTAATCTCAAAAATATTAAATAATTGCAGCTCCTTGATAATATGAATTGATTTATTATTCCTTGAGGCTTGAGGTAGGAAGACTTGTTGAATGAACAGATTTGCAATCATCATTTGGAACATCATTTTCCTTGATATAAAGGTAGAGCGAAAGGGTCATAGAGTCACATCTTTTTCACATTGGATAGCATTTTGTTTTGACACTTGCTTCTTTTTTTCTTTTTTTTTGAGAACCACCTCATATTTGAGATTGATTTATTTTCACATGTCATGTGATGAATGAATTTTCAAAAAAAAAAGAGAAATAATTTTTTTTAAGGTTCAATACTACTGAGATTCTCACCATATGTTGTAAATATGCTACCAATCATTTGCTTTCTTCTTGTGGTGAAATATGACCAGTATCACATGTACTACTTGTATTTTCTAAAGGAAATAATTGACATGGATATATTTCAGTGGTTTGGCGCCTTATCTTGTGGATTTATGAATATGGGTTTTGAAGAGGAAGGAGTGAGTGAAATGTTATACCTCTTCTATTCCTGTGGTATGAATTGAACTGGAGGCAATAACTACACAAAGAAGAAAACAAGTGAAATGTTTAATTTTGAAGGAGCGAATATCATAAAAGAGTGAATTTTGAATAAAATTGAAGTTAGACGTACATATTTTCGGAAATGTCAGGTACCAACATATTTTTGCTTTGCTGTTTCATACTAAATGCAGTTAGGTTCTAAAGAATTTTTTGCACAGTTCACTTTCTAATTATTCTTGAATAGTACATCTGTAGCTGCATTAATGTAGAGACCCATTTTTACATGTAACTAAAACATAACTATAAAGTTCTGTGTATTTGTAACATTTGTTACCAAGGAATATGCTGGGTTTTCTTTTACAATTCTACAATTTATGGAGACCGTGAAAACAGTAGGATAGTATCGTACAGTGTATGTCAAAAGTTCATAGAAGATTTTATGAAAACGTACTAATTTTTTATCACCCTCGTGGGTATTTTTAGGCCACAATTTTTTGGGAGCTTAGCTTTGGAAAGATGTACAGTAAAAAATAATGAACTTTAACAAAGTTCAATGTTTGTCATTCATTATTCAGGGCATTCACAGGTCATTATATTGGAGCACAGTTATATTTTTAACATCAGTATTATATCATCAAATGTCCATAGAGAAATTAAAAAAAAAAAAAAAAAAAAAAAAAATTATTTCATCCTTGGTATTATACGCAATATTACGAATGCTTACACATTACTTTTGCATACCATGTCACAGAAAGTTTATAAGATTATAATATACAAAACTATATCATTCATGGCAGTTACGGTACATTTTCAGGAAGCTTAACCAATAATCATACCGAGTATGTCATTTAAAGTTCAATGAAAATTATTGTTTCCAACAACTTTTGTTCGATATTTTTGGTAGTGATTGCATTTATTTTTTTTATAGGAGGGGAGATTAGCTGCTCCAGTGATTTGATGTCACATAAAGTTCAAGAAGAATCTCTTTAATAAATTGGTAATAAGTTTAGAAATTGTGTCAATTGGCTGCATAACGAAGATGAATGGAATTTTATGATCTCAGACCTTGAGGATATCTCTACATTGTGCTCATCGTTTCAGCCAATTAGTTATTCTTACCATTGATGGTGACAAATAATGGGCTATGTATTGGAGACGGTGTAGTTGCAGACAAGAGAATGGTTAAAGAAGTGGAGAAAAACATAATTTGGGAAAATCTGTGCTGCATGAAACTATATAAAAATCCTATTATCTCAGATTTTAAATATGAAAAAGTCTTGTTTTGCCAGCTTCAGAGGGATTTAGAGAATGGATTTCTGGATCACTAACAAAAGAATTTCAAGGTTATTCCGGTGGAGGAAAACTTGTCGAGTGAGCATTATGTATTTCAATGTTCAGTATTGATATGAGAGAAATAAAAAAAGACAGAAGTTCATAGGTATCAACATTACAGTAAAGTCATCAATATGTATGAAATTTCAGTATTAAAAATTGACATTGGAGGAGAAGGAGGAGGAGGAGGAGGCGGAAGGGGGAGGAGGCGAAGGAGGAAAAGAGGAGGAGGATGAGGAGGAGGAGGGAAAGGAGGAAAGAGAGGAAGAGGAGGAGGCGGAAGAGGAAAGAGGAGGAGGAGGAAGAGGAAGAAGGTAGAGGAGGAGGAGGGAGGAGGAGAGGAGGAGGAAGAGGAGGAGGATGAAGAGGGGGAGGAAGTAGGAAGAGGAGGAGGAGGAGGAAGAGGAGGAGGATGAGAGAGAGAGGAGGAGGAGGAAGAGGAAGAGGAGAGGAAGGAGGAAGGAGGAGGAGGAGGGAGGAAGATTATGGAGGAGGAGGGGGGATGGAGGGGAGAGGAAGGGAGGAGAGAGAGAGGAGGAGGAGGGGAGGAGGGAGAGGAAGACGAGGGGAGGAGGAGGAAGTTATTGCAATGGAGAAGGAGTAATGAAGAATTCAAATCCAGATCAAATCCAAAGCAGAGGATGAGCATAGAGAGCTGAGAGCTGGTGAACGTGATACCCGGGACGTGATAACATTTGAATACCCAGGTCCTTTGTTTACACAGTGTATAGCTGGACGGGATGATGTATCAAGATGCTAGCAGATCTTCACGACTTCCAAGGATTCCTCACACTCATCCTACACTCAAGCAAATTGTCTATACTAGCTTTGTACTTTGATCACGGTCCTTCCAGAGATACAAGGTTGAAAAATGTTTGCACATTTGATAACTACAGTCTGTGTCAAATAAAATGGTACAGTTGGAAAACATTTTTTTATAGTGTGAAGGATAATATCAACGTGGTACTGTTTGTTATTTTCATAAAGCAGGAATATCACTCTTCTTCTGCAATTTTTTTCATCACATTTGGTGCAGTATTTTTTTAGATATGAATAATTTTCTACAATCAAGAAAAATCCATTTTTCGCACGCCGTCCCATGCCTTTGTGTACGATTTCGCATAATGACCGTGAATTCAGCGCTCCAGAACAATAGAAGTGCGTAATTTCGATTTGTTCCTCGTCGCACAAAACTTAGCATAACCTTTGTTTTACGAAAGCAAATTATACAGGACAAAACGCATCAGCAAGAAAATTCTTTTGGCTTTAATTTGGTACCACGAACACACATTATATGAAAAGATTTCACACCTAAATGATTTTTTCCCCGACTGTACCATTTTTTTTGACACAGACTGTATAGGCATTTTTACATGACTATTTTTGAATGGCTCACATGTTAATGTGTGAATATACCTGTATCTTATTTCTGATTTTCTTCTGCTGCTATGCTTTGGATTCTGTTTGTTCATTATTGTGGTTTAGACTATCCTCCCTTCAAATCTCTCTGGAAATTATTCTTGTAGTATTTCACCAACTTCTGTACTTAATAGAGTGTGTTCAATGTCCAGTTTCAAACTTATACGCCAACATGAATCCTGATACAAAACGCAATTGCAAAACGCTGATATAAAGAGAAACAAAGTGTGTGTTCATTGTCCCCCATCCCCGGTCGTAAAAGTAAACGTGTTTCATATCTCGATTCGGAGGAAAATTTAAACGCCGAAAAAGATGCGTTTTGAAACACAATCAGCTTCAATTTTACGACCTTGAGCATCGCGATTGCAACGAAATGCAACACTGAACAAGCTTCCGGTGCAAGTGAAAAAAGGAGAAGATGTTTGTTTTTTGAGAGCGGGGAATTTAAAGACGATGGAAATATAATCAGCTTTAAATTTTTGACACTGAACAGTGCACCGCTAATCGCATTTGTGTTTGTGTTTTGTAATTGCGTTTTGTATCATGATTCATGTTGGCGAAATTAATTTGAAACTGGACATTGAACACACTCTTAGATGACTGCATTTGTGGCTTACATATATGTATGTTTGAACAAAATACTGTGCACTTTACTGTCACATCCCACATTCTTTATGAACAAAGGAATCTGAAATTCTGTCACAATTGGAAGAATGTGCGTCAGTTTATTTTGACAACTATGTCATAATATTTTGTAACGAATTAAAGTTAGAATTAATTCTTGTAACAAATGATATTGTAAGAGCAAGCTAAATATTATACAGAAGTCTTGTTTATCTGTTCAACCAACCAAGAGATATGTAGGTGTGAGAAGATAGCCCACTTATTTACGTGGTTGTAAACTATTGTTGGAGAAATTTTAATTGTCTATCTATGTTAAATCATCCATATCCTAATGTTAACAAACCAAAATGCCTCAAAGAGAAATAATCATATGTACATGTAGGTCACAGAAAGGGACGAATTAGAAGTTGCTCAAACCATGGACCTACATACAGGTGTATACAGGCATGATTTTTCTTCGCGGATCCGCGGATTTCCGCCGATATTGATATTCTAAAAAAAAAAAAAAAAAAAAAAAAAAAAAAAAAAAAAAAAAAAAAAAAAAAAAAAAAAAAAAAAGCAAAAAGCAAAATCATATGTGCTGCACATGTCTGATGCACTGAAGATAGCACATTAACAAAGTAACACTGACAAAAGTGCAGCCAAAGAAATCATGAATTTTCAATAGATCTCTACCTAAAATAAAATTGCAAAATTTTCTCTGCAAGGGGGAACCCCCCTCCGAACCCACCCCCAGGAGGTTTGGTCGCTACGCTCCCTCACTCGTAGCAATTTCCCTCTTTTTAAAAATATTTCTCTGTCTCATGCCTGATGTAGAAAGTTATCTATAGGTCCATGCTCAAAATAGGAATGAAATAGGGGATTGCAAAAACAGTTAGTTTGACTTTGAGTAAAGAAATGAAAAGTAAGTAGAGTGAGTATAGTTGCTTGGCATAAAAACATACATGTATCAGAGAAGTAAATAGACCCTATTAACTAAAACATGAAATAAAACAGAGACTTGATCAAATAATGGCCAACATGTAGGTTTGCATGTATTTGAGAAAAGAGCCGTCATGAAACAACTTTACCCCCCACCCAAAATAAACCCCTAAAACAATGATTATGATAATACTTTTGTATTTGAAGGTTTTCAATACTTGACAGTATTCTTTATCATACATGTAATGCATGTTGAATCATTGTTCTATCAATTATCACCACACCCATATCACATGGTTTCCCTGGAAACCATAAACATTTTTATTAGTATATAACTATCCATGTCATCCTTGCCTACTCAATACAGATAAATCTATATTGCCAAGTTACTACATGTACTTGTACCTGCTTGAAATCAATTTGTCAGTGATTTTTGCAAACCATAATAAACCTCAGTGGGTTAAAACAAGCTTTTGAGATATATCTAATTGCGTTCAAAGTTTGGATGTTTTCCCCACATTCATAACTTTGAGGTCACTCGTACATGTACATGTATGAGCTATTGCAAACCCAATGTCTATGTCATTCAGGTTTATGTCAAGTTTTTATATCTTTTAGCTGGAATTCAATAAAGTCAAGAGCTATATTTTTCAATAAATCTTAAATATCACAGTAATAATTTGATACTCCTTGTTTGATCCCACTCCTACCTGAAAATAGGTCATGTTTATTTGCACAGACAACTATATATGGCTTTCATAATGAGTTAAACTTTTTGATAACAATTCTGCTTCCTACATGAAGCAGACCTTTACCTACACTTATTGTTATCCACTGTAAACTAATGGCCCGTTTACAAAATATATATTGTTCTGAAATCTGAAGTTTTAGAGCATAGTGAAAACTTGTTCAGGTACATTGGGCACATGGTCTGTGGTTCATTAGCCCCCTGTTTTTGTTTGTTTGTTTTTTGTTTTTTTAATCGTTTACACACACTTGATAAAAATAACTTTGTATTAATATACTGTTCCCTCCATCAACAGTTTTGAGGAAGAGATAAAAATGGTGTAAATTTAGACTTATATTTTGTCCCTTTTGCTCTGAGCTTAATGGACCTCACAGCTTATTTTGTGTTTGTGATAGAAAAACAAAAAACATTGCAAATATATTGAACAGGATTTCAGCCTTGTATATTGCAAGTCGCACAAGTGAAACTGACCCTGAACCGACCCCAAATCGAACAAAATATTACATTATTACCAAAAACGGTATGCTAGTCGTCGCTTTAGAGTCGGTTTCACTGGTGTGACATGGCTATGAGGCTAGTGCTGATATGAAATATTTTGTCATTTTAGAATACATAACTCTTGTAATAACACATTCATTAGCTAGCTACCATCTAAACATGTCCAAATTAGCCAACTAACATGCAAATAACCTCCGGGCAGCCTATGATTTTTTTTCATATCTGCCTGGCTCCAAATTTGTCACGCAGCAGTTGCGTGTGTTTCTACCATTATATTAGAGACAAAATTATTAATTTCTTCTCTTTAAATTAATCTCTTCTTTGTTTCACACATCTTTACAATGTCTATATAACCAGGGCAGATAAGGGATAGGTAAAAGACATTTTGAATTACATGGATAAGATGACCAAGAAATAACCAAGAAATATATTTTAACTTGAGAATTTTAGCATCAAAAGGACAATATGTATCAATTCCAATTTTGGTGCTTTATACAACTTGACCTTGTCTGTGGGTCGGTGAAGATCAGATTTATTTTTATTTGCCATTTCTTTGTGAGCGGGTAATGAACCTAAAGGCAATACAAATTGATTTCTGACTCCATATCAGTATCATCTGAGAAAAATAAATACTTGAAGAAAAAGAACTTATGAATGGTGAATATTTCTGTTTAGCACCCATTGTTGAAAGGCAATGAGCTGCATGAAAAGGTGGGATATACATTGCTATTGTTTGGTTGGTTGTCTAGTTTAAAAGCAAACCATGGTATAAAACAGTATCTGCCCCTTTTTCTTAGCCGCTATTTTTAATATAATTGCCAGATAGAATGGAGGATAAAGTTTGAGCTTACACCTTTTTCATATACACAGTTTAAAATCACAAGCAGCATGAAATTATGATTACTTGTCATTTAATGTTGTTATACATTTGTCATTCTGTAATAATAAATGGAAATGCCCAATAAGATCTGTCTTCACGATTCAATGCATTAGAAATTGGTGTATGGAATGTAATATACTTGTGGTCAAAAATTAATCTTAGTCAATTGTATGTTATGTCTTGGTCTCAAGAAAAATCCATTCAATAACAAACAATGATTGTAAAGAGTTTTGTATTAAATAGTAATCTACTTGGAAATTTCTTCTAAAATTTCCAAAACTTTATACATTTAAATACAGAGGTTATTCTTTCACTTCAATTTCCTTTTTTATGAACTGGTATTTTTTCTGTACTATTTCCCTACTGGTTATTGGTACATGTACATATACATTGCAAATGCTGTGAGAGCAAAAAATATTTCATCAATAAATTCTGCAAGGAATGAAAATATTGATTAGACAGATAGAATCCGTTTCAGAGGCTCCTTTTCAACCAATTATGATTTGCTCTGTGATTATTATTCAGTGACACAATTTCATTCCAAATTTATAAAAGTGACATCTGGAAGCGTTAGCAAATCAAAGTTGAAGATATACATGTATGACCTCTGTTGATTGATATCGGAAATTCAAATAGATTCAATTATGAATTTAATGAAAATAAGGCATTGCATGATATTGCAAATTTGATACTATTTGACATGGATGACACTATGTTTAGGCTACTTTATTATTCAATGGATTTTTCATATCAAACCATAATTTATACTAATGTGACCTGATCAACATACATGTAGACTGAAGTACTATTCTTTTATACTTTAATTTGTATTGTGCCACTCGTTTAAAATGACTATTATAAATGAATGTAACAATATCATTTGTTTGTTAACCCTATATTCTGAACCTTTATTTTTGCACTAGGCTTATTAATATCACACCTGCGTCTAGTGCTACACGCTACTTCAAGAAGGTAAATATCCTTGGGCTCCTGGAATTAATTTTAGCACTCAATCTTGGACCAGCTTTCACTTCGGATCATGGAGTGTGTTTCTTTATGTATACATTTTGAGAACAAGAGGAGAATGCATATTTGTGAAGGCTTTTTTGTGTAATATTGTATGGGCTCTGGCTAATTAGACTTGGTCAATAAAATTGTATACACCAACTACGGTGATTAAAAAGATTACTTTGTTTTTGTTTTATTTATGTTAAAAAAGAATCATTTAGAGAGAGAGAGAGTGTGTAATCATTTTCACTTGAATCTAGCCTAAAATGAAAGTGACAGTGATCTGTTTAACATTTGAAGAAAAAAAATCAAAACATTAGAATCGTGACAGAGGTTTTTTGTGTGTGAAGAGCACCACCTAGCATCAGAAAATAGACAGGTCTATATTTACATATCCCTCCCCCTCCTCCCATGTATTATCCCATCTCTTCCCATACCAAACAGAAACATCCTCCACAGTGGTCACATTAACAAACTCAGAATTAAGTCATCTAGTAAGACGGATTGTCGCAAGTCCTGTCCCCATGGGCCAGCTCCCGCTACAATATTTTCATACCATAATCGGCAAGATTAAAAATAACGCCCAATTTACCCACCGCTGCTTTCGTCTCAAAACTGTTTAGAGAGGGAACAAGTTTAGTCTCGACGGTACCATGCTGCATTGGTGGATGGTATTCTAGTCAGTTTGTTCACACTGATGCTAAACAATTGTTCTTCAATATTTTCAGTGTACATTCCAATATTATGAATAACATATGGTTCATTTTGGTTTTCAATTTTAATTTGCATTTTTGTAGTTGTTATATTTCATTTTTTTCCAAGTTATACATTTTGAAGCCTTATCCTTCCATTTCACCATCTCTGTACTTAATAATGTAATATGTACATACATGCTTCATTGGTATTATAGATAAGGAAAGAGTCATGTTGTCAGAAGTCAGCATATTACATGTAGGCCTACATTAGGGTATTTGAAATGAATTAATGATTGAAAAGTATTTGTAATCAACAAAATGTGGAGATTTGCTTTCCACCACTGTTTCAAACAATTCAATACTTTACAAAAATAAATAAAAAAGCGTTTTAGTAGAAATTTTGAGTTAGATTCTACCCAGTTCCCAATAATACAATTTTTCTAAAGCTTATTTGCATGAGAACATACGGTCTTGATTGTGTGAACACACTTATCACATGTCTGTATCTCGTTGGTTCATCTGAGGAGCACACTTCCCACTGAGGGAAAGTGGGATTTCATCTTTTCTAAAGTGGTTCATATCTGTAGATTTACCTGATGCTGTTGTAGTTTGAGAATTCAGTCTCTCTTTATAATGCTGCTGTGAGGAAATCTTTAAAGAAGATGGTAAAAGTATCATTTTTTTTCTTAGAATTGAATAAATGGATGAAAACACATTTACCATTTAATAAAAAGCCATTCTCCTATTCTTTGACAGTTTTTTGCGAGGGTCATACATGGATACTTCTATTGAAATTAGAAATGGCTGAAATTTAAGACTATCACCAATCTTTCATCATATCACTTTTTTAAGACTAGGAAGGACATGATTTTCAAAGTTTGTCAGTGTGTTCAAGGCTTTTAGTAATTTTCTCCTCCATTTTTCTATAATTTTTGGGGGTTGACGGCCAAGGATTACTAGGGATGTACATCTATTCACCCTCAACGTCAAGTCTACCTAGCTGTAATTTAATCGTCTTCCTGAACGCATTCTATATTTACCTGAAAATGTCTTTCTTTCCTATTGCTTATTGATGTTATTTCTGATTGCATATTTTGGTTGCAGACGTAATATGGAAATTTGTGAAGTATTTATATCTGATTTTTTCCTTGTGGATTTCTTTTTTCTTCAAATGTTCATCTGAACGTTTTATCATCTAATAATTGGGATTAACATATTCTTTTAGTGTTTTAAAAATGCATTTCGTTAAAGCTCAACTTGAGTGGTTGTAGTAAATTTGGAATTTGGAAGGAATTGTATGAATATGTCCTTACATTGTTCCACTTACATATAAATATACCTGCACAAGATATGTTTATCTTCCATGCACGATTTCAGGTGTAATTTAGAGTAAATAGTGGTCTGGACAGTTATATTGATGCAACTCGGAACGCCGCTTTATCGCCAGAACTCCCCGCACACAATACTGCACAGATACCGTGCAAACTGCGGGCATGCAAGTTCTGTTCAATACGCTTTGCACGTGGACGCTGCACAGCTCTAAGAAGTGACCACGCGGTTGACGGCCAGACAATTTGTTCTTTATTTGCTCATTACTCAGCTATTTTACATTTTCTACCAAAATCAATTGGCAATTATCATCATATTTCACTTCCACTAATTCTAGTGTACACTCGTTTTGATTCTGTTAGATTTTATTTTTTATCATCACTACAACTCGAGTTTATCTTTAATATAGGGCAAGTCCAAGCTATTTTGCGCGGTAACAAACGGGACAATCAGAGCCAAAAATAGGGCTTGTTCGAAAAATCTTAAATGAAATCTCAATCATTAGGTATATTCTTGAAGGTACTATGAATCTTCAACAGAAACATAAAAATGGTTGAAATAACTCAATTCATAATTAATTTATGATCATTTATTCGTTGGTAACAAACGGGACCAGAAAAAATGGCGTTTTCAAATTTTGATTTTGTTCACATATAACTCTGAATTTAAAAAGTAGATCTAAACTTGCATAGTCTTATCCTGTTAAACATGCAATAAACATTGTAAGGACATATTTTAACGTTAATACAACTTCGAGTTTTCTGGCAAGGTCAAGTTTTAAAAAATATGTCAGGTAACAAACGGGACAGGTAACACACGGGACAATTATTCCCTATAATATTTTTCATTAAACAATTGGTGTAGCCAAGGCGTAGCAACATCTTTTGTTAAGAAATCTTTCTGATAACAATAGAAACATATTACAAAACACAAATGTAAAAAACACTTATTTTGTTTCATTTCTAAAGGTGGGAGGGTGAGTAATAAAAATGTATGATTTTACATCAGCTCAGTAACATTTGTGAGACTGTTTCTGAGACCTGAATATTTTAAGTCTAAACATATGGAAAGTTATATCCTAGGTTCGTGATATTTTCATCAGAGTTAGCCAAGAAAATATAGAAACAGAAAATACATAGTTTTGGGTTGTACTCCTTTGACAAATATCTTTTTTAAATGGTTGAAAATGGCATTTTTAATGCATTTTATCATTTGTTTCATGAATATTAATGAGCCTTGTGACGTCATTTGACCTTGAAATGACTTTTTGACCTCATGTGCATTAAGTTTATTTCATACCCTTTATGGTGATATATGACACATTTTGTAAACCTTTACAAACCCACTGACACACTTGACACAAAGATGGTCAAAACGTCAAAAATCACCACCTTGGGAACAAATAGCGTGGACTTGCCCTATAGAAGAACAGTATATATGGTCTTAAACTTCTTTCACACAAATTATGCAGGAATATTGTACATGTGCCACGAAATGTTTTGACCTGACTAATGACGGTTGCTAGAGACAAATGACGTTCGTTGTTCTCTAATAAGATCTTAGTATGACGTTGAATGTGCTAGTGATGGCATAGTCATAGATAATGTTCTCTGAGGCCTTTCCTTTCATGTTTGCAGTTAACCTACAATGTATACTTTGGACAAACCTGAGATAAATTCATATTTTCATGACCTTATAGAAAGTTTGAACAATAGAGGATGCCCTTTAAACAGTTAAAGGTTTAATGATTGAGATTAAAGAGGGGTGTAACAGAGAAGTGAAAGTAGGAGGGGAAATGATAAGTGTTTTATTCTCCACTTCTGACTTTGATCAGAAAATCTGGGGGAAATTACTCCTAAATCTGATAACAATTTCTACTGTTTTTTAAAAAACAGGGATTTTGGTTGCTTTTCATGTTTTTACATTATCTGACCTGCATGAAATATCCTACATTCCTATTTGATGACAATGTCTTTTAGAGTTTTGGGAAGTTGCAACTGTACTTTTTAGTTTTGTTGCTTCATTTTGGCAATGAGAAGATTGTGTAACTAAAAGTTTGGGACTTTAAAAAAGATTTTATGAATAATGATGCTTCTTTTTGTTCTTGTAATCAGTGAAGGTGTCACCTTCCCTGTTGTAATGAACATTCTTCCCCCACTCTACACGGATAATTTTGTTAGTTGAGGATGTCTTGAATAAAAGTATTATATTGGCAGCAACATAAATCGTGGGTGTTTTCAAAACCAGTATTCCCCAGACACTTATTTGTCAATGCCAAATAACACTAATTTTTTCAACTGTCGCATCTTGCACTTGTTGAGATTGTCCTCTTTATGCCAACCGAAATTTCGGTATTCACCAAGATATATTATGTGTGACGTGAGTGAGAGAGAATGAGAATGAAAAATTTCAAAAGGATAAAAAAAAAAAAGTTCCATATAGTTCATGCCAGTCTATTCTGATGTTATAGCAAACAAAACGATCACAATGTATGAAAGAATCCTTACAGTCTACATGCATTCATATTTCTATAGAAATATGTGCAAATAAATTAAATCAGCATTATTTTAAGAAGGGAAATGAATATATAGCAACAGGGAGACTTTTTGGTTGGGGGCGGGGAGGTGTTACAGAATGTCCAAAGAAGGAACTCTGAGAGAGAGAGAGAGAGAGAGAGAAAGAAAGAAAGAGAAAAGCAAAAATGAGAGAGAAGCGAGAAAAAGAGAGAGAGAGAGATAGATACAGCAACAGACAGAGGTAAAGGATGTAATATGGAGATTGGGAAAGGGAGAGGCAGACAGCGAGACGAAGAAAGAAAGTTTGGGGAAGTGGAAGAGAGAGAGATAGAGAGAGAGAGTTAAAGAGGGACAGCGACAGAAAGAGGTAAAGGATTTTGGGAAGGGGAGAGGCAGACAGCAAGACGAAGAAAGAAAGATTGAGGAAGGGAAAAAGAGAGAGATGGAGAGAGCCCCCGATCCCAGTCATTGCCCCCTCACTCGTTTCCTCTTCACAGACATTATTCTTTGCTCTCAAATCTAAACCATGTTTCTATCTTGTCTCTGGCAGGTCCTTTGTATCTTTAGATGAGTAACATCCTCGTCTCAAAGCAGACCAAGACAAGGGGAGGTGGTGATGTACCACATCGTCTGTTACCTAGGCAACCGTACGCAATCTCCCAATCAAGTCCCAAGCTGGATCTGGCAGTGTGCTGTTCCCTTGCAGCCTTGCTGTGACAACTTAGAGCCAAGTAAGTAATCGCATGAAAAATTGAGGTGCCACATTAATGAGCCGTATTATTGAACATGAAGCCCTGATTAAGATTGGGAAAAGGGGAGGGGGGGGGGGGCAGGGAGGGGAGACTGGATGCTCCACAACAGAAACCAGGAAGTTTTGGTCTTTCTTAGTGAGGAAGGGGATAGGGGGGTAATCAGCTTGCAGGCAGGGGACAAAGTTACATGTAGATGCTTGTGAAGATGCCTATGTGCATATATAAAAATGAAATTTGAAGACATATTAAATGCTATTTAATTATAACTTGTTCAAATGTTGGAACCGATGTACCAATGATCGAGACACAGTATTTACTAACACACCCTGTCCAAGAATTGTAGCACAACTCTATATCAAGTCATTACTGTGGGAGTGGTGTGGTCGAGTGGATAAGTCAGCGGACTTACGATCACAAGGTACGCGGTTCGAATCCCGTCCATACCACTAGCATCCTTCGGCAAGGTGTCAACCTGCAAATTTGCCATACTTGACCCAAGTAAGGTAAATGGGTACCGGTAGGAAGAAATTCCTCGAATGCTTAAAGCGCCCTTTATTAGGGCAGCTATGGCTATAGCCGGGTAATAATATTAGCTGCGCCTCTGAATAGTTTACTAGATAGACGGCGCATTATAAATGCTTAATATTATTATTATTATTACTGTTACGTGTACATGAAAATCAATGGGACACAATTGGATTATAGGAAAATTTTAAAAAACATGAATAGATTTTCTTAATCATAGTCCCAAACTACATATTTCAATATGTTATAGTCATAAATTGTCTTTGAGTGCAATTTGCATACCCCCCCCCCAAGAAAAGGAGAAGGGTGAGGGAGAGGAAACAATTAGTTTTTTTAGTGATGAAAGCTGTATTTAAATATTGAATGAGGAAGGGGGGTGGTTGATATATAGGCCTACATGCTGTTTATCACTGCATGAAGATATGGTTGATGAAAGAAATGAAATATGAATATCTTGTGAGACGACAATCACGCTAATACAATTGATGTCAAATCACATTCCACATTCCAAACATCTTTAACAAATCAAAGCACAAACAAGCGCACTTAAGACAGCATGAATGAGATCCAATCCCTAGAGAGTTCCCTACGAAGTCTCTCCTTTCAAAATGACATCGCAAAGCTTTTAAACGACTGGCATCGCATGACGGCTTAATATCTCGTTCACGTCTGGCAAAACAACAAAGTTTGTATAGCTGACATGACTGTGATGCTATTTCATACAACATCAATGCCTCCTCCAGCCCTAGGGCATGTAGAAAAGTGTGTTGACATGGTCGCCCAGGTAACGAGAAGCAGGTCAAGAGCATTATTTTCTCCTCTTTTAAATCTTAGAGTGGCAAAATATTACCCTGTTATGGTAAGATAAGTATTTGATGTTTGCTCTGAAAAACAAACTTGTCTGTACACATCGAAAACTTTTATTTCCTGTTTTTGAAATCTTGTAATTTTCTTTTACATTACAAGATTTCAAAATGGGAAATCAAAGTTTGCATACAGCTTATTTTGCACTGGCCTGTCAATGTTGTAAGCTTTAATTTTGATAAAAGGTCCAGGTGTAAAAATCTGGCAGAAATTTATGGACAGTTTACCTAATACTTTTTTTTTACTTATTTATGCACAGTCATCCATGACAGAACAGGTATAAATTTTGTTATCATAAATTTTTTTAAAGAATTTAGTTCATGTTAATTGTTAAACATTTTTTATAGAGGCTCTAAAAGACTAGTTTAGCATTCAGCAAAGATGGGTATACTTTGTTTCTGGAACTCACTGTAGTTCAGTATTCATTAAAATATTGTGGGTGTGGGCATGTGTGGGAGTGTTTGTGTAGTCAGGATGTGATGTTCTCTTGAGTCCTATATCCATTTAATAAAAACATAGCGAGCAGAAAACAATGAGGAATGTTCAAAGTCGCCCTCACCTGTGGTGGCGGAAATACGCCTGTTGAGATTGGCATTTCAAAGCGCTACCAGAGAAGTTATGGAGACAATGCTAGGTGCTGTGATCTCAATAGTATACCTTGATATATCATGTCATAGTGACATAACCAGGCCTCATTTTTATAATATTTATATTGCTGAGATGTAGAAACACATGCAGAGAAAGAGGTATTGGTATACGTGTCATATGAGATGTGGCAGAAGTGTGTTGAAAAGAGGGCAGGTTCAAAATGAGCTGTAGAAGAAATTCAAAAACATAAAGAATGAATAGAACAACAGAAGCAGAGCTGCGAAGACCGAGCCCCCCTCCCCCCCTCCATTACGGGCCTGATAATAACATCTTCTTCCTTCTCTTTCTTTCTTTCTATTAAAAAAAAAATTAAAAATCTGCTACTCAATAGGATCTGTCTGAGAGATAATAGAGAGAGATGGGGGGGGGGTAAGAAGAGAATAAGAGGAATTGACAGATATATTGGGATTTAATACTAACAGGGAAAAAAAGAAGATGAGGATAAAATTTTGCCTTTTTGAAAGACATTTGAATTTTTAAATAAATTTTGAGGGAAAGGCATTGCTACGTATTATCATTCCTTTGAAATTATCATTTTTGAGTGCTCTGTATGTATTCGCAATATAACTTTCCCTGGTAAATAGAAGCCCCTTCATCTATCACTTGTATTACAAGTTCATACCATTTCCCAAACTGTATAAATTACATCAGCCTCCCCACCTGTCTGCTTTCCCCCTCTCATTTATCCCCTTCCCTCTCTGTATAGCTCCCTAATAACGGATGTTATTAACATGCATCATAAACATGCTTGAGGTTTAAATTTAATCATAATTTTAACATTAACAAAGCAATATTCGCACTTCCTGTTGCTACATGTATTTAGGAAAGTATATGTTTCTAAAAAGAATTGTTGAGGCCCTGAAAGGAATCCTAAAAGGGGTAAGAAAAGAAGTTTGAAGTAGCTTTTATTGTGTGGATTGAGTGTAGGTTTATATTCATAACAATGCTACAAGCGTTTACTTGGATTAAATGTCTTGGTCATAGCAAATGAAAATAGCAAGTTGAAAAGGGAAGTTGGAAACTTGGAGGAAAGATTCCTCCAAGTTTGAACTAATCTGACTGACATTTTGTGCAGGAATTTCAATAGTCACTGCATTTTTAAAAATCCTTTCAAAATTATCTAAAGAAGATTTATAGGTAAGGAAGTTTTTATTCAAAATCCACATTGCAAAATGGTAATATTTGTAGTTTGATGGATGATTGAGGTGATTTTATTATCAAATATCCTTTTTCATTTTCATATTTCTTGCCAACACTTCCTTTCATTCTCATCTCTTAATAAATAAATCATTCATGTTCAATTTACCACCCCTCCAATCACATCCTCATAACATCAGGTACCTCAACAGGGGGTCCAAGGTCAATGTCAAAGGTCAATACATCCCCATGACCCGAAGGTCAAGTAGAAAACTGCCTGTGTTAGCGTTCCTAAGATACAGTCAACAACCTGGACCAATTTTCTGCTGTGTCGCCACCCGTTGGTATCCAGATCTCGTCTTTTCCTCTGCGATGGATCGATTGGTATACCGGTCGGATCAGATGTTGTTTTAATGGTAAGGGAGTGACCATAATATTGGGGATTCCTTTCCATGGCGTAGCATGATTGTGATTGTTTTGTAAAACAAAAGGAGGCTCGTAAAACATTCTAGGTGAGAGTTGAAGTTTGTTTTCTATAGATTTTTAGAATGTGATTCGTGGTATGAAGAGTATGAAGGTGGTTGTATTAGCAACATATCATATTTTGTCATCCAGTTTTTTGTTGCATGGCGTAGCATGAATGTGAGTATTCAGTGAAACGTATAGAAGGAGGTTCTAAAGACAATTTTATGGAAAGAAAATGAGCTTCAGAAATTATTGTTTCAGGTGAGAGTTCAAGTCGTTTTCCTCTCAGGTTTTTTTGAGATCGATATTTAGTATGAAGGTAGTTTGTATCCTGTATAATATCACTTGATGTTATCCTGTTTTATGAAGTAGCATGATTGTGATTTTTTAGTGAAACAAAAGGAGATTCGGAAGACAAATTTTAGGGAAAGAACCGAAGGTTCAGAAAACATTGTGTTACAGGTGAGATTTCAAGTCCTTCTCTACTTTTTTGAAAGGGATTTGTGGTATGAAGGTGGTTAATATCCTTTAAGTTATCACTTCATGTAATCCTGTTTTCTGTTGAATGGTGTATCATGAATGTGAGCGTTTACTGAAACAAAAGGAAGATCGGAAGACAACTGTAGGGAAAGAAAAGAAGGTTCGGAAGACGATCGTTACTGGTGAGAGTTCAACTCTTTTCATTTCTCATGTTTCTGGTGTTTGGAGATCAATTTGTGGTTTGAAGGTGGTTTGTTTCCTGAACAGTTCTACTTATTACCCCTTGTTTATATCCTGAAACTATCACCTGATTGATATGGTTGTCATGATGTTGATAATCTAGGCTACGACCAGAAATTAAGCTTCCATTAGATTTGGAGATTTGGTAGAATCAACAAGTTTTATGCTGTGTTACCTTAGTTAACAGATGAATAGTTTGCAGTTTGTGAGAGTTTAGTGCTGCAAAGATAACAGTATACATTAAAATTCACAAAAGTATTTGGTATCATATTTGCGTATAAGCATAAGATTTTGCCTGTTCTATATATCTACATGTAGGCACTTACAAGTATATGTAGGCTAGGTCTTGAAGTTATGGTCCTATACACGAAAACTGAAGGTCAATAGGTTGCTAAGTGAATTTGTTTGGTAGTTGTTATAGTGTCTCTATCCAAGTGACATGGTCATACAAAAATGCATGATGAGACAAATCCTCTTTTCTCACGGAAAAGATTAATAACGAGGTCTCAAAAGCTGGACCTTGATTTAGACCATGCAATGAGGTACTAGAGCCATGATTGCACCAATTAAAGTCTTTGTCATGCACGTTAATTGCCCTGTATGAGGTTATGAGACAGAATCAAACCTGTCAATCATAAGAAATTTCATAGTCATAACAATTGTCTTTCTAGTAGATTTCTATCCAGGTCTGTGAAGAAACCTTGATATATAGATTATGGAATAAACCCGTTGTTTCAATTATCTAAAATGAAGGATTCAGAATATTTTTCATCATATATATTGAGTGTTCTGAGCGGAAAAGGGGAAAAAATGCTATTATTCAGAAGAGTTACATGCTTTGTCTAATTTGTGAGCAAAAGTTTTTAACAAGGTCTTTATTTAAGCCTTGATTGCATGCAAAGGGGTACCTGAAACCTGTTTGTTTTAACTTGATTTGGAATAGTAACGTTTTCATCGTGCATCTTGGGCCTATATGTAGACTGTTCTGTATGAATCAG
Source organism: Paracentrotus lividus (assembly GCA_940671915.1). Classification (NCBI taxonomy): domain Eukaryota; kingdom Metazoa; phylum Echinodermata; class Echinoidea; order Camarodonta; family Echinidae; genus Paracentrotus; species Paracentrotus lividus. The sequence goes on along the minus strand of CALNVZ010001721.1, from coordinate 44,346,389 downwards.
GAAAGGGACGAAGTCGTTCTCAAGAAAACCTAGGGCTACATGTAACTTTGTCTTTGTCAGCAATATGAACAAGGTTTTTGAAGCCTTGATTGCATGCAAAGGGGTATACCTGAAACCTGTTGTCTTAACTGAATTACTAATGATTCATACAAAATACAATCTACCTTGATTGCTCTCTATGAAGTGGGACAACAACAAAACTGTCATTCTTGATGCCATTCATATTGATAACATTGTCTTTGTCTGTTGTTGATTTGTCGCGAGGATATGAGCCATGTGGCCCTGACAATAGGGGACCCTAACAGGTGATATAGGCCTACCCTTGTACAGTCACACAGGTGCTGATACTGACTCTAGACCAATATTGTACTCATCAAAAGATTATTACAAGTGTAAATCCACCATGGAATTTAGGTGGTGAAAAAAGCAGAAAATGAAAGAAACATATCAGTATTGAAATGTTTGAAGAAAATCCATCAAAGGACAGCAAAGGTATGAATAATTCATTGGCGTATCCATTCGAAGGTGAAGAGGACGCCCCCTATAAATTTAAAACCGCCCATTCTGAAAATTTTGGCGGCGACTCCCCTGTTTTCAAATCCTGTATCCGCCACTGGAATAAAAGTTTTGATTTCATGCCATCACTTGCAACCTGGGGGGCATTTCATCAAAGGACTTGTCGGACATTTTATCCGACAAATTTGCTCTCAGCCAATCAGATGCAAGCATTTCAGTAGCTTATAACAGTTTGTCAGATAAAACGTCCGACAAGTCCTTTGATGAAATGCCCCCCTGCTCTCTTGCTTATCCTGATTGATATTCTTATTTTTTATTTTTGTATCAAACTAAAAAAAAAAAAAAATTATAATTCCAGGGGGGCATTAACTTTCTCATTTGACTGCAATATGAACATGACTGAGATATGATATCATTGAGAGACATCTCTACAGAGACCTAGATCTTCATCCTATTGTCTATCATATATATTTGATTAGATTTATTTCCTTCCCTGGATAGTAGAACAGTTGTTCGGTTCACCTGTCCACCGTTCATGACAGGCGTTTCCAGGTTTTTCCCTGAGTATTGGTGTTTGATGAGGACATATATTGCTTGCATGCATGTTAGGAAGTATCGTTTCTATAAACACTTGTGTGATGATTGTGCAAAGTCAAGGGGGCTGCGTATAGAAAAAAAAAAAAGAAAAAGAAAATAAAGTATATAGAGCCATCACTGTGGATTAGAATAACTTATCAAAGTGCCTCACATCGTTACAAAATCACATGGTGAGGTAGTTATTTAATATTGAGCATTAAAGCAACTCCATTTGCACACCTGGGTGGGGAGCTAGATGAGTGACTTGCCAAATTAATTCGGTGCCAGTTAGAGATTTGAATCCTCAACTTTTCAATTGAATGTGAAGTGAATTAACCACTGTACCGTGACACTTTCTTTGTTTCAATTTGTATGTTTTATCCAAATGTATGATGGGGTTGTGGTTTTGGAACAGAGATTCCTGGTTTGCAAGTAATGTGCATTTCATCTCTGGTTAGATGCAGTTATTATCATTATAGAGTCCCTCAGATAGGACACACAAACATTTAATGCTTCTAAGCAGTTATTATATTACACAAATTCATTCATTATTTTGAATAAAGTATGAAAACCCTAAAATCCATATTCTTTTATGGGGACAAACATACATCTATGTGCAAGCTCACAAATCACAAACATTTAGATGTAAGGCCTGCATGTAGATGTGCACTTGACTGAAATAGTGAAGCTTCCACATAATTTCATGTGGTGTGAAATTACATTAAAGAGTAATTTGATATGCCGTTTATACTTTGAATGTAATTGCTTATCAGGTTTGGGATCTGTGGTGTAGACAAGCCAATTATTGTGAACTTGAATCCAACCAGAATAATAGTTGATGCCTCATTAAAGTTTTTGGCACAAGTTCTGTCTGAAATATGGAATCTTCACACTCAGATAACGAAACTGAAGATTGCTGGACAGGGAAAGGAGCAGTGGGGGGGGGGGGGGGAGCTTAACCCTGGAGTGAGGTATAAAAATATCCTAATTTATCCACAGATTTTTCTAGAACTTTGATAAGAATGGAATGATTTAAACTTCCAATTTTAATTTGCTTTTTTTTTTAAAGCAATTGAAAAAAAGGCTAGGGTATGGAGCTGGGAGCTGGAAAGGGGGAGGGTTGGGTGTGAGGAGGGTACACTTTTTAATATCAATCCATTATGATAGATAACATGAAGAGTTTGATTCCAAAATGGGCTAAATCCACTAATGAAACTTCTGAGAAAAAGGCATTTGTTTGCCAAATATTGTGCAGGTGTCTATGGCAAAGTAATTCCAATAGGTGTATATTGTTATTATTGCTCTCCAAATTTAGGTTTGAATTTTTTGTTCAAATATGTGTACCAACCTATCAATTGTCAGTTATCATGAACTCAATTTTTCATCAAAAGTGGATTGAGCCCCTTTTGGAATCAAACTTTTCATATAGGCCTGGAGGCACAGGAGGGGGTGTCAACACTTACCCCTTACCAATTAACACCCTCCCATTCATGGACCCTATCAGCATGAAGTATCAAAAGGTCTCTAATCTGCCCCATGAAATCACTTTGATGGGAAACTGATCATCGTCCGCCACTTGGTGGTGTCCGTCCTAGGGTACAGGAGGGAACACAATTTGAAGCTTCCTTGTCTTGTAGTGACATCTGCATGATTTGACATGCAATGGAAAGTAAGGAATTAAGAGATTGGTAAAAAATTGGGAAATTGGGTGACATTTTGACTTTGATTATTCATCGGCAAAATTACCTTCCTCCACGTCAATTAGCAATGGGTACTTCCATTTAATGACCCCCTGACACCATGAATACCAGCACCTGAAATCTGAACTGGGTGAAGGTTTAATAGGTATAGTGCCAGTGCTAGGGTTAGTGTTAGTGCTAGTGTTAGGGTTAGTGTCAGGGTTAAAGTTGGTGTCAGTGTTAGTAGTGTAAGTGTTAGTGTTGTGTTTGTTAGGGTTATAGTGTTAGGTTTCATTTTATTGTTAGTGTTATCATTGGTGTTAAAGGTTAGTGTTAGTGTAAGTGTTGTGTCAGTGTTAGTAGTGTAAGTGTTAGTGCTGTGTTTGTTAGGGTTATAGTGTTAGGTTTCATTTTATTGTCAGTGTTATCGTTGGTGTTAGTGTAAGTGTTGTGTTAGTGTTAGTGTTACATGTAAAGGTTTAGGGTTATAGGATGACAGGTGCGTCAGAGAGTTCACAATTGCAAACCCTCATTTGCAAGCTAATATCTGATGACCATTTTTGTACCCCTTCAAAAAGAAAGTTGTACAATTTTTTACTGATTTGTTTTTCAAAATATATCGGATACTAATGAATGATCATTGCAAATACACCTGTACTCTCAGAGATGATATTCCATAGACATCAATGATAGGTAATATAGAGATGGTTTTTTAAAATAATTAATTTATCATTACTCAATACTGTTTCAGGTTAAAAGTCATATTCTACATCCTGCGTACACTACTGAGACTGTACAGTTGTTCCCCAACAAACTATAAATATGACCTGTTTAGGATACCAACCGAGTATCATGCTGAGTATACACCTTGAACTTAATATCCAGCAATTCAGATATATAAACCATCGGATTGTGAGAAAATATGTGCTGAACATTGCAACTGTTTCTCTACCACTGTGCATTGTGATTTCAGTCTGTACACAGTTCACTACTGTTGGAATGAGCATAACAAAAAACAAGATTTTGTTGAGAAGGGCCATTATTCTTGTCTGATCAAACTGTTTCACTGGGATATTTTAAAAAAATGGATGTGACATGGTATTCAAACGTTAAATAATGAACTACAATATTTTTGTTGTGACTATGTTGGGCAAGCCTTGGGCAAGCTTTTGGGTTGTCTACTTTAAAAAAGGATCATGCATAAAACTAAAATAACTTTGAAATTGAAACGATCTATTCAAACAGTCATACATATTAATTATAAATTTAATAGACAATCTGCAAAATCTCCAGAATTACTTTTGCAAACTGTTTTAGCAAACGTCATCATAAATAAAAATTTCTTTAAAACCATCAATCAAAATAAACAGCACAATGGCAATACAGTGGGCAGCTATGCCAGGGGAATGGATTTGTGTAGTTTTCAGATTTATACAAATTATTATAGAATTCATGTATTTACCTACGTCCTGAAACCTGAATGGTACAAGCAAAGATTTGCACACGTGGTTAGACGTCTAAATATTTAGAGTATTTTATAAAAATATTTCTCACTCCTTTGTTGACGATGTCTGGATTATAGCACATGTTCCTTTGTCCTATTCAAAGAATCTTTTGGGGAATAAAAGAATTGTGTATTGCAGTTTTTAGATGATTTATCGATTGGGTTGGGTGCAAAAATATTGATACAACATTTATTGAATGGAGAAGTTCATTCAACCTTTATTCTTATTTGTTGAATCGAGAAAAGATTAACAATGATATTGTTAACTCAGTTATACACTTTATAAAAAATACCTTTCTGACATTTTTGACTGGTTAGAGTAATCCGTCAAAATATTTCTGGTTGTCTTTCAAACTTTGATAATTTATTAGACTTGAACTAATTTACAAATATAAGGAGTGTCAGGGACACCTCCTAATTTGTAAAAGGTTGGGGTTTACTAAATATTATTTGGGGATGATTTATTTGGATGATTTATCAGGATACAAAATTAAACAAAACTAAATTAGCTTTAATAATTGTTGGATTCATTTCATCACTTATCTGTGCCCTTCAACTAGGGACAGGTGTATTATTTGACAGATTATTATGTGTGATTAATCACTTTAATTTTGAATTGCTTAATTTGTTCAACATTAATTTGTAGCCTTCAATCGAAAAATTATTGAAAGACGTATCTAAATGGTCACATTGACGGTAGACTATAAGTCCAGATTTATTTTCTTTATGGATTTTGAAAATGATTTTTTTTTTTCCCCCCTCTGTCTAATTCTAGAAAGCATCTGAAATGCAGAATGGACTTAATTCATTCATATTTTGATGTAGTGCTGATCAGATGACCAAATGGATCTTCTGTGTACATTTAGGTTAATGTTTGCAATATACGCTTCATATCAATCTTAAAGGAAATCTTCTGATAGCTGGTCGGGCTTGATGTATCATTTTCTTCCTGCCCACAATCGGTTTTGGTTGCCATTGGGCCCCGGGCGACTGTGAAGTTGAACCCTGCATGTGCTGCTCATTTGATGTCCATCTAAGAGGTCATTGGCTTCTGATCTGTCCAGGAGAGTCTGGCTTGGAAGTGACAGACGATGTGCTGTAAGGTTCAGCAAGAACAGCTCAGGAGGGCTTCTTTCATAACTTCATGGACAGAATGTGGAGAGTCTGAAGAAGGTTAACCCATTGGCTTCTGATCTGTCCAAAAGAGGTCTTACAGGAGATTGTTGCCTGCCTGAAAGTCTGGCTTAGAAGTGACAGACGATGTGCTGTAAGGTTCAGCGAGAATAGCTCAGGAGGGCTTGTTTCAAAACATCATGGACAGAATGTTGAAAATATGAAGGGGTTAATGCAATGACTGCTGAATACTCTCTTTCCCATTAACTCACCACAGGGATTACCTGGTTCTCTTAGCAATTTATCCCTTTCGAGTTCTATTCCCAGACGGAAAAAAAAATGAAAGAAAGAAGTAAATTGATTAGGGGCTGAAGAGGAGAAGAGACAGAGTTGAGCATATAGGAAAAAGAGAAATGAGGGAGGGGGGGGGGGCTGACAAATGACAGACACAATCAAAGAAGAGAGAGAGAGAAAGGTGTGAAATATTTTTGAATGACATGATACAAGCCTACATGTACATTAGCTCACATTCCTAATCTATTTGGTCATCATCTTGGGCTCTGGTAATGGCAGAAAATAATTTTTCACAAATTCTAAAGAGCAAACAAACAAACAACAAATCATTTCATGTTCAAGTTGGTGATTCCAGAACTCAAGACTGACATTGACTTCATGGTCATGCACTTACACTTGTCATTACATAGTTACTATTCCATGCTCATCTGAAGTAATACATTATGAGCATCATCACACACTCACACTTGTCATATATAAACTATTCCATGGTCATGCATGAACTATTCCACAGTCACCCACAGTGATACATTATGAGCACATCCTGGAAGGAGGTTGTTCAACTTCCGACCAATCACAACCTTCCTGTCCTTTGTAGGCTAACTTTCTCCACCTCTCACCTTCGTGTCCAATTTGCTGAGTAACCTCTGTAATCAATAATGTTTTTTTTTTCCATGGATGGTTAGATAATTTGACACCTTTCCTCAGTGATGCAAGCACAGTTCTTGTCCTTTTGATAAATAAAAAAAGGATACAATTTTTTTGGGTTTATAATAATATTTATAGCGCTTCATACTGTTGTTTCTAAGTGCTATGTTGTTTTATTCTGCATTTTCTGTGCTGTTTCCTCAATTTTAACTATAATCCAAATTTTGATTAACCTCTGTAATCAGTAATGTTGTTTCTGTATATGATTAGATAATTTGACACTTATCTTCAGCGATGGAAACACACACACACAAAAAAATGTTCGAAATTTTTAAGAAAGATTGGGTTTTCTGTGATGTTTCCTTGCTTTTAACTACAATCCAAATGAAGAAGAAGAAGAAAAAAAATCTTGCCTCAAACTTCTGGGAAGCCTCAATACTTTCATAGGCCATGTGTTTTATAGTGGGCCCCCATATAGGTGGTGTTGTTACATGTGCGCGACAAGTACAGAAATAAATAATGATATAAAACTGCTAATACATGTGCTATATGGGTATGCTTGGTATTAAGTTGAGGGGAATAAATCTGGCAATTATTTAAAAGTAAAAGAATGCAAATGGTTAATTAGTTTATGAGTAATTAGCGTTTCATTAACTCTGAGTAGCCATTTTTGCACGGTGGAGGAGGAGGAGGAGCATGAGGAGCATGAGCATAAATTTCTATTCTTTAACAAATTAAGCTTTTACCTTCACATTACCTAAACATTAAACAGTTTAATTGAGATATCATCCACTTATAAGTAAAAATGGATCAAAGTTGAACTTAAGGATACCTACTTAAGCTAATTAAGCTAATTAATTAATTTACCTAAATGAGTAAGATGGTAGTTTAAATTGAAAATTGGTGTCAAACTTTAAGTATGGATGCTATATGGTAAATTTGGTATTAGTTTGAAGGGAATTAATCTAAAAGGGTAAAGAAAATACCTGTGGTCAATTAATTTATGACTAATTAACGATTAATTAACTCCAAATACCCATTTTTGTACAGCAGATGATGGAAGGGAACATAAATTTCTATTTCTCAGTTAGACAAATGAGTTATAAATATCATTGAACATAACATGAAACAGTTTGATTGGATTTAAATTTATGAGAATAATAGTGGTCAAATTTACACTCATTAATAGTTACTTAATTAAGCTAATTAATGGTATAACTTGTTCACATGTCTTTGAACCAAGAAAAGTCAAATCTTCACTACAGTGCGTCCCAGATAAAAGTATACCCAACTTTGAAAGCCTCATATTAAAATTGTATAACTTATGTGTAATTAATTTTAGTTTCATGACAAAAAGTAACTCATATTCTATCTAGTGATACCAAAATCATACCGATACTGTCATGAATGACTGAACACTCGAGTGTTTAAAACATTGGTCAAAAGGATCTGTACCAAGTTGTCTGAGAAGCAGCACTGGCTTTCTGATTGATCATTCATTGTTTGTGTGAGGTCACCTTCCTGAGTCCATTCATGAGGCACAAAGGAGTACTTGATCTATTGAAATGCAAGGGCTGCTGTTGGGGTAAATAAACATCATAACACATATTTCCCCAAATTTTCTGATCTGAATTTTTGCTGGAAAGATGATCGCGCAAAATTATCTTATCACAACTAACCCCTAACAAGTTATATATTGTTGGAAAGGTCTGACTTTGAAGAGTTCAAATATGCATGTTATTTTCTTGTAGGCCCTTAATTTTTCTCTGCCAAGATATTTCTGGAAGTACTTTTTTCTCACCTTTTTTCACATATTTTGATATGTAACTTCTATGACTTAACCCTATCCCTTTTCAGAATGATTTTTTGAATTCTTCAGACAATTCTCTTTCAGAATATGTATAGTTTTATGGGTATAGGGTGTCAATATAAGAATAATACTCTATTAAATAAAAACGGTACAATTTCTTTGAAAACATATCATGTAACAGAAAAGGGCCCACCTCAAAACGCATGGCCCATATCACATTTACTGATATTTTATGGAGGATTAGAAATTGGAGTAGTTAACATTGAAGGAGATGATCCATTAATAACTTATTTGCAATAGTGAATAAACTGGGAGCGTTTCTGATACAGTCTGGGGGTATGGATGGCCGCTTATGGCTGACATAATATTTTGGAGAGAAATCTTTTGAAGCCTTGGATAGGAAATAAGTCTGGTCTCGAATCTAGGTCATGATGGTGTGAAAGATGATGAAAATTAGGTTTCATGTCTAAACGTGAGAGCAGAGAGGGGAGAGGAACAGATAAGGGAGAAAGATAAAGACGTGATATGAAAAGTTTGTGTCATTTTACTGGCACAAATCCATGGATATATTGGTTGTATTGAGTATACTGCCTAAGAGCTTAGGCTAAAGAAGACTGTTAATTTTGCTGTTAAGAACTTTTTTGGGTAGTTTGGGATAGTTTTGCTGAAACTGTCTTACCCGCTGAAAGTGTGTGTGCATAACATTTTGAAGAAGTAAAAAATGGGAAAAGGGGTAAGAGACAGGAAAAAAGAGACTGAGAAGTTGAGATTTTTATAAACTAAAATGTGAACACAAAAAAGTTTAGATTAAATTAAAATTGTAATAATATTGTGCAGAGAGTGAAGAAAACAAAAAATCAGTTAGAAAATACCAAGAATGATTATGAATAAAAAGTACAAATCAATTTTGGATAATGCTAATTTTCGGAAAATGTTAATTATTAGCGTCACTTGTTTGTTTAATTATCTGGAAACACATGGAGTATAGGCAATCAATAGTTGTCATTTACACCTGTACAACTCAATGCAAAATCAATACATTTGTTTGCATTTTCAGAAATATCCTGAAATAGCCTATTAATATTAGTTGAGTTAACTTGCTTTCATGAATGGAATTGCTCTGGTCATTTTTTAGGTATTTCTTCCATTGAATTTTGGATCGAAAACAATAAAAAAGATCAAAGTAGTGTTGCTTCTTCATTTGATATCCACTAGAAATGTCCAAGAGTTTATCTAAAAATTGCACATTCTTGCTTTGATGAAAATCATATGAATAAGTTCATGAGAGGGTCCCCTCATACAGTAGGCTGGTGATAAAATGATGTGCTGGCACACCCTTCCAAATCACCTTGGACTCATCCTCACTTTTAATCACTCCTGACCAACCAAATTTCCCATACCCTAGGCTTCATGTATGCGAGAAAAGAAGGCAAACTACTTGTACAAAATTACTGATTTTTTCTTTTCTTTGTAAGTACTGTTTTCAATATGATGACAGGATATCCATTCACAAACAAAAGAAGAAGATTTTCTCAAAAATGTAGTTTACAGTCATTTAAAAATATGATATAAAAAAGATTTGGGATGCCACCTATGTAGTGTCAATTTTAAGTGTATAATTTTCCAAGCATATAAATGACAGGTGACCTTGTGGGTGCTGACTGGTCACTTAACGAAAACTTGCATTTGGCCCGCCTAGTTGACCATTCCTGTTTGACCATACATTGACACGAATCCAGATCATGATTCTTTGTCAAGTTCTAATCGATGGCTGCTCATTCCTGTGTTTTGGAAGTCAGCCTTCACACCTCAAAATATCTAGCGATACACTCTATTTGTTTTTAGATGTACAGCTCTATTTTTAGTGTTGAAGCATAGGGAATATTTCCTATTCTCCAGGCTTCAAAGATCGCTTGAAGTTTTTTTTTTCTTAATTCCCTCAAAAGTTGGACTCAAAATCATAAGAATCTTGCTCCAAGTCGTATTTCCTGATTTTGGGTAATTGAGCAAAGCTGTGAAGTCGAAATGATGAATTTTAATTGAAATCAAAGTTAGAGGTCAATGAAGATATAATGACTGTATCCTGTAGGTTTCAACACACAAGGACAGACCTGTTGGCGCTTTGTCCATTGCTTTCAAATTCCATAAATCTGGAATATATTTGATTTGTAAAAGCATGAATAAACTATTCATAAAGTTTTTCAAGTTCTTATTTTCACTTCTTTATGATCTCTACCTTCTGACACTTTGTTCCATTGCTTTTAAAATTATCCATCAAACTGGAATATAATGGACTTAAAGAATTATTAATTGTTTATAAAGTATGAAAAGTTCCTAATTTCACTTCTGTATGATCTCTAAAGTATATCTCAGATCAAAATATATATCCATTCTAGAAGGCACTTCATATATTGCCTCAAGTTTGTGCATGAGCAGACGTCTCTAAACTTTTGAAGTGAAGGTTCCCCTGATTCTTATAGAGTAAACAAAGATGTTCTTATAGATCTACAATTGGCACTTTTTAAGTTCTGTCTTATCCATGGTCCTAATTATAATCGGCCATGCATTTGTCCTCCTTCTAGAGCATTTTCAGCAGTGTGATGTCAGAGATCGACCCAAATAATTTCTAAAACATAGATATTTCAGCATATTAGGGCAAATACCCCCTGGACAATTACCGCCATAACAACTACTCCCAAGAAGTAAGGTAAGAGTTAGGTGTAGGGTTAGGGAGTATTCTTTTTGGTTTTTGTTTTTGTTTTGATTTCTGTTTTATTTTATTTTATTTATTTTATTTTATTTATTTTATTTTTTTATTTTTTTAAATTTTATTTATTTATTTTTATTTTTATTTTATTTATTTATTTATTTATTTATTTTTTAATTTTTATTTATTTATTTATTTATATATATATATATTTATTTATTTATTATTATTATTATTATTATTTTTTTTTGGGGGGGGGGGTAGATGTCCAGGGGTAATTGTGTGGGGGTAATAAAAAAAACAACATATTTTTGCCCCTACGGACCTTGTCACTTTGTTTCCCTGTCAAATAAGACGAGAGATTCTCTTCACGCCACATCTTGTGACATGCATTCAACCTAGCTGGGATAAGAAGGTTCAAACTTGCTAGAAGCTAACCAACATTATGATAGGGTGGTCATCTCTCAGTCATGACCACCAACACACATACCCTGGTCGGAAGCCCCCTCTCTCACTATAGGTGCTAAATGGTTCCCCTCTTGGCTTCCCCTGGAGGTGGATGTCTAGCCACTTGGGATGCTCTGGAAGTGATGATGAGGGTTACCATAGCAACTGCTTCTTGAAGATTTGGGTATCCAAGGATCTTCTGCAACAATATTTGGATGTTTCTGTCTGTTTACTGGGAGCAAGAATGACTTTGAGTGATATTGTGAGATGTGGGGAGCTAAAGGCCTTCTGGAACTCAATGTTTCATGGTTCATGGATGATATTTTCCATAACCCATTGACTACTAAACTCTAGACTATATTGGCTGCCGGTGTAGCAATGTATCTGCCCCTCCCACCTCCCCCCCCAAAAAAAAAAAAAAAAAATTAAAAATGAATAAATAATGATTTCTTACAAAATCATTCAAATTGAGAACAGAATTAGAAGGGTTGGTATTAGATTGGGAGAAAGATAACAATAACCAAATAAATGAAAGACAAACGTAAAAGATTGGTAAAGAGGAATAGAACAGAAGGGGCAAGAAATGTTGAATTAGCAGAAGTGCATGTAAAAATGTGAAACACAGTTGAAATAAAAGGATATATAAATATATTTTTTAATTTCTTCATTCAGGTAGGGTTTTTATTGAATCACCAAAATACAAGTACCTATTATGCTGTATCAGTGTATATTCTCAATCCTGCTTTGACTACCATATATGGTGCCATAGTGATTGAATATGGGATGCTAGCCCTCAGACAGGATTGTCAAGATTCTGAGAAGGATAGAGAAGATTTTATAAAGTCAAGGCTGAAGAAAAACAATACCCTGAATGTAGAAGCTATAAGATAGAATCAAGTTTGTCCACTGGTGCAGTAAAAATTGTACAAGAAATGAAGTTTCATGTTTGGTCCAATTACATTGTGATGCACCTACCCATTTTCCGATTGTCATTTTTTGTTAATACACCATCAGTCTGTTGATGATCAAATCAATAGAGATGATCAAATCTCATATCAAAGAAATTAATTTAAACAGTAATATTAAAATAAGATTTAGCATGATTTTTGTACAATTTTGTATTAAGCAATAATATTAGATAAAGTTGATATGAACATGTACATGCTAGGCAGATAAAAGTTGATAAAATAATCAGTAATTATGTCTGTGTTTCATCAATCATGATTATTTCTTTTCTTATTCTCTTTTCAGAAATACTTTCAGCAACCTCGGGGTAGAATTTACTGACTGAAAACAAGGTAAGAAGTTGTATTTATTTCACGTTGTTCTTAAATTAATTAGTACATCATTTTAAAACTGTTCATGTATATGTAATTAAATTGATACATGTAGAAAGGAAAAATGTGTGTTGTTGACTTTTCAGATGTTAAATTCATTGTTTGCAACTCAAACAGATTTCCATTTCATATTTGGTTCCTTTATTGTCACATTGTGAAAAGAATCTGATGATGCATGGCAATATCAAAATATTTGGGGTTAATGTGGCATGGCACTAAACAAATATTGCAAAATATATTTGTATTTGAGTAAATATTTACAAGTATTAAGCCATTATTATTATGAAGGTTATGCAATACAGATATGGACTTATTCTACTTCGGTCAATTTAGTTATGTTGTAAAATATTTGTGTCTTTCATATTTCGATCTGTTTTTTTTTTGTGTAAATGAAAGCATGAAGGTAGAGATTGTTTGCAGTAGTTTTACTCAAGGCTAAATACAGTCACAATTATATCAAGATTAAGATCAGATAATAATTTTAATAGTCAATGCTTTTTCCTAAATCGGTCTGGAAATGCAATAGAATAGGATTGATATTTTCAGTTATGAATAAGATTATTTGATCATGATTATGATATGATTATCTTCTGATGATGCTGGAGTCAATTCATAGATCGCCAGAGGATAGATCTTTGGTTCTATCTTGGCATTTTTGTGAATGAGAAATTTCCAATGTAGGTCAGTAAAGTTTTACTGATGCAGCAGACAAAACTTTTCTGAATGGAAAATGTGGTTCAAAAGTATTCTCCATGTTTTATTTTCTCTTTATTCTAAAAACCCATTAACTTGGACTTAACATTAATTGTAATTACTGTTTCAACTTTCATTATTTCTGTGCTTATTAGTTATATGTCTGATACTGTATCAATCTGTGTATGTTTCCACATCTGTCCTTCTATTGTGCAAATAATGGTTATTTGTGTGTGTTCTCGTGAGTCTGTGTGATAGAGTTCATGAGAAAACACACACACACACACAAAATTTTTTTATAAATGAAGCAGCACTTGTTGAAAATATCAAAAGCAAAATCAAAACTGCTGCAGGGAAGACTCAAAACAAACTTTTGGTAAGTTTTCTACAGCTCTAAAGTAAATAAAGAAAATTATATCTATTGAGATTTTTTGGTGTAAGTTCTTTACCGAGGTTTGATTTTGCTTTTGATATTTTACCACTTCTCCTGTCTGACCTATAGCATTCCATGCTGAAATCATTGACCTTCCCCTTGAGTCTTCACCAATGTAGGGTATGAACCACATCCATACCTTTACTCCCATATTTACACAGTAACTCTTTCCCTTTCCGCATCTCATCGAAGTACTTTCCGACCGCGATCTCAGTCCAGACCGCAGCAGGGCTTCGCTCCGTTGGATAAGTAATTTCTCACAATTAGGAACCATTAGCTAGCCCCTATTCAATTTCACTCGCCTTAAGGGCAAGACGGTGTATGCAAGCCCGATTCTGTTTGATGTTTTTCAGGTCGTTCCATATTGCTCACTCCACGTCTTTTGTCAGATGCTCTTACAGATTTGGTATATATTTGGTTTTGAAATTGATCTCTTTTGTTCCGCCCCTTGCTGTAGAACTGCATTAGCTGGAGACTGTCTTTTGAAAATATGGATACAGCAATTGAATGTGAGGTTAGATGTTCTATTTGAGAGATCATGATTAGAGGTACATGTAGTGTCATCCTTTCGCAGGCAAAAATATTAAATTTCTAGTTTTTGAGAGGATATAATAGTGTACCAATGACTATTTAAGCTCAAATGTGTAGGTTTGTCATTATATTGCGATTATCAAAATTCATTCCTATTTTTTCGAACCTCGAAAAATATACCGCACGGTGTGAACTGCTGACCGTTAGCGCAGAGAACAATGCACGCTGATGCGCCGTGTGTATATTGCTGTGTGTGGTCCGTGCTGCACGTGCTGTAATATCAACGATGTTGATGGAGAGCTGGTCAAGATTGGTAGTCAGATTTTCGTTTCATATTACTGATCTAGGCAACCTATGACAGTAAGATTGAATAGACAGTATAGGTTGATCATGTTCTAAAGTTATGCCAAGTTGCATTAGTTTTCGCAATTTGTGAAAAAGGATGACACTACCTTTAAACTATATTTACAATTACATGACCTCAAATTCTTTATTTTAGAAAAGCAACTGTATTTACATGTATGATTTATTATCATTTTGCCCTTTTGATAGTTATTGCTATGGGAGTCACAAGCTAAATGTCAACTTTATTGTAACTTTTACTGAAGTGATGACGACCGATCCGTACACACTTGCGTGCTACTTATCACGCTTTCCTGTATTTCAGACCTATCAAATCTCTCTTTAACATCTTCAGTTCATAACATTTGTGTGATATGGAGATGTATTGATAAGGATATATCCATCACCACCAATGATTGCATCTATTAATGGTGTTATTTTGCGCACCCACATATGTTCCCAAGTTTAAAGGTAATCTTCAGTTTTGATGATTCAATGAAAATTTTTAAAGAGATATTGTTTGTCCCAATTCTTAACAGATTCTTTGTCAATAGATACAAATGCTATCTGAAATATTAGAGCACCTACAGAGAAATGCTAGCGTGAGGAAAGTTGAACATACACTCTGCCCTATATACCTTCTGATTTAGCACAATATCGCAGTGATGGATCCAGGATTCTCAAATAGTGGGGGGGGGGGGGCACGGCCAAGATTTCTGATTTTTAATTTTACATACGCAGTCAATGCAATGGACGGTTTTCAAATTATAGGGTGCGCCCCTGTCTGGATCTGCCACTGATATTATTGACATACATGGTAATTGAAGAAAACGTTTACTATTAGAGTCTTTGCACTTTATCCCACTTTCATATATATTGCTAATTGAATAATTTTGCATGTATTTATGTAATTGGTTAACAATAACCAATACATTTAGCTTTTGATCAACCACATCTAAATGTTAGTTTTCATGTTGATTTTATTTCCTTTTTTTTTAAACTGGACCTTTAAATAGTGCACATGAATACAGGTCAATAGACAGCAAACTTTTGCAGACCTCTGTTTGACTTTCCAGTTTTGATCAATAAAGCCTATTCTAAGGATGGAAATTGAAATTGAATCAGATTGGTAGAGGAAAGCTGAGAATAGAATCAAGGAAGAACAATTTTCATTTATCTCAAATCAGTTCTAAAATTAGTCCTGTTTTCGCATGTCCTGCTCATGCTTTGTGTTTACTTTTAGAAAGAAAGTTTTAGACAATATGGTAACATGAATGTTCATGATGTCAGAAATGGAATAAGAATTGGCACCTGGAGATTTACATTGTATCAAAATGGTGATGGATATGCCATTTGGCCAACATATCGGGGACAAATCTCAAACAAATATAGAGAAGTATTCTTTTGACAAAATTCTTGAACATCTTTTACAAGTACATCGTTATTTTTTTTTTAAATGGAAGTATTATTCAAAATGTGCATTCAAATATGATGAAATCTGGTTGTTACAATACAAATAAAGCTATTTTATAGATTTGTATTACATTATATGAACTTTAGAGAATGTCTCAGGATGGCACACAGAAATATATAGGCCTATACAGAGAAAAGAAAAGATGGGGTTATGGGAAAAAGAGAGAGAGAGAGAGAGAGAGAGAGAAAGGGGGCATGCAAGAGAGAGAGAGAGACAGAGGAAAGGAGAGGAGAGGGGATAACAAGAGAGAAAAAAAAGGGAAAAGAAAGAGGGGGTGAGAAAGAAGGGAAGATGGAGACGGTGCAAGTTACAGAGGAAAATGAATTGGAAGGTCCAGTGGAAAGAGGTAATAAGGAAGCAAAAGGAAATTTGATATTAAAAATCGTTTTAAAAGAAAAAAATGCTGAATAAATAAATTCCCTTCCTCACTGAAACATTGAGACAATTGAGCCTGCCAATCTCTGTTCGAATGTTACATGAAGTTCATGTGCACTATAACATGACAAAATACCATGTGCGCCTCATTATAAAGATCATAGTCTTGTGATGGTTAATTTGGGTTAGAAAAGGGAGAAAAAGGATAAAATTGGAAACCATAGCTACTGATAACATGGATTAACTTTGTTGGTGATATCGATATTGATGAATCATTGTTTTTTTTAAATGATCATCACGTGGGTTTTATCCAAATCAGTTTGCCGTGCACATATAAAGTATGGGACTACCTTCTACCTGGTAAACAGTGAAATGAATCGAAGTACAACAAATAAGAGGTGGATCAGAGTAGCTAACCAAATGATATGTAAATTGGGCTGATGTCAATAAACAGAGCTCTCAATTTATAGGGTCAAGCACAATATTGCATAAACATGAATAGAAATAATAATGGCCATTTGTACCATTCCATGTCTGTCAGATTTTACACTCCTGGTGATCCCTGCTTTAGCATTGCTTTATTATAACAGCACTCTAGGAATTAAAGGGATAAATTGCTACCACAGCCATGTACCTCACTTGGGTTGAGTGCTGCAAACTGAGGATGAATTTCTTGCTGAATGAAATCAACACTGGGAGTGGTATTAGAACCTGTGACCCTCTGATTGAGAGACAAGTGTCAGAACCACTCACTATGTACACCACAACGCTTCCAAGTGCATGAAATGGGTCTTGAAAAAGACTAGGTAATGGAAGTGTACATGACTGGCATGATGGCAATGGAAATTAACGTGGGGATGGGAGTTGAACCTGTGACCCTCTAAATGAAACAAGAGTCAAAACCACTACACCATGACGCTTCCACGTAATAAGCTCATGAATTGGGTCTGGAAACAGACTATTTAATGGAAGTGTACGTCACCGATATGATGTGGAAGCTCGGGGTTCATGAGTGTTGATCAAGAAATTAAATCAAGGGGGTCGGAAACAGATGAGAGGGGGAAATATGGTCGGAGCTGAGAGGGGAAATCAAAATCTCTGCAAGTGAATGAGTAATGGATGCTGCATGTTAAAATTTGGAATCATGGCTCAAAAAGTTTAATAGCTTTTGACCCCATCAAGATCTCTCTTGATTTGTGGGAAGCTGAAAGAAAGTTTATGGTCTGTATGCATACATACTGTACAATCTCGTTAATTAATTTGTCAATTAATGCATGTCATGTGGCAAGCACTGCATCTACAGTGTATATAGGATTTCTATTCTGATTTCTATACCTTACAAAATTAAAGTTTGGATTAATTAAACTATCATCAGCAATTAATGCGTTTAATCAAATATCCTTAGTTACTTTGATATTTAGTGTCAATTCATGTACCACATCATTATACTTGGTCCTTGTACTGTAGATGCACAGCTTGTTAGGAAGATGGACATTTTTTTTTTTTTTTAAAGTTTTTGTCAAAAACTTGTTCAGGAACTATATGAAGTATGATCTAAAGTAGATGTAGACATAGATAAAAAATAGCGTATTGCACAATATGCTTATTGAAGCTATTTTTAGGTCAGAGTATGGCCCTTGCTTCTGCATGCATGAAAAACTGTCTAGATACCTTTCTGCATCCTGCGAAACGATTTTCTTTGAATTCAGACACAGACAAGATGCATGAACATCATTTCTGAGAAAACTTTAGGCTGAGACCTTGCCATATCCCTTATGACTTGAAATGCGCTTACATGGCTAATTTGTGACTCTTCAGCAGACACGGTTCCTAGAGGATGTTTTAAGCGAAGTGTGACCAAAGCATAAGTCTAAGACTATACATGTAAGACCAATAAGGAAGCAAGTAAGAAGATAGCTTGGAATCGAGCTTCATTCTGAGCAACTGTTCAAGACCATAATCCTGAGACATCTTAACATTAAGCTTGAGATGATAATCTGTAGAATAAGATAATTTTTCCCTTAAGGTCGAGATTATTTTCCTTCAGAGCATGCTACAGCCACTATTAGATGTTCTCCTTTTTCACTCTGGATAATACTGTTCTTCTTCTATAACTGTTATCTCTGTCTAACATCAAAGCATTGATGATGACATGGTATTAAAATACTAGGGAGAAAAGAAAGAGGAGAAATTTATTAGGGACCCCATTTTTAACCTTATAGATATTGGGTCTGCAAATGATTACAAGTGATTTTGGTAGATATGAAGATGTATTTAAGAGGCAGAAATACTTGGGTTTTTACTTTTGTATACTTTCATGTGGATTAATCAACTTACAGGTCCACAACGATAAATTTGTCTTTTGCCTCTTACGGTTCGCTAACCTTATTCTTGAATAATTATTTGAGAATAAATACTGCATTCCTTGTGTTAATTTAACCCTTGGCATGCCTATTATTTCATAGCACACAGAAATAGAAATTTAAATCTTAATTTTTGAAACAATATGAAAAAGTCTTGAATGGTGTCCATGTGACTATCAGAAATTATATAACAAACTTTCATACCCCCATCACCAGCATTAAAGATAAAATGAATCATATTGAAAAAAAATTACAATAGTAATCAAAGTTGACTATAGTTCTCAAAGAGTTAATGATTGCAATTTGGTTGATATAACTAATTTCTACAGCAAAACATTCATGTAAGTTACCCCAATATTTTTTTAAACACATGAACAGTGCAGTATGACCTGAGTAGAACAAACTTTTAGAAGAGATACCCAAATATGTTTTGAAAGACTTGAAGAGTGCAGTGCGACCTGGGTAGAACAAACTTTTAGGAGAAGATACCCAAACACAACTGACTCATCATTTCATCCTTGTCCATCTGTGTAGCCTTCATCAAGGCACTGGGGATTTATGACAATCATCATCTTGATTCCTTCTAAATTCTTTAATCTAGATTGATTATTGTGATGGGATTATTCCCATGGTCAGTTTGACAGGTATAGTGGATTGATCCCACATTGTTCTTAGTGCCTAGATATTAAGTATGATAATACTAATAAATAATGGTGTTTCTTATATAGCGCTACTTCATCTTGATTCCTTGTAAATTCTATAATCTAGATTGATTGTGATGAGATTGTTTCCCATGGTCAGTTTGACAGGTACATGTATAGAGGATCATTCCTCATTGTTCTTAGTCATCAAAGTGCCTAGATATTAATTCCCTGGGATAGATGAAATCAATTTGATTTAGGTTGGTGGTCAATATACTAATAGTTAAGAATCATTTGATTCTATGCTTTCCTTGTTCATTTTGACCAATTTTATCCATGTAGGGTACATGTAGGTAATATGGGCCCCTAAGCTCATTTGCCTAATTTGCATAAATAATACAAAATGACACACAGTCTAATCTTTGTTTATATGAATCAATACCTACTGCTCTAACTTAGTTATATTGTGAAGAAAAACAATTATCACTAACCCCCCTGTCTGTAATATTCAAATGTTGACGCCATCACCAAAGTGCCCATATTACCTGCATGTGCAGGTAATATGGGCACATGTATTTAATGTATATTTTAAAAACTACAATGACTCTACTATGTCTGGAATTTGCTTAAAATGTTGAAAATCATTAACTTTAAGATATCATTTGACATTATAAGACCCTTTAGTAAATACTTTGACTATATATTTCATTGTTTTGAATTTTGAATATTATTTCTTTTTTAATATAATTTAAATATTATTTTCATTATGAAAATCAATATAGGCCTACAATAAGTTATTTATGTTAATTATATACTGTGTATATACCCCTAAAATATAGTAGCAAAGAGATTGGTGCCTCATCCCAATACTAAGTACCAGAATCATTTCCGCCATTTTGGACGGCCCATATTACCTGCACTAATGTTGCTATGTCAGGCAATCATTCAATGCCACATTGCACCCCTTCACTACAAAAAATTGACCTGTACATGCTAGTATGATCAAAATGAAACTATAAGCTTACTAAATATACAAACAATTGAGGTTACCCTATCAAACACTCTTTCACCATCACATTCTGTGAAATATCAAATTTTACATCGTACTTTGTTGGTTTTCAGCAATTCTCTCAGAGAAATTTCGGCATCAGATGCTCTCACGATGATGGATTTTCGTATATAGTTCATATGAACAACATTATGGCGCTGTCACCTGTCACCGGTCGACGGTCACGACATGATTTGCTTCAGGTGGCCCATATTACCTGCATGTTCCCTATTATCTGACACTTTTTTAATCTATGTTATCTTTCTTATACAGTAAAAACATCTGAATTCAAATTAAATTATAATATTGTTTGTCTTAATTTTCATGCTTAATACATTATTCTTGAACTATAAATGGTTTTGTGAACTTTTTCACCATTATGACACATTATTTCATTTTTGTGAGAACTTTCAAATTTATCTAAAAGGGTTGTTTTCTCAGTTTGCTCACTGATTCAAAATTCTCCTAAAGGCCATTTGTCTGTTGTTACCTACTATGAAGTCACTAAATGGTTATGGATTAGGCCTAAGTTGTTATTATTTAATTCAGCTATAACGTTTTCTCTCATTTTTTTTTCCATATAAGGGGTGCGTTTATTTTTGTATTATCTAGCCTATAACCATATTTGAATGATAATTCTTGTGAAAAAAAGGATGGTTTAATGTATTTTCTATTAATTCATTGCTCCGCAGATATAGCAATATGTAATCAAATAAAAGAAATCATTGCATGTGGTTGAGAGCACGCTAGTCAAACATTGGATGTTGGATATGAACAACTGTCTTGATCCCTGCTTAACAGATAATCTCCGCTGTTCTAGATTAGAAGGAAGGAATGTTCCATAGCTTTCCTCACCAAAGCTTAATGTTCAATTTCTGAGCTTAATGTTCGCGGGACATCTGTTTGTCTGGGGATGTGTTTATACTTTCCTAAATTTAATTTGGACTAAGTTTAGTCTTGATCTGCTCTCCACATGATTACAGACACCAAATTTTTTGCAACAATTTCTTTTTTGTTGAAGCTAAACTGATGCTGTTATCAAGCAAATAATCTTTGTGCACAGACTCAATATTTTCATGATTTTGGACTAGGTTGGGAGATTTGCTAGGGCTTCATTTCTGTGTTATGTTTTCATTACTCTTTAGCTTACTTTGAAGTAGAGATTTTAATGAGAACTAACTCCTGAAACTTGCAAAAATAAAAATTTCAGCTTAACTTCAGTACTTGAAACATGTAGAAATATATTTTTTCGAAAGGTACATAATACATGGAATTGGTGCATTGAGTGATTTCACGTTCGGTGTTATAATCGGTGTTAGTGTTTATTTTGGAGCAGAAGTCTGATCTAACACCGAACGTGAAATGGAAATAAAATCAGTCGGTGTTAGGTGTTGACCTCTAGATTTTGACGTATTTCCGGTTGCTGGTGTTTCATTTTGTGTCAAATGTCGTCTGCTGAACCGAGCACTGCAGCCGGTGTTAAATTTCACGTGTAAATTTCCATTGACTAACACTAAACCCCTAGGGATTAAGAAAAAGGTCATTTCACACTCGGTGTTAGTGTTGGTGTTTGCCATAGTTTGGATTGTCTGGTGAATAATAAGGGTAGTGGAGGCTCGAGTGGCAGAGTATCAATACTTTATTTTACAGAATAATTAATTAATTAATATATTAGACCAAAGAGGGTACTTCAAGACCTACAAAATTGGTTAGTTTTGGGGTTAAAGAGATGGATTCACAAATTGGCTACTTACTCTTCAAGGCTAACAAGGGTCCAAGAAATTTCATCTAAATTCATTGGAAAAAATTATTAGAAAATTAAAAATAAGATATTCCGTAGTAAATCGTATAGGGAATAAATATCATCAACATTGATGTCTTCTCAATCTATATTTTAGGAACAAAAGGTATGACCAATCACTGCTAATCTGAAATCTGTACGAAATTATAGGGTCTGGGGGCTACGCGCTGCGCGGCCCGGCCTGGCTTTGAAGTGAACTAGGTAACGCTCCATTTCCTGCTGCTTGCAAAAAACTGCCCGAGATATGAACTGTAAACTTACTGTTTCGTCAAAAAATATCCATCATGAGGTAAATTTGTATCAAAGAGAGGTTTGAAGAAGGATTAATTTTCGATTTACTGGTATGATTCTAACCTTTTAGGCCCTTCTTGAGGTATATTCGAACAGTTTTAAACAACAAAACCGGTACTTCGTTACGAATTGCGTCGACGCCATTTTTCTTCAGACGGTGTTAGGCTATCGATCCGCGCGTGTTGGGATATCGGTATCGATCTCATCTAGATCTCAGCTCAGTGTTTGAGCTCGATTTTAGCAGAAATTCACTCTGCTAACACTAACACCAACACCAACACCGAACGTGAAATCACTCATTGTGTAGACTTAAAGCTGGTGTATAGTGTTGGGAGAAGGAAAAATTTAATTTGGATTCACAGTTAGATAATATGAAAGCCTGAATCCTATAACTGTAACAAAGAAAGTTATATTACATGGAATCTCGTTTTAATGTCTTTATTTCACGATATTATAGTATAAAAAAGATAAGACGGGGACCCGACTCAGCTTTGTGTGTACTAGGCGTTCACATGGAAAACCAATGGGGATTCTCTTGTGTGGGTGATACACACAGATCGCTACGGTCCATTCATGCGGGAAGTTCGGGGGACAGGAGAACCCAGCAAAGGTCTCAAAACCGTTACAAATTGTGTTTGGATTCAAACATTTCACTGAAATTCACCGGAAATCGTGAAAGGAATATCACAAAATCTCTCACACATGTCTTTTAGCGCAATGTGAACAACTTGAGACTATATTTAATCGGTTTTATGCCGATTTTTTTTTTTTTACCAAAACTATACACCAGGTTTAAGGACATTACTGTTCCAATTGATGGGATGAAAATGTAAATGTACTTTACTGAGAAGTTTTCTAAATATTTAAAAAAATAATAAAATGGCACCTGACAGGGCCCTTGTATGTGCTAAAAAAATAAACATAGCAATATCTACTTGATTAGAATTGGTTTTACTCGTCTGTATAAACAGAGCCTCCAAGTTAAAGGAGCTTATACAATGATCAATCCATAGCTTTTTCAAGCAGGAAGCATTTAGTTGAAATTCCTTTCATTGATGACAAATTGATCCTCATAATATCTAAATTATTTCAATGTGATTCTGTATGAATGACTATTCTATTGTAAGTCACAAATATCTAGGTAAGCAATTTTTAAATTGGACAAAAATATTGTCTCCTAAATTAAAGACAATTTGAAAATTAAGGAATAGTTACAGAAGATAATTTTTGTATATAAAAAAAAAAAAGTTGAAACACTCTAAAGTACAAAAAAAAATCTGAAAAGAAGAAAGAAAGCATATATGTACACAGGTGAAAGAATAAAAATGTGATCTATTTCTGACAAGGGAAACTTATATAAAAACAATTAGAGAAAGGAGTAAAAAAAAAAAAAAAAAAAAAAAAAAAAAAAAAAAAAAAAAAAAAAAAAAAAAAAAGAGTAAAAATAGGGGATGCTCTGTATACCATTTAGCAGTGTTCTCAAACTAGCACCTGACTAAGCTTCGTGACAGCGGTGTAGATGGTTTCCTAAATTGAATTACCAGTATCATTACAAAAGCTGGGTTATAAATAGGTTGTGGAGACAGCAATTATGTTAGAATGCCATCTTTGTCTCAATTTAATTATCTAGGAGTC
Source organism: Paracentrotus lividus (assembly GCA_940671915.1). Lineage (NCBI taxonomy): Eukaryota > Metazoa > Echinodermata > Echinoidea > Camarodonta > Echinidae > Paracentrotus > Paracentrotus lividus. Next base: position 44,322,131 of record CALNVZ010001721.1, on the reverse strand, counting down.
ATGGCACAAATGATGGTCTAATTGCAGCAGGTTGTCTAAATCATCACCTGTTAGAGCTTGTGGAAAATGGCAATATTTTAAACTGTTTTGGAAGTTTTAACAATGGTTTTTAGGCCGTTTTCATGTGGTAAAACTTTTATCTTGACTGGCCTTCATCTAAATAGATAGATGGATAAGTATTCATCTTTCTTTCACATATTGCATGTAATATTGGAAAAATTACATTCATATCAATTTTTTTACTGTTTATATCGATACATTGTAAGAGAAAGCAAAAAGCAAAACTGCAAAAGAAATATGAGGTAACCCATGTAAAATGCAAAGATTGTAGGGTGTAGGGTCCTTTTCCCTTTTCTTTTACTTTAGTTACTGGGTAGTTTTCTTCTTTTTCGGTTTGCTCAATGCATTCCGGTAACAAGTAGTTTAGTGGTTTTAGGTTTTATCTTGAGTTAGTGACTGTATTATTAATTATGATCATTTTCAATGGTTGATTTTATTTGAAAATGTGGGTTGATAAAAGAGACGCCATGTATCGTGATCATGGTGTTGCAGGATGCGGTTTGATCTCTAGACAAAAACTAATATTTAAGAAGAATTCTATCAAATCAGTTCACATTATTGTTATGGCATAAATGGACCTGCGTGTACACTGGATCAGGTGCACAATAGAATAGAGATCATCTCTTGGTGGTTTTTGAGGTTTCTCTGAAAATAGATCGGCCCAGGTGTCTAAAAAATGGATCACAGTGGGCGGAAATAGGACCATTCAGACTTAAAATGATGTCATAAAGATAATAGTTTCATAGACAGATGACCTATTAGTGGCAAGCCCTTGGGTTAGCACCAAAAGGGCTTCCACTCATACCATGTAATGCATTGTCTGTGCCCTTCTTGCTCCAAAGGGACCAAGTGACTTCATTCTTGACGATCATTTATATATGGATAATAAAGATAAGGGAAAAACCTGAGACAGATGCGTTGGTGACGGTCGAATTAAAAGGAGGATTGTAAAGATAAATGAGGAACAAAGGATTCCCATGGTTTCTTGATGAGTTTGATAACCTATGTAGACATCTCAGGAAGGGGGTTTAAACAGAAGAGGAAGGGGAAGGCAGGCGAGGGGAGATTTGATCTACAGGATGAGAACTTTAGTAGGTCAGTCATTTCATATCATTTATCTACTTTCTTTGCAGAATAATCCCCTGAATGTATCTCTATCTTCAGTAGATGTAAACTTTCCATATAACCTCTGAAGATATTACTAGGGGGATATTTCTTAACTTACGGGATGTTTACTTTGGATCTGAATACACAGTATCCAGATACCTTTCCCCCTAATAGTGGATCCAGCTTCACCCTTCCAAAATTTATTATCCATGCCACCAAATAACAGAGCTGCTATTTCCCCAGACAATTTGAGCTGACTAAATCCCACGTAAAACTGAAGTCAGTTCGCACCTGTGGACTACCCTCTAGGGGAAGTGTTAGGGTTAGGATTAGGGGCAGTTGTCCAGTGTGAGGTAGTTTTGTGGGTGCAGTTGTCTTTGGTTTATTTGCCTTATGTGTCAGTGTCATGAGGCTGTCATTGTCCTTGGACTAGTTGTCCTTGAGGATGGTAATTTGAAGGAAGAGGGGGGGGGTTTTAAAGTATGTTACACAGCTTTGGGTATATACCTTTAAATGAATGAAATTATTAGTCCAATAAAAACAAAAGCATGCACTCCCTGTGTGGAGAGTGGCAAATGTAGATTAATGTTTACAGCTTTATGGCCTTAAAGCACCCAATAGATTGTAGCATGCGGAGCGCAAAGAAGCGTTGACCTGCATCTTTCAATAGGAAATATTTGCCGTTCTGGTTTTTCAAGGGATCGCTATACTAAACTCATGATTCGGGGATGACATCCTGCTGAGTGAACGGATGGTGAAAAGTTTAAAGGAGAGGGGTCGTTTGGGAAGGTGTATAATGTCTTTGTAATCGGTTTTAGAGGGCATTTATAACGGTAAATGAACAGTATAATGACGTTAATCCCCCTATGCTCTCACGAAGGCAGTATGTGTGTGTGAGGAGAGAGAGAGGAGAGGAAAGGAGAGGGAAGTACGAGTGTAGGGATGTGTAGTGAGTGGTTTTTGTGTGTGTGAGTGTGTGGGTGGCGAGGGGGCAAAAGGCAGGGAAACGCATTGAAGAGAGGTAAGTCGAAAACATGGAGTATATCCTTGTGGTCATTGCTCCTTCTCTATTCGATGACTTCACACTTTCATCATTCAAAGTCTTGAAACTCTATCCACGTGTAAGAAAGATGTGTTGAAAAAAGATAGAGAGGGTGAGAGAGAGAGAGAGTGTGAGAGAGGGGAAGAGAGAGAGAGAGAGAGAAAGAGAGAGAGACAGGGAGAGAGAGAGAGAGACAGACAGACAGAAAGAGGGTGAAAGGAGAGCAGGAAGACAACAAAGAGAAAAACTCGTAGAACCAAGAAGGTAGAAAAAATCCCAAACAGAAATCCAGACCTAGAGGTGGAAAAAAGTAAATACACTGGTGGTCATTGCTCTTTTGGGAACCAGTGACTTGACACAAATTATTCTAAAGCTCACCTTTCTCTCCAGTATAAATGTTGAAAACTTTCATATATTTAGATAAACACAACCTAAAACATACACACCATCAAAGAAGATGCACTTTATTTGGTAACAACACAAGGACATGCAAATATTGAAGTAGAGAAAGAAAAGCAAGACGGTATAAGAAAATTGATGACGCATAAAGGATAATAAATTGGGTCAAATCTTCAAATCATAATATTAGATTAGCTTTATCTCTTATTGTAAGAATGAAGACAAATATACAAGACCTATTTCTACACTCTTTCTTTTGTGTGATATTCCATATTTTTGTATGTCTTTGTCAAACAATGCAAGTTTGTTGGCCCTCGCCTGTTTAAAATATCAACATCTTGCACCAATCTACTATGTTATTCTTTCCGACGTTGAATGAGGACTCTGCAAACATGGACTGTTATGATAATCTTGAAGCATGTCCATAGTCAACTCAAAATACCTGATCAAAATGTCTTCAATGGCAATTTGAGTATGATTCTAACCTTTTTGTGTTCATTGTTAAGTGAGTTGTACTTCCCATTTTACAAGCAGGTCTTGTTAAAGACAGGATATCCAACACAGAGTGATAAGAAGTGTGGTAATAACTAATATATTCAAATTTATGTATAGCTTTATGTTCAGTTTAGACTGCCCTAGAGAACAAAGGAGTTTGCCTTTGTACTGTAGTTCATTTCCCTCTTTAAAGGCCAGAAAGTGGGACTCTTAATACACCTTTTAAACAATGCATTCCCGGTGCCTTTACTGGCAGGTCCCTGGTATACAAGGATACCCACATTTGAACTCGTAACTTGAAGCTCAACTTCAGAGAGCCAAAATTATGTTTGATATATCCTCGTATTGTTCCATTTGAATATGAATATATTCTTATATGAATAGGTATATATACCTACACCAAAATATATGGTAATATCATGGTTTTTATAGAGTGGTTTCACTTTTAAAAAAAATGACATGACCTGAGACTGAGAGCTCATTTCTGATGGGTACTTGTTATTGCAGAGTAAGGATTAAATAGTCCCCGTCTCACTCAGACATCACCTTGTCATCACATCATTACTTTATTAATGCATCACAGGTTAACACAAATTACCCCCTTACCTGGATTTATCTTAGATCAAAGCACTGTGAACCTGATATGCAACCAGACTGACAGATGTATCCCCATCCCTACCGATAGGTGAACTTTCAAGGTTCAGGTGCGGATCTAGGAATTTCGATTTGTAAAGATTGTGCAGGCCCAATTGACAGGGGACATAAGCTGCTCTATAATGTTTGGGCACATGCCGATACTTTTGATTGTGTGACGTAAGGCTGGGTCTGCTATTAAGAGTCACATGGGGGATTCAATAGGCATCAGAGGAGGTTTTAGAATTTTGTAGATATGCCAACTCTATGAGGTTGAGATAAATAGAGGAAACTTTTTACAACTGATTATAAGAATAATGGTGGCTTCTTCATGTATGATGTTCGATGTTGTTCTCACTACTCGTTGCATTTGACCTGTCAGCTGAAACAAAGCATTTCAAGTTCAGTTCAGCCTGTCGACCAAGAGCATTGAGCTGAAGAAGCCACCATTATTATATTTTTGTGTCAACAGATTCCATTGTTTACCTCTCCAGTTCATAGTGGCGGCACCTCAACACAATTACCAGACTCCTGCACATCTTTGTTTCATTGCCATACAATTTTTAAAAAGTCCTTGTGGAACTATCTTCTTTATAGAGCTAATTTTAAGAACAATCTTATGATGGTATCTCACTTGCCGTGAGACGGATTTGAGACTATTTTGGGATGGGTTTGAGATGGATTTGAGACTATTTTGGGATGGGTTTGAGATGGATTTGAGACTATTTTGGGATGGGTTTGAGATGGATTTGAGACTATTTTGGGATGGGTTTGAGATGGATTTGAGACTATTTTGGGATGGGTTTGAGATGGATTTGAGACTATTTTGGGATGGGTTTGAGATGGATTTGATGCTAGTCGTCAAGAAATCTCAGAGACTCATGAGTTTCCGCGATGTCTCAAAGATATATCTGAAACGTTTCCACGACAGAAAAAATTATTGGAGACGTCTCTGAGTATATGAGTTGCAGAGAAGTTTCCGTGAATTGAGATCACCTTTACACTAAAAAGTAGAATACATTTGTGTACATTATCATGATTATTGGACAGGAAAAGGGAAGGTGTTAATAATGAGAGGATGGATAGGGGTGTGTTGTTAAAGACTCATTAATACCCATCATACCTCATTAAACCCTAATTGCATCGGCCTTATCCATCATATGTGTGTTAGATGCAGTGACACATTAATGTCCTTCATAATGAGTGATAGAAAGGAATGGAACATGAGTCAAACCAGACAAAAGAACAGGGGGTCTTTCACAAAGAATTAAGTAGACTTAAAGTCGCACTCAACTTCAGTTGTATCCTGTATTGTAACATGCAGTGTAATTGATAGACCTGTTAATGGGGCGTATCCCCTAGGCATTATCTGACCAATGAAGTGAAGCATAATATACCGCACGCGACTAAGGATTTAAGTGCGATTTTTAAGTCTACTTCATTTATAATAATACAGAAAAATAAAATAAAAATATGAGTAAAAGTTTGAAGAAAATTGACCAAAAAATAGCAAAGTTATAAATATGTAAATTTTTGATTCTGTGACGTCACATGCGAGCAGCTCTCCCATGTGTTGTGTATGTAAATTCAATAAATTTGTGTTTTTTCATGGTTCTTGATAAAGGAATGGGTCAATTTGATAGAGGCATGTATATGAACATATGTTTGAATATATATCGACCGCACAGATGACATAATTAATTTTCTTTTGAAAAATGACACTTTATGGAATTTACACTAACACATAGGAGAACTGCTTGCACGTGACGTCACATAATCAAAACTGTGAATATTCATAACTTCATTATTTGTTGGTCGATTTTCTCCAAACCTTCACTCATATTTTTCTTTTATTTTTCTGCATTTTCTGAAACCAATTTATACCCAGGGTGAACTTCCCCTTCTTTGTGAAGCACCCCCAGAAGATAAAATTGAGCTTGCAGCTTACAGGCATGTACCCTTTGCCAGTTACTAATGCAAATGACTGGGTCTGAACGAGGAAACTACAACAGATCCTTGGTAAGTAGTAGTAGTAGTTGGACTAGGCTTATCTCCAGGCACAATATATTTTGTTAAAGTGTCAAATTAAAGTCTGTATTTGCAGACTACTTGAATAATACATTGGAAAACAAAAACAAAAAAAAAAACAAAAAAAAAAAAAGGGGGGGGGGGAAGAGAGGAAAATGTCAGGAAATGTTTGGAAAAGAGGGGCAGACTAATAAATGGCAACTATGATTTTTGTATTACACCATTTTTTATTTCTAGATCATAGAGATAAGCTGATCATGAATATGAAAAAGGGGGCAAAAGCACAAACAGTTTGAGATCGGGGTACTTGTAGATTACCAAGGAAATGTGTCCTTTCTATATAACATTGACCTATGTTAATTGTGGACCAAGTGTTGTAAATGGATTATAAAAGTGCTTTGGTCAGTACAAGGGGATTACTCCTTGGTCAGTTCAGTGGTCATAAAAGGCCAGACAGTGTTCTTTTTTTGTACTTTGTGATGTCACCAAAGTACAATCAGAACCTTTACCCTAAATCATAACCCAAAACATAAATCATAACTCTTAATCATAATCACAAGCCTGACTCTAATCCTAAGCCCAGCCCTAATCCTAAATCTAACCCTAATCCCAGTCTTAAAACTAAAGCTAACCTTAATTTGAGTTCTATGTTACAGAAGATGCAAGTGGTTTTGAGATAAGATTGATTTCAGGACTTACAATTGAATTGAAGACTTACAATTGGTCAAGAATTTATTTGAAATCCGTATTTTATAGGGCACTGATCAACATAAAGAATAAAAAATGGCCATCTCTCGCTTAAACTAAAGTTTTTTTTAAATTACAGAATGTATATTTAAAGGAAAAATCAAACCGTGTAACATGCAGCAGGATATGTATAGAAAGATGAAAAGGAGAAATATATGAATGTTGACATGATGATGACAAGTTCACCATGTATTACACCTGTACTCTGATTGGCTTGGACATTTCATAGTTCACTTGCGGCCAAATGACAGGCTGAAGATATAATTGAATGAAAAGATCATTTAACATGTCAAGTGTTTGTGTTGAGTGCTAAAATTAATATTTCTTAAAAAATACTCATGAATGCATTTTTAGATTCCAAAAGTTGTATTTTGAGGACAGAGTGAGTCAGCATTTCGAAGTATGTAATTTTCTCATCAATAAGTTGCACTGCATTAACCTTTTCCAATACTGTACTTGTAGAAATATTAGTGATACGTTGAGTTTTGTGGATTTGTAGGAATATTGACAGACACATAAAAAAAAAAAACTACAAATACATGGGCATGCTTTCTTCTGCATCTTTTGAATGGGTTCAATCCCAAGCCTATAAATATGCTGCACAAATTTAAGAGCCCACTTATATGTTTTGAGGTTGCTTTGGTATGATGTTGATGAAATTTGTTGGTTTCATTCTTTGATTTTTTCCCCTTTCATTCTGTCTGTATTGGTTTGGGTTATTTGGTGCGTGTTTCAAATATTCTGTTTATTTTTCAAAATCATGGATACTAAACATACAGAACTTCACCAACTGGGATTCCCAGTTTCTTCTGAAACTTGCACTATGTCAACATCTTAGGTAGATACCATAACTATCTGACTCTTTGGTTTCTTTTTCTTTTATAGTACCCTCCTTTAACACCCTCCACCATCATTTCATCATCATTATCATCATCATCATCATCATCATCATCATCTTCATCATCATCACTATCATCATCATCATCTTCATCATTATCACTGTCATCATCATCATCACCATCATCATCATCACCATTATCACCATCAACATCATCATCATCATCATCATTATCAGCATCATCATCACCATTATCAACATCATGACCACCATTATTACTATCATCATCATCATCATCGTCATCATCATCATCATCATCATCGTCATTAATATCATCATCATTATATTTTATTTATTGTTGTCATCATTCTCACCGTGTCTTCATTTCTTTTCTCTTATCTCTTCCTTTATTTATATATTTCTCTATATGTTTTACAACCCAACTAAATACTTGCTTGAAGACATCTTTAAGATGCATCACTGGGAGTCCTCGATAACTGGTTTTGAAAATCTTTAGGAGGCATCACTGGTAGTCATTGAGATAACTGGTATTGGAAGTGACAGGTGTAAGTGGGTTTGGTATGCGATGTATGAGATACTTGGCATAACACATCAACCATTTATCAATTGAACACTTACGAGTAGAGTGACTGGTTTCTTAAAGTCTTGACTATACTAGGGGCCTGTTTCTCAAAACGGTCATAAGTCGAAGTTTTTGGACAACCCATAGGAGCATGTGTTGTTGAATAATTATGTTTCAGTGGGATGTCCACAAACTTAGGCAAATGATGGTTATGAGAAACAGGCCCCATGATGCCATCATGTATGAAATACCAGGCATAACATATCAACCGTTTATCAATTGAATACTTAAGCGCAGAATGATTGGTTTCTTAACTTACTGAATCCCATGAAGAAATGCATGGTACATTGAAACAGTTATGGTACTGGTAATCTTATGATTGCTCAAAGATGTTCCTTTCTTGGGGGGGGGGGGTTGCCTCTTGCTTTAGCAGTGTGTCTGTAAGTATTTCTATAGTCTTTTCACTTTTAGCTAACTGCTTGGTAAATAATTTTTAAGTTGTGGTCTATATTCTCATCTTATTGTGATAATGATAATATCATACTTCCCGATTCCCTTTCCTTCTTTTTCTTCTTTCTCTCTTTGTATCTCTCTTTCCAACTTGCTCTTTTCTACCCCTCTATCTGTCTCTTCTTTTGTCACATTAAAAAAAAAATTATATTTGTCATAAGCTTTCATTCATTTAGGACATTGCTGTATTTGATTGCCCTACTACTCTATTTATGATGTATATAATTATTAATTTTGTATAGTTCTGATCATTATTCTGATATGATACATTATCATATTATATTTGTATAAACTCTAACTCTGGAAAAAAAAAAAAAAGTTCTGATAAAAATTGGGAGGGGTCACCATCAGCCTTGCAGAGATGCAAAACTGAGATATTGAAGCATTAAATACAAGTATCACCCTACACACAGTTGTTGACCTTATTGGCTTATTATCATTGACCTCTTTCATTGATAATGTTTGATCAGTATTATTCTTAAGTTTCTTATGTATTGCCTTAGTGAAACTATCTACAGGCCTATATTTTTTGCAAATGATCAAATGTTTGAGGATTTAATTTTTTCATTCCAGATCAGTTCTGCTGTGATCAGGGCAGGGAGTTACACACAAGTTTGGAGTTCGCTCTGAAAGGTAAGAATTTCTCCTTCAATTTTCAAATCTTTTATACTGAATAGTGATGGATAAAGGGTTATAGTACATGTAGGTGTAAGCTTTTACTAATTTCCTAGAGATTTAAGATATTACAATATATATGTAGAGTACTGGAGTGTGATGTTATACTGGAGATGTTTCCAGTGGGAAGCCGCTGATCTCTGCAAACCAGAGTAAGAATAACCGAGAAGAAGAAGATGATGATGAACATCATTTGTAGTGCCATTTTTTCTTCCGAAATATTCAAAGGCACATGGCTCCCTTGATGTGTACATTATTCTGAAAATTGCCAGAAAAGATTTTTGAGTTGAGATTTGAATGTGTCAGTGTTGTTCAAATTTCGAAGTTGCATAGGTAGAGAGTTCCAAAGATGTGTAGCTAGTGCAGAGAAAGCTCATAGGTGCTGGTTCTACTACACTGGTGTTTAACTATAGCAACATGATCACACCAAACCTTGAATATGCATGCACTTGAGTCCAGCCTGTTGCTGGACCACATTGAGGCTAAACCTCATGCATAGGCTTTTTTTTTGGGGGGGGGACCAGTAACCAGAATGATGGAGGATTATGACGTCAACACTTCAATAATCTATTAGCACTCTTGCTGATGAGATGTACGGAAGGTTCTATCAACAACAAGCTACTAAATGTGCCCTTGTTCCTAATATCATATGCCCATTCCACCACGGGTCAAGACTGTTGCCTTTATTTTTAACAGGAAAGCTAATCTATCCTCACTATTCATGATATGGATGAATAACCAAGAAGGTTGAAACCAAGATTATATTTCAAAATGATATGACTTGAGAAAGTGTGTTTACAGAGCTTGCTTCAGATGTTGTTCTGCTATTCTCATGAAAGAATAAATTAATGAAATACTACAATAAGTATGGAGACAGAATGAAGGAAAGAAAAAATGAACGGAAATTATACAGATGAGAGAGGGAGAAATAGGGAGAGACAGAAGGACTAAGATACAAATAAAGTGCATGAAGTGCATTCCAATACTTATGATACTTTTTTATTTGTAATGAAATTAAACTTTTTAGAGAAATTTGCATTTCTTTCTCAATTATATCAAAGACCAACTTCTACAAATATGCTCTTTTTTTCTTTAGAATAAAAGAATAACAGAGTTCAAATTAAGAAATTTGTGCTTTTTTTATTTCAAGAACTACATATTTATCTTATGATTTATGACTCAGGGCTGCACGAGGTATATTACTGTTTTGAATTAGAAAAACAGAAGTGGTCACTAATGTGAGGAAAGCCACACAACAAAAATATTGACTTGGGCACAGGACAAAAGTCATCATGAGCTTCCATGTTTTAGGGCTGCAGAGCTGAGCAAAGAAGGAAGAGGTTCGGACACACCTCCTTGATCCATTAGACTGAAAGTCCATGGAAATGAGAATGAAAACTTGTTTGCTTTTGCTGTTGTTAACTTCTGGATATTTGTAATTAAGTTTCATATGAAATTCAGTAAATAGAAATGAAATACATAGGGATATGGTCATTACCATTGATTATTAGCTTAATGCACTATTTACAAGAGGGACATTAGCAAAGACAAAATACTTGTTTTCTTACATTCTCGTTAGTTTCTGGATATTTGCAATTAAGTTTTTTATGAATTCAGTAATAGATATCAAATATGTAGGGATATAGTTATTACCATTAATTGTTTACTTATGTGGTATTGACCAGAGGGGGTGAGGTCATAGTATTGAATAACCCTAATTCAAAACAGACATGAATCATTTCTCAGTGATACCTCCCAGATCCACCCCTACAGCAGGTTAGAGTTAAGAAAGGATAACATCTTCCTAACAATGGTCATTGACTTCATTGGATGTTGAGGAAGGGGAAGGGAGGTCCCAACGATGTCAGGAATAAATTATGATAAAGTGTTGGTCATGATTGAATACCATGTGAATAATATTATCTTGTAGCTATTCTTGAAAAATATTGACTTGTTTTGATACTTGTTTTCTGTCAAAAAGTTTTCCTCATAGACTTAACAATTGTCCCTGAAGAAATTGGGTAACACAAGCCTGTTATTTGATATTTGTAATATTACAATACAAAAGTAAGTATTTTAATAATTATTATTTGTTCATTAAATACCACTTTTAGTATCAATAATGTCAGTACTATTGGATAAGGAGGGGGTATTATTGACAGGCCAGTGCATTGTGCTGCAGACAATTTTAGATCATAAGGAAGTTTACTGAACACATCACACCATCTCATGTTGAATGGAGAGCAAAACTAATGTTATACCTTTACATGAGTTCAATCTTTACCATCTTCTTCTATTGATTAAGAACCAAAAGGATATGTATGTGATTTAGATGAGTTAAGACCTTTTTGTTTCTGAACAGATAATATGTACAATCTTCTGATGACATGCTGCGTGCAAAGCAAGCTCTAAAGACAAGGTGAAATGTACTGTGTCTAATTACAATAATTCAATCATGAGTCTGAGTCACCACCAGACTCGTAAAGTTTACAAACATTTTGCAAGGATAAATATTATGAGTATCCATCACAACATTGATTCATGAATCATTCAGTTATCCCACCCTTATCTTAGCCTCGACCAAGAAAAAGGGGAAACTTTGTAAAGATCGCCTCCTATTGTATTAGACCAGTCATAAAAGAGGATTACATTTGGACGAGAATGGTCGCCTCTCTGAGTTCTTTCCTCTTCTCTTTTATCATTTCTTATATATTTCTTTGTTTCTGTATTTTTCTTTCCTCTTCTTTTCTTATATATTTCTTATTTCTTTGTTTATTTTTTCTTTCCTTCTCTCTTCTATCATTTCTTATGTAGCAAGCAAAACATTGATTCATGAATCACTCGGATATCCCACCCTTATCTTAGCCTCGGCCAAGAATCAGGGAACTTTGTAAAATTCTCTTCCTATTACATTAGTCCAGTCATGTCTTAAGTGGAAAAAGGATGTACTTGTACCTGTATTCTGACGACAAGGGTCGCCTTTGAGTTCTTTCCTTTTGTCTTCTATCATTTCTTATGTATTTCTTTGTTTTGTATTTCTTTCATCATCTCCTCTATCAATTCTTATGTATTTCTTTCTTTTACTTTCTCTTCCTCCTCTCTTCTATCATTTCTTGAGTATCCATCACAACATTGAATCATGAATCACTTGGATATCCCACACTCATCTTAGCTGCGGCCAAGAAACGGGGGAAGTTTGTATAGTTCTCTTCCTATTACATTAGTCTAGTCATGTAAGAGGATGACAACATTCAGCGGAAGAAGGATTTACATGTGTACAGACGAGAAAGACCACCCCATCGAGTCAACGGATATTGTGTTTTAGGGTGATTATTCGCATTAAAGTGATTTGTTTAACAAATAATGAAGAGGGTGGATGGCGGAATTTATTTAAATCAAGTTAGTTGTTGGTAATCATTTGACGTGGATAAATGCCAAAGAGAAATGTATCACTCAATTGATTTATTAGGAAGAGGAAGGATAGAAAACCATGAAATTAAGCATTTGTCACATTCAATATACTCCCCGACTTTTCTCCTCATAAATTTGTTGGCAGCAATACTGTTTCCTACCTGAGTGATTCATAAGAAGGCTTGATATTTCACTGATGAAGTATTATAAGAAGAAATTTTTTTTTTTTTTTTTTTTTTTAGAAAGAAATGGGCAGCTTTCCCATAAAGAAAATTTACAGAAATCTATATGTAGCAGAATGCACTGTTTTCTGATCAGCCACAAATATTCTGTAAAATAGTAAAATCTATGTTGAAGAAATTGATTAATAACCAAGGGATTATGGTCATTTATGATTTACGAAGATGATTTATCAAGCCTGTCATATCAAATCCAGTATGTTCTGATATGTGAAATGTATCAAATGAGATGAGATGGGATGAATAAAGGTCATCTCATCACGACAAGCTACAGGTTCAATAAAATTAATCTTATATATATTTAAATAAGAACAGTTGTAAGAACAAAGATATGAGCTGATGCTAGACCTTTGCAACTACAGTGCGTATCAATAAAAACGGGACAGTTTTGAAAAGTCTGTCAAAATTTTGTTTCAAATAATGAAGTCTTTTTTTTAATGTTAATAGATGCTCTGAAGTCTTATCTTTCAAATGCAATTTTAAAAAATAAGTTTCGTTCATGCTTGAGCACACAGAACTTTTTTGTCGGGGGCTCTAAAAAAAGGCTTGCGCACAAAATGAAAGAAAATGAGAAATACGATCATCCGACCTCTTGCTCATCAGCAGTCTTCCTCTAAACTTTTTCTTTTTCTTTGCCATTGTTTTTCAATTATGATTTGAAATTCATTTACTAAGCTATTTATTTTCATTCTAATATGTTATCTTTTTGCAATAAATATTCCTTCAAACTTAAATATCTTTTTTTTGCCAACTTAAGAAAGGGGATTTGGTTGGTTGTTTAATTGATTGATTGATTGATTGATTGATTGATTGATTGATTGCTTTGTTTGTTTCGTTCATGCTTGAGCGAACACGGAAAGTTTTTGTCTGAGGTTCAAAAAAAGAAGGAAAAAAGGGTATTATTTATTTTGAATCAGGTACTCCATTGGGATTGATTGTTACTTTACACTAATAAATTATGATGTTAATCTAATGAGGTGATTTCCTATGATTCTCCCAACGATTTAATCAATCATTAATTGAACAATCAATCAAAAAGTAATCGATCAATCAATCAATCATTCAAAAAAACAATGAATTAATCAAATGATCAGTCATTCAAAATGGTCAATCTATCAATCCTTCATTCAATCAATCGATCAATTTATAAATCAATCCATCAATCAAACAATCAATCAAACAAACAAACAAACAAAGAAATCAATGAATCAAATAGTCTACCAACCAACCAAATCCCCTTTCTTGGGCTGATAAAAAAATGTATTTATTTATTTATTTATTTATTTATATTTTTTTAGTTTGAAGGAATATTCAATGCTAAAAGATAACATGTTAACATGTGAACAAACAGAAACAAAACAAAATAAAAAGCAATTCAAGTAAATGAATAGCTTTGTAAATGAATTTTGAAAGCATAATTCAAAAATTGTGGAAAGATAATGAAAAGGTTGAAATTAAGACTGCTGATTAGCAAAAAGTCTGATAATCGTATTTCTCATTTTCTTCCATTTTGTGCGCAAGCCTTTTTTTGAGCCCCCGACAAAAATGTTCCGTGTGCACTCAAGCATTAACAAAACTTATTATTTTAAATGGCATTTGAAAGGTAAGACTTCAGAGCATAAAAATATAGACATCATAATTTGAAACAAAATTTTGACAGACTTTTCAAAACTGTCCCGTTTTTATTGATACACCCTGTAGAACAGTTGAAGGAGGATTATCAGAGGGAAAAACCTTAGGGAAAAAATGTGTCAGATTTGAGACTCTCCCCTATTCTTTTTGTGAAAATGATTTCAAAATGGTTGTGGGAACTTTGCAAGATGTAGGCTTAATTCCATTCACAAATGACTTAATTTACAAGTGAGATTAATGATCTGATCTTGGCTCCTGCGAGTTTTTAAAGAAGACTGTCACGCCCTCATGTACAATAATCAGATTTAAAATCATCGCCAAGAAAACCTTCAAAAGGGCAATGATTGTCGACAGGAAAAGAAGCCTTCAGGAACTTCTGAAAACTTGATAAAAACACAGCCGTGAGATTCTGTCTCTGTGACCGATGCGTCACAAGCCAATCTCAAGACCCCATCTTTTGGTCTATCATGTCTAAGACCGCGTTCATGGTCAAAACAAAATTTAAACAGGAACATGAATCATGATACAAAGGAGTACACAAAAAATTAAACACTGATTTATACATGGATTGTCTTTGAATTCCGCGTCCACAGCACAGTTTACTGCAATTGCAATGCTCAAGGTCATGATGGTGGTAAAATCGAAGCTGATTGTCTTTGAAAATGCACCCTTTTCGGCGTTAAAAATTTTCTGAGGATAGAAATCTGAAAGACGTTTATATTTGCGATTGGAAATTCAAACCATGAACGCAACTTTGTTTCTCTTTGTATCTGAGTGTTTTGTAATTACGTTTTGTATTAAGATTTATCTATTTAAATTTAAAAAGTGACCACGAACGCACCCTTAGATGATGTCATGACTTGAGAACTTGTCGTCACTCGCTACTCTCTCCGCTGGGATCCTCTGTCGGATGAATATGTTCCGTTTCGCTCGTGCACCCTCTTGTCTGGAACGTGTTGATAATGATGATTTCTTAAGACCCTTAGAGCAGGGTGCAACTCAAGAAATGGTTCTCGAGTGAAGGGTTTACGATGATATTAATGATCCTAGTTGTCAGTAGTGCAACTGTTTCGCCACACCCTTTACCGTAATAGATTAAGTTATTAATCAAACTGAAGCAGAATAAACTGTGATGCGATAAAGGATTAGTTGAAGAATTTGTTGCAATAATCAGAGACCAACTTTTGATTTGCAAATTGTGTGTATGCTGTGTACATCTTGTGTTGTCCTACAGTCTACAATGCTATCAGAAAATACCATGTAGGTACATGTATAAAATAGTAAAGCTGCCTACCCCAATATTTCTCTGTCTCTCTCTTGCCCTTCGTATTTGTAATCTACCCATGCTTCTCTATAGATCTATCTTTGTTTACACTTTTTGAAATAACTTTAGAGAGAAAGAAACTTTATACAAGGTCTATTTGACAAATGCATTATCTATTTTTAAATTTAATTCATGATAAATAAATACTAAACAGCATTGATGAAAATGATATTAGTAAGTATTAAGCATTCTGGAAACAATTGTTTTAATAATTTTGGTTATAGTTGTAGAAATAATTTCTTATAAGGCTTATTACATACTGAAAGAGAATCTAGAATTTTGATGGGCCTGCGTAATATTCATAGTGCCCCTACTCAACCCCCTGAAATATGCATAGAAAGTTAACAAAAACTGAGCATACTTATGCCAGAATACCTGCTCAGCCATCCCAAAATAGTTGCCTAGGATTTTTTTTTTTTTTTTTTTTTATAATTTTTTTTTAGCACATACAGGAAATTGTGGAAAAAATAACCGTTACTCAGGCCTCAATGTTTATTTTGCTTCTGAAAAGAAAGAAAAAAAAAATCATCTTTATACTCATGGAACTCTCAACTGTTGCTGGGTATCAAGTTGCACAAGATTCGTCAAAAGATGAGTTATAAGTCTGCGCTATATATAGTCGTATCTTCTACCTTTTACGTATATGAAGGTGTATGACACATCGTGGATTCTAAATCTGAAGATTAGCACTAAGCTAGGCTGCATCATGTGCATGGCGGTGCATATAGCTTTGTTATATATGCCTATCTTTGTTAGATGTATATGACAAACTATATTTAAAATGCAGAATATATGTATAACTCTATTTGTGTTAATATGTTTCTATCATGTCTATTCAAGAGGGACATAGAAATGCTCCAACAATTAGATTGCAATATCTAATATTTTGAAATGACAATTTAATTTGTTTAAAAACTAACTTCTTAATGTGATCACAATTTATATTTTCCTACTGAAATTATTATAAAACAAAAATTGGTATACTTCTTTACTTGAAACACTCTTAAGACCTGCATAAGCGAATCCACCTCCCCTGATCATACATATTTTAAAGTTTAAAAAAAAAAAAAAAGTCTATGACACTAATTTTGCCATACTAAAAAACAAAAAAAAAATAAACTGGTAAACATCAACAAACAGAAAAAGAATATTATACTATAAGTAAGTTCCAGGATGTTTCATATTGACGTAAGTATTCATATTATAAATGGCAAAAGCAACAACAACAACATTCCTATAATGCATAAATTGTTTCTCTGTATCATCTTTAAAAAAATATTTTAAAAAATTGTCTGGTGCTTTCTTTTGTATCAGTCGGCAGTATTTTTCAACCTAAAGTCTGGTGAACAAGACTATAAACACCTGTTGTGTTTTCAATTAAGAGTGTTATAGGATCTTAATTGTGGTCATTGAGGATCGTTTTGTATAGACCGCACTATTCATTACTGCTTGATTGAAGCTATGTGTTTGATTACTGATAAGCAAGGTCTCTTCTTATTGGACTGTCTATGCACCTGTTACAGGTAGACTTGAACATGTTGAAGAGATACAGAATTTAAACTAAATTTATAATTTTATAATAAAATGAGAGTTTGTGTCAGGGATATAAAATTGAAACAAAAGAATTTATCTACCACTTTGGCTTAATTTATCTTCAACATGCTACAAATTATTTTCAGGTAGAATATCAAACAAAATATTATTTTCAAAAGAAATTAGCTTTATGTAGGCCTATATGCAGTCACAGAAAGTATTTTATAATACAGAAAATTATTACTGACATAAACATAGAAAATCTGTTTTATAGAGATTTCATTGACACCTATTTGTACATGTACATGAAGTTACCAGTTAGAGTAGGAATTTTGGGCAATAATAATAGTTTACAATATTAATAGCAGCTTTGACCTGCAGAGAGCTGATGCCAATTACTTGGAGATCTATAGTAGATAGAGAACTACTGAGGCATGAAAGAAAGGAAAAGATAGTTGAGGTAGAAAAGTTTAGAAGTTCCTTCAAAAATTGTAATTATTAATGGGTATCTATGCATGAAAAAATGGATGTTTGCCTAAAATCAGGTCTAGAAATATACATGTATGATATTGACATTTCAATCCTCTCTTTATTTCACCAATCTGGCAATTGATGAATACATCTCCTCTGAGGCTATTTTTTTTTTTTACAGAACAGTTCTATTGTGCATCCAACAGTCTTCTCTGGAAAACTTAATTCTTGGGCTCCCCTCAGTATAATTGCCTTACTAGTGTGGGTGTTAAGAATAATTGCTGTGTTTTCCGTACCACTAATTAATGTCATTACACAGAACAGGGTAAGGCTTGTAACCTGTTTTAACACCAATTATCTTAGGATCTCAGAGAGGAAGGGAATTTAATGAAAGGGAGTCTTTAATTATATTTGTAAATGGTGCTAATATGATTTGGAGGATTTATTCAGTTAAGTAGGATTGCCTTTTGACAGAACTGGCTGGTGTAATAACTTACATTGTCTTGATGCATGGAGATATTAAGTTTCATGCTTGGGTAAACATGGTAAAGGGTCGAGTAATGTATGTATAGTGTTACCATGGATATCATGTATACACTTTTATAGCTTAATGTTGTTACATTTTAAGTAAAATCAAAAGCAGTTTCTTATATCAGTGAAAAAAAGTGTTAGTTGATTTTCTAAATTGTCTATTTAAAAGTAGTAAAGTAAATATTGTATGATTGCCTTTATCTTTACATAAAATATGAATAATGTAATTGTATAAACATTTTTTTTCATTGAATCTTCAATATGAGTTTCAATATTAATGTAAATAATTACTAGGAAAGATTTTGGAACCTTTCTTTTTTACTTTTCCATGCTAAAAGTTTGCTGTCTTGACCTTTATACGTCAAGAAAGACTCCTTATATCAATTATTCTTTTTGTTGAAGTAGATCCAGGGATTTTGTAATACTTAAAATCCTCAAGAGATTATTTTCTTTGACAGCCAATCAACCATCATATGTTTCCTATGGATTATGTCTCGTCCTGCCCCCATTTCCTTCCTGAAAGAAGTAATAAAGTCTCAAAACACATTACATTTTAACATAACATTAAATCTTAAGTACTTTAGAACATGCAGGCTTACGAAATCATTCTTGTTCCCAAAACAAAACCCTCAGAAGATTGCAACATAATCTGTTAGAAACATTTCCATGGGGATTCCCTGGATTATATCTATTGTGCTATCTACTATCTGTGAAAGTCATTATAAAGTGTGGAAAGTTTTTTATATATTGTTTGTATTTTAGCGAGAGCTGTAGAATCATTGAACCCTCTAAAAGAAAGTAGGACAGTTATTGCGTTATTGTGAGCGCGTGTCCTGGTAGAACATTTCTGTTATTGAGAAGAAAGATTTTCTTGGATTTGAACAGAGATTGGTTCCCGATCTCAATACATGTAGTCACTAAATCATGGCTTAAATCTTAAAGGCTTAAATCTTAAAAGATTCATAATTCAAGTTGATTTAGGATGACAAGTATGGGCCCGAAGCTGATATTCTAGTCATTAAAAATATCAAACAATGCAATAGTTGCCTTCAGATTATCTTCAATTTTGAAGATGAAAGCTAGTTTCAGACTTGTAAAGATAAATTCTTTTGCTTTCAATTTAAAAGTTCATTCTTAATGGTGGTATCTAACTTGCAATGAGACGAGTTTGCTACTATAGTTTCGGACAGGTTGGAGTCCGTTTTGAGATTAGTCGTTAAACGTCCCAAAGACGTCTAAGAGACATCTCCTGAGTCTCTGCAACGCTTCATGAGTCTCTGCGATGTTTCACGAGTCTCCACAGTGGCTCATGAGTCACGAACACATGTAAATCGGCCATTTTTCTGAGACGTCTCCACGACAGAAATATGTCTGTGACGTTTCTGAATGTACGAATCTCAGAGACATCTCCACGAAGTGAGATACCAAAATAGGCCTTGTAATTCTTGTAATTTACTCAAATGAGTGACGGCGCTTCACCAGTGACCACTACTTAATTGGTAAAGGGCGACAAATGACCCAAGTGTACAATCGGACAGTGACCTGTTTGACTGATTACTGAGTTGACGTTAGCTCATTACAGCAAGTAGATTGAACCTGATTACCTGTGAGTTTACAGACAGGTGACAAGACCAGGTTTGGGCTATTGGATTAGTTCCAAGCTTCTTGTGAAATTACTGATGTAATGGACTTGTCTGTGTACCATTAGTTGAGGAACTTTCCAAGCATGTCTTGTGTAATAGGTTATGTAATAGTGAATCAACGTGTGATGAATCATGGACGGCATAATTCATTGTGTGCCCCACAAACTTAAGGGCGTGAAGCAAGTAATTAGAAAACTTAATTTTATGAAAAAAATGAAAGAGAAATGTGATTCATGATTCTATTCATGACTAACAATACCTTATTGTTAACTTTGGGATAGGTATTTCATTCCCTATAATTTTATTAAAAGAAATCTCCAATTTGAACTAATTTGTAGTTACAGAGACAAAGACCTAAAGAGGGAAATAAATATGGTGCAGCGGCTTCTTAGATACGTACAGAGAAAATGACATTCAAAGTATATGACATTCCATCTAAACTGTTCATCTTTACTAATTGCAATAAGCTATAAATTTATTTGAGATCAGCCAGCTGACCGTGATAAAGGCGGCACCGAGCAGCACATCAACCAACATTGATTCCGACAGGGATCAACGGTGTATGATTTCCTCACCTGCGGGGCAAATCTAGCTAAAATCAAAATCGTTTGCTGGACATCCTTACAAGTAGAAGAATAAAATTTGTCTCCTGAAAGCTGAAAGGGCGTTGATTCTATGTACAAAAAAAATGTAATAATATGTGTTGAAGCCTTTCTGAGTCTTGCACGATATGTCCAATCTCACAAGATGTTATGGTTGAAATGGAACAGATAAGGGAATACGAGAAGAGACATAGAGATATAATGAGCTTTCAGTATGTAACTAGAGTTATCAAGAATGGTGGTGGTATGCAAGCGTAATAACTGGAATTCTGCAAGGAGGTTTGGGAATAGAGTAATGGTCAGTCAACCTCTTTCTATACAAAGAATGCAGGGAACTCCATTTCTTGTCGTATTAGTTTCAGAAATTCAGGATTTTTAAATCATTGGAAGTGTAATTTTGATTGAATAGCAACATGATTTATAATTTTAAAATGAAACCTGTATATCATACTCTCAATCACAGAAGTGTTTTATCTTATAATTATAAGACAGGATTGTAAAAAAGAAAAAGCTTTGAAAGAAATCTATACAGTTCGCAATTGGTAGCAAATCCAGCTACAGAAAGTTGATTCAAGATTAAGTTCTTGATTGTGTAAAATGAACATTTTATTTTTTTGTTTTGTTGCAAGTTTGTTTGATATTTTATGTGCCAAACTAATATGACACAAGTTTACTGTGTACAGTGAAAATCATGAAAGTCTACATAAAATGTAAGGGATGATAAAGATATAGCCATGATGGTTGTTTTTAGTTCTAATATTTCCTTTTCTAGAGTTCAACATCAATTTTCACTTGCTAGACAATGACATAAAACCCTGTATAATATATCAGAGTGATTTAGAAGGCTAAAGGAAGACGCTAATGCGATTGGTAGTTTCATATTAAAACTAAAACAAACAGTGCTATTTTGAAAATGGGAGGTATGCAGATAAACAAATGTATCAAAAATCTGCACGTACAAATGGTGATTTATTTTTATTGTGGGCTTGAGATATCTTATAACTTTGATATTACTTTGAAGCTTAAAGAATATTATTATTATATTTTTGCTGAGCATTAAAACTGGTCAATTAAAACAAAAGTAATTAAAATGTGTCTGTCGTCCTGTTTTTCTTTCAGTATATCCATCTGGCAATCAGTCTTCCTCTTTCTTTCTCTCTCTTTTTTTTAGTCTTCCTTGCTTTCCTTTTCTCTGTTTGTATTTTTGTTTCTCTCTCTCAACCTGTTTTTATTTCATAGCACATACATATATGTCTTCATAAATAATTTTATACAAAATTGTGCATGGAATGCGTACAACATTTGCAAATAGGAGAGTTATCAAGTGTCATTTATTGATCATGAAGTGAGATCAATAAAAACATATGTTGACCTTTCATATCAAAATGATAAGCAAAACTTTGGCGTCTTCCGAAAAATTTAGAAATCCATGAGGTGATAACTCTGTACCCTTCCTCGATTAATCAGATCTTTCCGAGTGGTCCGGGTAATAATCTTGAATCATAATTAATACCAGTCCTTTGTCACTTCAGAGACACTCGAGGAGTGAAATCTGAAATGCATTTCCTTAAGTGATCTGATTAATCACACCAGGGATAGTTATGAATATGTCAGAAATGGCAGAGAAGTATATAATCAAATAGATTATAGGAAATATCAATTTGGTGATTTTAATTATTGGAGGTTCTTTGATTCTCTGTGTATTTCATATAACAGAGTTTTGTTAAAGATTAGGTTAACATTCTTGATCTGATATATATTAGTAAAGCTTTCCAAAATGTAGTGTTTGCTCAGATATGTTCACCATATCCATGATATCTAACTTAAGGGATAGCCAGCTTATTCACTGATCTCCCCCCCCCCAAAAAAAAAAACAAAACAAACAAACAAACAAACAAAACAAAAACAAAACAACAAACATACAAACAAACAAAACAAAAGCAAAAAATAAAAATAAAATAAAATAAAATAAAAAACAGAAAAAAAAACGAAAACAACTTTACTCAAAGCAGAAGAATCTCTTTTATTGTGAACTTTGATAATTAATTCTACTGGATTTCCAAATGAATTTATCAATTACAACTCAAATTATTGCAGAATTTGACCACAAATAGCTTTACAGAGTGAGTAAAAAAAAATTAATTGACAAGTGACATTTTGCTGTCTTCTGAAGATTGTTTGTTGTTCTGTCAAGATTACAAAAACAATGAAATTGGCACCAAAAGATCAGTGCAGGAAGGATGACTCTACCAAGACATATCATGAAATCCATGAAGTCTTCTTACTTTTACATGAAGACTTCAAAATAATGGGATATTTTTTCTGACTCACTCTGTATAGTGAAGCTGCATATATGATCTGAGAGTATCAGACAGTAATGGTTGCTTCACAGCGGGTGCGGAGATGCCATCATTACTCCATAGGCTTTTGATGAGAGCAGGGAAATTGGGCTGGATGTGTGGAAAACCTACAGGGGGTCCTCCAACGTCCTATCGTGTCAGCGGGATGTAGGAGATAGGGTTGATAGTTTTCATGTGTGATGCGGGAGGGTGACTATGCTTTTTGATAGGGTGTATGTGGTCTAGTGGTAGGGTGACTGTTACAGGGTCTAGGGTTCAAACCCATAGAGTACCCAACATCTTTTTATGTCAGTGGGATATAGGAGATAGGGGTGAAAGTTATCAAGAGTGATGCAGGAGAGTGACTATGCTTTTTGGTAGGGGTAGTGGTTGAGTGGTAGGGTGACTTTGTGATAAGGTCTTAGGTTCAAACTCACAGAGAGAACCCAACGTCCTATCATGACAGCGGGAGGGGGGAGGGGAGATAGGGTTGATAGTTATCAAGAGTGAAACGGACGGTGACTATGTCTTTTAGTAGGGTGCATGGTTCAGTGGTTAGGTGACTCGTGTGATAGGGTGTAGGGTTCAATCTCACAGAGAGTAACCAATGTCCTTTCATTTCAGTGGGAGAGGGGAGATCGGGTTGATAAGTATAAGAGTGATGCGTGAGGGTGACTCTGCTTTTTGGTAGGGTGTGTGGTCTAGTGGTTACATGTAGGTTACTCTGTGATAGAGTTTAGGGTTCAAGTCCACATATATGAAGTCTTGGAGTGCTCTCTTGTGTGAAGAGAGCTGGCATGGTATTTGGGTAATAAGAGAGGTACAGTCTGCCTTTTGGTATATTCACTCTGCAATAGTGTTTAGGGTTCAAACTAAAACAGTGAATTTCTATGGGAAAGGAAAGATATATGGTTGATAAAACAATGTTAGTAAGGATTTACTTTTGTTGCATTTGAAATGGTATTCCTGTTTTCGCATATGAGATTGAAAATAGTTTAGATTTTACTTTCTTTTGAATACTGTGATAAAAATGGTATTCAAAAGATGAAAAGTTAATACTCTTGGGGGAAAAAAATGCAAACAATTATCAGTGTTTGATAAAGACATTTTTATAGGTTTCAAGGTCAACTAATGACTTGTGAACTTACTAGAAATAGGACAGCTCCAAGCTTCATCCCAAGATGATCTACTAATCAACCAATCATGACAGGTGGCATATCATAATCCTATGTGGGTTGGCCATTGTACAGTCATCATATCACACAACTGATGAGGGATTATGTTGTCAAGGGATGATCCTAATCCCTTCATTCTCTATGGATTTATTCATCAATATGTCCATTTTTAGACAAGAGTGGGAATCCTTAGATTAATCCAGGATTGTGGTTGAGTATGCTTTAACTTAATGCTTTGTTTTAATCTACCTTTGTTGTTCACTTATGAAATGAACTATGAAATACTGTATAAGTGGTTATTTTCGCGATGACTTTATTTTCGCAAATTTCGCAAGCTGGTCATCGCGAAAATTTCCACCTTAGTACAAGGCTATTTATAGTAATGAAGTCATCACCAAAATCGCGAAATTTTGCTCCCGCGAATTTCCCCAACTAGTCCAAAATCGCGAAAATATCTGGACGCGAAAATATTGGCTTATACAGTAATATATGAAATAATATCTAAGAAGAAGCCCTGCTTTTAATTATCCCTAAGAACAAAATTTCTCTGATATTCTATCTGATGCTGTAAGTGAGTTTTGCCATGTACTTGGATACTTCTGCCTTTTAAAGTGCAAATTCATAATCATTCTTTCCACTTGGTTTCTTTCTCAAGACATATTTTTGCATTGATTCATTCTTGGAAAAAAAATGGATTCAGGTGAGTACTTTTAAGATTGTTTGATTGTGCCACAGTAGTGGCAGGGTGGACATGAGCATCTTTCTGTACTTAACAGGGTGCTCTCCAGCTCCTCAAAGATTCTTTCATGCACAGAATGGTGCTAATAAGCAACCTAACTATTGTGGCAAAATAAAGGTGCTCAATGGAGCCCTTTGCTGTTTAAGGAAATCTTTAAAACTAGGAAATTTCGACTATCTCTGACATTCTTTCTGTTGGTGTTATACTTCTGTAATATCTTGGTTCACTTTAATGTTCCTTCTTTCCACTTGCTTCCCTCTCAACCATACCTATCTCCACCTAGCATCTCAGAACATCTTGCTTTTAAATGTCAAGACCCGGTACCTTGCGAGGGTGGATAGATGTTGATGTCAGAAGCGGGATTCCGTTTGAAATCTTGTTTATTAATTACATCCTGGATTAGCCGCAGAGCAAATCGCATCCAGAAATGAAGCTCGCTCCAATACGCCCGACCCGTCTCCTCAGAAGATTATACTGTCTCCTTGAGCTCGGTAGCTGTTAAGAATTTAAATTCATTGGCAGATCTTGGAGGAATTTGGTGGAGTGGGGGAAGGGGGACAGGTTTTGTAAGTTTTCCCCCTCTTTCTCTCTCTCTCTCTCTCTACCAATATGATTTTTTTCATGTTGTATAGAAGCTACACATCCAAATTATAGTAATAATGAACTTCTGACATGCAGTGACAGGCACAAAAGTTCAAAACTCAAAACTTGACTTTGCCCCCCCCCCCCCAATCCATCAAATATCCCTGTCATAATTTGGGTGAGCTTTTTGAAGGATGAAAAAGACCATGGGTCTACTGTATGTAGACACAGTGTTGAAATTTACAGCTAATTAAGCCTCAAACTTCTGGGGATCTGCTAAGAGTTTGCCATATCCGCAGTCAGAGCTCTAGACGAACATGAAATCTTCTCTTTCCGAAGAACCCAGACTTGTTTATGTTTCAGTGGATCTTCCTCCTAAGTATTGGTGCCAAATTATTTCAAAATGTGCGAAACTGGATATGATTATGGCATAAGAGGGATTATTATGGTAAAAGATGAAATGTTTTTCTGTAGATGTAAAAATGTTGTTGACTGGGATATGTTGATGGGAGTTGGAATTAGGCACAGACAAGTTTAACAATGTGATGAACGTGATCAATTACCTTTATTGCCTATGTCTACAGTAAAGTGAATCCTATTTAAATCTTCAAATCTTGAAACCTTTATAGCCGAGACGGAGTTTGATTTTAAATTTCTGATGCTTTTGAGGTTTGTAGTCATCTGTAAACTCTATGTTTAATGAAATACATGTTCTAACAATAAATTCCTGTGTGAAAAACCCAAACAACCAAATATTACAGTATTTTTAAACCAAAGACTTAAAACTTGTGTTAGTTTTTTTTTATAAATTGTTTTTAACCATGCATTATTTTGGGAGTATTTAAAATATTAATTTGCAGTTTGAGCAATTATATATTTTTGTAAAAAACGGAAAAATACCTTACTTTGACTCTTCTGCGTTTTATTGTTTTTATTTCCTTGTGAACACATAGTGCATTAGTGAACTCTACTGTGCTCTCCAGTTATATTTCATATAGCTTTATTATAATAAAAGTTCATTGTTCTTAAAAAGTCTACTTCTGTTCTTTTTCTCTTTATAGGTTCCTTGAGCTACACAATAAGAGGCAGCTTTCCAACACCAAGGAATAGTATATGGTAAGCAAAATTGATTTGTGCCTTTTTATTACATGAACTTTGGTTGGTTTGATGTTATAAATTGACTTTAAAATGTGATTATTTCATCTGAATCTGTTTTATAATTCTGGACCTTTGCTAGCCAACCTTTGCCTCTGATGCCTTACTCAAGATAAATGACTTCTCTGGCAGTTCTGATCAGGGTTGTCCCAACTCAAGAACTCTGGTGACCTCTTGACAGTAAGTGCATTTGACTTGTGTTGGTCTAGCACTGCAATACTGATCAGTAGCCTTCGAGTCAATCGTATGAAACACCAGAGAGAGGGGTCTCAGGAAATAGATGCCATCTTCAAGTCATTGCGGGTGACACTAACATCAAGCCTTGGGTAACATCTTGTACAGATTGTGGTACTAAAGACCCCTCGCCATAAGAGCCTGGAAAGTGCAAACATTTGAATTCAATTAGCATATTGACCATTCCAATACATATCAACCCCTTGTCTTACTGTACCCCCGTACCCTTCACTCACCAAGCACGCACAGACACTCCGTCTATCATTTGCTAAGTCATTCTGTCATAATCAAGCCATCGTGGTGCTGTAGAAATCCTCAGTGACAGCTCTCAAAATCCTGTGCCCACAGAACTTTTGTCCCTTGATCAGTCCAAACTCCTCTGCTCAATATTTATTTTCCTTGATTTTATCCAGATTTTTCTGGAGTTGGGGTTAAAAAAATAATGATTCATCAGCATACCCTTCCTGTGAATTTAGTTACATTTATCTATTCATCTGTCTGCTGCAGAGGAATTTCTTTAAAATATATTTTCCCTTCCTAGAGAATCACTTTTTGGGAACTTTTATGAGGCTAATGAGCATTAGACAAATCAGAAATGTAGAAATGAATGCCCAGTACATGTAATTATATAATGATTTAATGTAAGGACAATAAGTCTACTTTGAATCTAATCTAACATACCTGCCACGTTTAAAAAAGTTTGTGGTTTAAATCAAGCTCTGACCTGCAGTGGTATCTTATCATGGATTGTAGGACAACTACCCCTACCCGATGAAATATCATAATAGGGAAATGGTGATAAGAACAGAAAAGAATGTCTTTGAATTTTGACATTTACAAAATATTTAATTATGTTTAGTTAAGTTTATCATCATCAAAAACAAATGATATATAAATGTGTTCTACAATGATGTACAACGGATGTTACATCGATGAGAACATACCTGTATATCGTACTGCCAAAAGAATACTGTCGCCCAGACCTAGGAAATGTGCCCTTCCTTTGTGCTATTGATTATCTTTACCCCTCCCAGTTTGTTCTGAACTTTACGTGTCTGCTCAGAAAGTGCAAGTTCATTTGCATAGACTTTAGCTGGGATTTATTGAGAAGATTTAATTCTGTGATTAGAGGTTGACCTTGGAGCACGCAAGAGAATTGTAATGGATGGTTGACGATTATTCTTCAAACCATTCTTAATAATCATAGCATGCATTTTACAAGTCTTTATCGAATGACCAGGTTGTTTCGGATATGATGTTGAGGATCAATAGGGCATTAATTAACTCAATATCTCTTGGATGTTGATGTTATCTAATCCACTGGCGTAGAGCTGGACGCACTTTCTTTTGTTACTGAGGGATGATGAATAGATCATCCACTACTAACAAAAGAAATTAATGCGGGACATATCCTACATGTAAATTCTGAAAACTTTCTTTTTATTACTGTGAATCTACTTTCTTTTCTTTTCTTTCCTTTTTTTTCCCTCCATGGCCTAGATGAATAATATTTTGAAATTGGAATGACAGTATTGAAGAAGATGGATTCTGTCCCAATTCCCTGATTTTTGCCTCTGGAGAAATTCCTCATTCACTTTGATAAGGCTATAGATTCTTTAAAAGTTGTAGATTGATCATGATCCAATATATTAAGCATTTACTTCAAAAGAATGATATATATTTGCCTACTTTGCTATTCGTCCTCGAATCGCCAACCAACGATACTTTAACCCCGAAAACTTTTGCTCTATTGTCTCCTATCTTCCCTCCCCTGTGAGAAGGGCGCCCTCTCGTGATGAGGGCACTCAGCCAAAACATACCAACAAACTTCCTCTTTTTCTCATCGGCTGCCGCCGAGCGAGTAACTCCGAGAACTTGCTCCCGCAAATGTTGTTTTTCACTTTTTGTGAACTTTTTGATGCCTAATTGTGGGGTCTTGCTCTTAGTTGTCCTAGCCAATGTCTAGGTCGTGGTTTCCTATTTATTGGGAGTTTTTGAGGGCCGTTTTTTGAGTAATTCTGTTGAAATTACGGCGCCTTCTCCCTAGCTTTTTGACATTCATTACGTACGTGTTTTTTTTTATTACACCCTTGTGGTGCGGGCCTTTGTTCTCCGTTCCGCGCTTCATTTCACACAGTTCAGTGTAGCCTTTTGTTGGGTGGGAGAGGCCTTTGTGACCTTCCTGTCCCAGGGCAGAGTCTAAACTCCTTTGTATAAGTGTCTTTTCTTTCATATATTGCAGAGTGTTTTCTTATTCAGAAGGAGAAGACTTTCATCCTTTTTTGTATCTCGGAGACTTCAAACATCGCCGACTCATCGGAGAGTCTCATCTACCAGGAAGGCACGAAGTCTGATTCTCTGCATATTTTTAAGAGGCCGCAAAGCAGTTAGACGGGGAAGAAGCAGTTAGACGGGGAACGAAAGCTGTTACATCTGTTTTCAACGAAGTAAGTCCGGATTCACAACCCCGCCCGGGGGCGAGTATGGGCCGTGGCAGTTGTAAGTCCACAACTTACGGTACGCGAGCCCCCGGAAAGTCGTCGTGTGGAGTCACGTATGTGAACTCCTGGGACGGGTTCAGTCGCCTATCGTCGGCCTATCCCAGCGACGCACCCCAAATCGATCTTGGTGAGGGATCGAGGAGGGCAACTTCGTTTACGATCATGTCTTGACATCGATCTAGTGAAGTTGTAGGATCGATCGTGAGATCTTTCCAACATGATCGAGATCGATCGAAGGTTGGCTTGCCACCTGAGATAGGTCTAGTATCGATAGCCAGTATCGATATCGTTATCGATATCGTTAGGTAAATCGATCACATCAACGATCATAACTTAATCGATCGATCGATCACTTCATAATCGATCACAGTTGAATCGATCACAACATAACGATTACAACTTTGAATCGATTACAACATAATCGATCACGATTGAATCGATTACAACATAATCGATCACGATTTAATCGATCACAACATAATCGATTACAGTTTGAATCGATCACAACACAATCGATCACGATTGAATCGATTACAAACAAATCGATCACAGATGAATCGATCACGCCAAATCGATCAAATTTGAATCGATCCCGCCCAAATCGATCTCTGAGGAATCGATCATGACAACAATCGATTATAATAAATCGATCACCTAAATCCATCTCTGTTGAATATATTCATGTCAGAATCGATTACAGTCATGTTGTTCTCTACATCTCGATTTCCCATGGTTCCTGCCCTGGTAAATCAATCCCGACAGATTCATTGGTAGACAGAATGATCATGTTGGTTTGGTTATGGAAATAATCAAGTCAGATACCATCGTAGTTATTTCATCGTGATCAAGTCGGATTTCACTACAACTCACAAGGATGCAGAAGTGGGACTTTTCGTCGAGTCCACGTCCACGTCCCATTTTCGCCGGTGAAATTATTACGAGAACCTCATATCACCTTTTCCTTAAGGAAGGATCTTCTACAGCTATCATGTCATATCGCTCACCACAATTTGATTGCGATATGAACGGCTTGGATAGGATGGTCTCCTATTCCTTTGACTAGTCACCTTGACTTGACTTCGATCCAGAAGTTAATGAGTCAGGAGGGTGGTCAATCTACCATGATTGTCGGAATATCTTCCTTCACGGAACATTAGTGTTTAGAAAATTTATTTCTCTTCAAGGCTTTCGATATCCCTTCTCGGTCTATTTCTTCAATATCGACCTATTTTAAAATGGTAGAGTACCTATCTAGTAAACTTGATGTCGAGTTCTTCCCCGAGGAGATCGATTTCGCAAGTTTAGGCGGAAATAGAAGCTCTCCTTGCGAGTTCGGAAGCGAATTCGAGACCACCGAAGGGGACTCAGGATTGGTACCGGAGTCGCTCGGAATGGGTTAATTCCTACAATGTCGTAATTACTGGACGATAATGTTCGAGCAGACATCGCAGCAGTTCTTCCTTCAGAGTCGCGTCACTCCGACCACTCCGTGTAGGATTTCCATCGGAGACTAAGAAGACTACGCACTAGATTGAGGGAGTTAACCTCTTCTCCTCGGAGTTCGGTTCTCACGAATCCGCATTGAGAAAACTTTAGATTTCTCTATCTTAAAGAAGAAAAAGGGGGGGTGTTTGATACCAGATCCAGCGGCTCCCCCCTTGCAAGGATATTCAGTTCACGCTTCGATGTTGTTGATTATCGTAACTTCGACGTTTTAGGCCCGTCTATCTGATAGAGGTTCGTTTTGTTCTTCAGAAGAAGAAGTTCACTACTCAGTTCGGACTCAACGGAGTTTGTCCGAGAAAAATACGAGCTTTTAGCTTTTATACGATCTGTATGTAGGATTCAAACCGGAAGTATCTCAGGATTTCAGCGATTCCGAAATTAGATTTTTGAGACACAGAGCCTTAAGTTTCTACCTAAACTCACTAGGAAGAATGAAGGAAAGGTTTAAAGACGAGATTTATTCTTCACTCAGGAGAACTAGGACCCCTCCTTTCAGACATTATCGTCAATAATGTTGGAGATAACAGACGAAATACGGGTCACTAATTGAATCTCATGATCAGAGAAGTTTCTCTTGTAACTGGGCTGATCGATCCCGTAGTCAAATGAAGGGAGGTTTAGATCAGAACTGGAGTTCGAGTTCAGACAAAGAAAGATTTTTACCTTGAAAAATCTTCATCACGGTCGATCTTTCGCTCCGCCCTTTGTCCCACCAGAGGGACAGTGTCTACAAGAAAGAGATTCGGAGACATCTTGGGGTCATGGTGGTCTTATCCCCAGTTTCACTGGACTGGCTTTCCGGTGGACCCAAAATCCCGGTGGGGTCGGAATTTTTCGGAGGCCGAGAATTCGGCCAAAGAACTTTAAGGTAGTTTAGAAAAGCTTGATATCAACCCCCAAGTCTGTTATTACCTTTTGACGTGTAATTACAATCCTCACGTCAACTTTTCTACGAACTGGATAACCGTCTACAATGGAAGTCAGACATAACACTCTTCATCACAACAGTCGGGTCGAGGAAAATCATACGGTTCAGTGGGGTAGAAGTCAGGATAGGAGTAGCTCAGATCCGCTTCGAACTCTCATCCTTTTTAGTATGGGAGGAAAGCGCCTGAGGTGACCTCCCACCTACGTTTGGAAAAATTTAGGTCCGATGGAACGACTATTTGTTTTCGATCTCAACGATATTATCGTTTCGGCAATCAGATTCGGTTCATTTTTAGACTTTGAGAAACCCTCGATCCAGGGATGTCTTCAAGAGTCATCCACCCAAACCACTTAACGTGTCCCGTGTCCGGGAACATAGCTCAAAGGAAGAAATCGAGAAAGTCACAATCTACCTAAATTGTGTCTAATTTCTACATTCCTTTCCCACAAAAGCGGAGACTCGATACACGTAGTCTCAGTTGGGAGGGACCAGCAGCAGACTTTAAGTTCTAAACTGCATCATGGTTAATTGAGTTAAGAGTTGATTCCCATGTATTAGGGACTCAACCGGACACCGCGAATCATCTGACGAGACCCAGTTTGGAAATAGTAGAACTTCCGATCTACTTAGAGAGTTTTGGATCGCGTTGAGGAGGTTTTTAAGTGTTATTACATTAAGGATGTCATGTTGACTATCGAAGTGTTGGTCCAGGTTTCCCAATTTGGCAGACTTTTAACGTGACCTCTCAATGTTCGACTCTTGAGATTTTCCACCTGATTTTCAGTCCGCCTCCGTCTGAATTCTTTTCTACTGAAATTAAACCTCATATTCCTCTTTTGGGCGGTTAAGGAGTTCACTTCCAGGGAAGACATGGGAGCGCCTCCGTTCTTTAATTATATTGACCGCCATAGGCTTCACAGTTAGGAGGGAGAGTCCATTATCGAGGCCCCTTGACTTCGGTGATTGGAATCTCCGAGACCTTCTTTCTCCAACGACGTTTGAGAGCCTGAATGTGAGAAAGTTCTTCCTCACTTCAAGACCTTTACAGATAGCGGACAGTTTAGGTTGAAACAGACATCGGAAGGATGATGTCTATATTTCTTCGCATAGAGGATTTATTCTCACTGCTAGGAGCAGAATAGCCTTTCAACTCTAGCTCTGATACAACAACGAGAACATCGCGTCCAGTCGCTTTGCACATACCGATTTTGGGAAAAATATTTGGTTTGAACCTTTTTCCTTTTTCCCCACGACGTATAAGTGACTCACTTCAGAGTGGTCGCTGTTTTCATAGATTTCATACGACTGAGTCGCAAGGCCGACCTCAGTTTGACTTCTCCTCAGTTTGGCTTCCTCAAGTCAGTAAAAATCTTCTGTTTTCTGAGGTTAGGATTTATATAAAGGAGATAATTTGGTTTACCCAGGTTGTCGTTTCAAATTCGGAACTGACCGGAAATCCCTTGGTTCTTCCGCGGTAGTATTCTCCTGTTTCACTAGGAAGTATTAAGGGCAGGACGTCGACGATTATCATCACTCTCCTCTCACCACAGCCGCGGACTTGGTTGCGATAGTTTTTCCCTCTGATTAACGGAGAAACCATAACACTTGCCGTGTGTGAGTCTTAGCATAACAGCAGAAGTTAGAGCTAACTCTCGAACACCTGAAACGTCTTCCTTTTATATTCCAGCGTTATCAAGAAGTCAATTTCGAGCTTCAGGATGTGACGATTGTGCTCTCTCGACCTTAAGGGAGTAGTGTGTATCCACTAGTAAAACCCTTCTTCCGAACGGTAATATTTCTGTGAGTTCCGAGAAAAACTTTTCTCCCGTTCATACCGTTTTTCATCATCTTTCACTCGATGGGGGTAAAGTTCTGCTTACCCCAGAGGGATTTGGATCAGCTATTCAGCTATCCCAGCTTTTTCAGCTATCCCAGCTATTTCAATTATTATCGATGGATAGTGCAAATTCAGCGGTTCTTCTGTCACATTCACTTCTATTTCTTATCGCTTAAAAGTCCCTACTCAAACCTCGGGTCTCTTAATTTGAGTGGTCGCAAGGACATCAGGTCCTAGCTTACCCTCCTTCACACCACCGTCTCTAGGTTCTGCCTGGATAGATCTTCCAAAGGTTTCTCCCTGATTTGTATATGTCGGGGAAAACGCTAAGTTTATGCTCGTTCCTCTTCTATCAACGAGCCACTTAGGTTGGAATTATAGAGATATTCATCTTTTCTCTTTCGACATGCTTTGAACGAAATCAGACAGAATTTCCGGTCTGTTTAAAAATTTCCTACGTCCCTTTAGTCAATTTTCATCGTTGCGCACTGACAGAATGTGGCGCCGTTGAAGACATCTTTGATTCCTGGAAAAATGTCCAAATTGTTATATTCAATGGAATCTTTCGGACCAGTACTGGAGTACTATCTCGTGATAGATGCGGACCCGAGGACCAAGGTACCTAGTTTATCCTAGGGACCTCGATGTGAGGGTACCGGCCTTTCGGGGACATGTTTTAAGGGATTTTCCCGTGGAAAGTGTATGTTTATCAAATAATGGTGAACGTTTCTGCGATGGAAGGAAACTTCTCTGTTTTCCTATCATTGCTACGGCGTCATCCTTATTATCTAAAACTGTAGGTGTTTGTACCTCCCCAGTACAAATCGTGTGCTGGTCGTATAGCAAAGTAGGCAAATATATCATTCTTTTGAAGTAATCATAAAAATTATCACTAATTTATTATTTACAATAAAGAATTATATATTTGCCTACAATCCTCCCTCCGTCCCCCGTTCCATCACTACTTAAATTTTAGGGTGGTATGAGACAAGAGGAAGTTTGTTGGTATGTTTTGGCTGAGTGCCCTCATCACGAGAGGGCGCCCTTCTCACAGGGGAGGGGAAGATAGGAGACAATAGAGCAAAAGTTTTCGGGGTTAAAGTATCGGTTGGTTTGGGCGATTCGAGGACGAATAGCAAAGTAGGCAAATATATAATTCTTTATTGTAAATAATAAAATTAGTGATAATTTTTATGTTTTGTCATTCACCCAGGGAAAACCAGTCATATTTCCAACTTTCAACCTGACGACATGCACTTTTAAAAGCAATTTGAAACGAAGATGAAGAAACACAATAATTCCTAAATCGCTAGTTCGTCTGTTGAACTGCAAAAGGGCTTTAGCTCCATGTCGTGTTATTAAAGCAGATGATATTTTAAAGATGTGTTCATAATGAATGCAGACGGAAACTGAAAAGTCCTGCAAAAATGTAATAGCTTGCCTGCCAAAGCAATAAACAACCATAATGAATGTTAAATCAATCAGTGACATCATTCATAGACAGTTGTATCATTTTGCCCTCTGATCGAAAGTTGTGGCTCTTCTAGCTCAAACAGACGAGATTAAAAATGATTTTTATAATGAATTCATTCAGATTGACATGTGAAAGATGTAATAGCTTGCCTGCCATAGCACTATATTTTAACCAAATCTCCTTGAGGGAGCAAAAGTTCAGCACTTTGTATCCAATGGAAAAGATTCTATAAATCTGAGCATTGTTATAGGCCCAATTATCATATGAAGGTTAAATCATTTAATGACATCATTCGTAGATGAATGTATCATCTTGCCCTCTTAGAGGCAGAAGGATATCAAACCATGCATATTAATGTGGTTAACACCCTTCTCGCTCTAAAAGGACTTTTGAAGGATGGGAAGCTGATGCGATCCTTTCCTGTGTAGACATTGTTCGTTTATCTGCTGCTTCCTGTATCTCAGTGACCTTAATTATTATGAGAGAGAATATAAGAGAAGAGATGGAACAATGACAAACTTGTGGATACATGAATAGTCAAGTCAGGGCAGGATGATATACGATGATCAAAATCATCATCAATAATTGGGTCAGGCTGACATAGAGATCTATATTAATTCGTGAAGGAAAACTATTGGACACAAGGGCATGATATGTCCTATTCTGAAGGTATGTTATTTTTAGGAATGAAATATGATTTGGCTAGATTTCCACTTTCATCCTTGATTATTGTGCTTTGAGTTTGAAAGGCTTGTAATGCTCTACCATTCACCTCCATATCATAAATACGTACAACGTTGTATATTTGCAAGGATATTTGGAATATCAATATGAAACCTTTAAAAGTAACCTATTCCAGTTAAATTAATTCAACAGAATATTTCTTAAATACCATACACTATGTAAATATGTTTTATATTTGAAAAACTTCTTCCTTTCCCATTCTTGGTACATACATGTACAAGCTTTCTGGGATAATGTTTACTGTGAACCATATTTCAAATTTAAATTATTTCACAAAGACTCTGTAACCTATATCAGAATCCCCCCGTTAACCCAAGGAAATCACGTCAGGAGGGCAACAGCATTCATTTTATGGTAATAATAAGAAACTGTAAAAAGTCAATTATGATAATAATAATAATAATAATGGTCTTTTATTCAAACATCAAAACATTTCTTGCAATTCTTAGGGGAAAAAAAATCTTTCACTGCTAGAAAGAAATGAAAGTTCATTTTTCTAGGTTAACGTCTACTGTGAACCGCATTTTCAAAATGAAATTATTTCACACAGAATGTGTCTGTAACCTATATCAAAATCCCTAAGTAAAACCAAGGATATCATCTGCTGAATAACAGAAGGGCAATAGCACTTACTGTTCACCGCAGAACTATCACCCTTTTGGCTCTAATCCAAACTGAGAATAAATGAAGGATATCATGAATGTTCAATGAGTGTGGTTGCTTTGGGGCTTAGAGTGTTACCGTGTTTACACTGTGACTCGGCTCAGGGGTTCGACATGGCAATTTTATGTTGTGTAAACTGGATAAGTGGGAGCCACGACCCAAGTTCGACATGCCTTTTGTGCTCTGCCAGAATGACAGGTTTCGATCCGGGAGGTGAGTTCGATACGGCAATTTTTCTGTTTATAAACGGAAAGCCGTGTCAAACTCGATAACCTGAGGTCAGTTGTGGAATTTAGCTATATACATTGCAACATACATAAACGGTGTCTCTCAACTTCCGGTCGTGATCTGTGAGCCGTATTGAACTCGCCTTTTTTGTTCTGTATAAACACGATCACAGATTCACTCTTTGCAGTGTTAGAACTTTCCTGAGGATTCGACACGAGGGCCGAGTTGCTGTGTAAACACGGTTTGTGTTAATCATGGCTAGACATCTTTTTCTTCATGGGATTTAGCTCTAAACCAACCATTGCAGCTGTGACTTTGCGTTGAGCTTCAAATTGGCAACCGGCGTTTGTTATTTCGTCTTTGGGGATATTTCATGAACGTGGAGACCTTTACTGGAGACATAGCTAAGTCATGGAAAGGATGTGAAGAAGTCACTCCTGAAATGAAATGGCTGGATTTGGTGATCTCAAAATTCTAAAATTTGTCTAATCTGCAATTTTTTTAAAATACTAAACAAAATTGATTTTAGTTTTGAGATGCTTCTCCTGATTTGATATTGACTTTGCATGACACAGAACTATTGCCACTAAACGGATCCAGCCTCAGTTCATATAAAAGATTGTATTGGTCCATTTCCAAACATGACATAGCCACTTTTCCCCAGTAGGAAAAAATTTGTTGGTGACAATAATCAAACTTTGACTGGTTACCATAAGAAAGCCAAAAACAACAACAACAACAACAACAACTAGACAACTGAGCATGCACAGGCTATTGTAAGAGTGGTAGCTAGATCTGCAGCTGCATATGGTTCTAACCACCATAGTTTATTTTGGTTTTAGGTTACGTAAATGGGCCCCTGGGAAATGCTTACCTGGGAGAGATCTATGGACTTTCCTTTTTTGTTTTACTGACATGTACATGCCTGCATATACAGGAAATTGTGTCATCATGTCAAAATATAAGATATGATATATTTATAGTGCCCAACCGATGACATTGTCTTTGTTTTCTGTTCTAGAATACTTCATTGTTATTATGTTTTGGTTACAAGTGCAAACATGAAAAGTGGGAAGTTTACGTCGTCTCAAGGGATGAAAGTTATGACATTTTGAACTTTGATATTATTTTAGCCCCCCCCCCCCCCATCTAATGGAAGATTGGAAGTAGACCTATATCATGTGTTTAGTTTAGGCAAGTTAACTTTTGTTTTCTTTATTCATAAACAAGTAGGTACTTGATAAAAGAGGAAATGCTTTGAGATATAAAACAAAGTATCAAGTGCTTTTTATTCAGTAGATAAGACAACTTTGAAATGATTCTGATTGTATGCATAACAGTTCAACACAGAAGTTTATAGAAGCCACATTAGCAGCGTTTATATCTTTCATTCTTTTGTTGAGATTGGAGCTTGGGAAGGAATTATTTCTATATTTTGGTAAGAAGATTGGAGAATTATTTGCATGCATATTGCATGATCACATAGCAATTTTTTTTTTTTACATAAGAATCATCAAATAAATTAAGTGATGTAGATTTCTAAAAATTTCTCTAAAAGGGATGAATATAAGTTAGATTGTGTAGTTGTATGTTCATTGAATATTTGGCAGATTAAAGTTTGAATGATTAATTCACTATTATCAGTGTAACAATCTTTTTAATTCTATCATTATACTTGTTCCGTTTCTGAGAGAAGGACAAAAGTAAAAAAGTTTGGCAAGAATAGGTGAATCTAGGAAGGCTAAGGTTGTATCATGGATATGCATGCCCTTTTTCTTCTGGAATATAACTTTGCAACAAGGCGTAGCATTCATTCCAGCTTGGATATTTGAATGAAGGTTTATGGGCGTGCATACATGACTAACAGAATATTAGATCCATTTTTGACAATTCTTGTTCTTTCCCTCCCCTTGTCACTCTTCCAGTAACAGTTCAAATTGTTCAAAATGACTAAGATATCAGAAAACATTTTTGCATGACATGAAAGCTTAATAAATCCTTTATGGTAAAACTTGGTAAATACTCAGAAAAAGTGTGGATTTTTTCCCCCTCAAAGTTTTTCTTTTACCACTATTCAGATACGTCTTTTAAAACTGTTCTTTTCATTAATTGTTGTCACACATAAAGTGATGACAACCAGTATGAAATTATGATTAAATATGAATCAATGTAATTATTTAATAATTATTCTTCAATTAGATAATATACTACATTATTTGCTTAAGTTTTCAGTGTTATACCTGCAGCTATAATACCTAAAGTTGAACCTCAAGCCAATGGGTGATGTCAGCAGCATGAGACCTGCCAAACACCATTTCCGAACATGAAAGTACAAAATTATGGCTAATAAGGTGGAAAATATAGAATAAAATGACAAGGTGGGGGAGAGAAAAGGGGGTATTTGATGAATGGAAGGCCAATAAGGTGATTAATAGTCATGTATTAGTGGATGAATAGGCAGAGAGTCAAATAGTCATGAGGGCTGCGATTGATTGTGAGAGGTGCACCTGGTTTGTCATGTGACAATCACTTTCAAGCGAGCAGGGTCAATGTGATTGGGTGATAGAAAGATAGATCAATTAGATAGATATTTAGATAGAAAGATAGATCGATTAGATAGAAAGCTTGATCTATTAGTTAGAAAGATAGATCAATTAGATAGAAAGCTATATATACAGGTGGAATTATAGATCAGTTAGATAGAAAGTTAGACAGATAGAAAGATAGATCAATTATTTAGAGAATTGGACAGACAGAAAAATATATCAATTATATAGAAAGATAAACAGATTAAAAGATAGACCACTTAGAAAGAAAGTTAGATATCTACCTATCTATATAAATCAACGTATTTCCCAAATACAATGTAAGCTTTGATTTGAATATTATTCTTCTTCTTTCAATATGGTACAGTACACCGCTAGTGTATTATCATTTATTATTATGTAAAATTTATATGATGTAATATAATTTCTATTGTTATACGGAAACCAATCAAAAATTTCAATGAGAAAGAGGTGTAGCACCTTATCTCATGGCAAAGAGGTGGTTTAGTAACTGGACTCTCATTCAAAAGGTCTAGGGTTCAAGAACAGAGTACATTGTAGCCTACTCTGTTAATTAAACAACAGAAAGTTAGAAATGAAAGACAGAGATGGAGAGATATAGTGACAATGTGGAGAAAAGGGAGATAAAAAGAAAAATTAGGTATGAATAGATCATAAAAAAAAGTTTTAAAGTTTTAATCTCCAGTATTCATGGTATTTGACAAAGGGTAGACATGAAAGTTTGAGACGGAAACAACTCAATCGAGTCTAGGGTGTGTTCCAGACACTGGAGAATGGAACAAGAGAAAGGGACTGAGGACAGAGACAGGAAGCTAGAGAGAAAATGAGAGAAAAAGAGTGAAAGAGAAAAAGAGAGTGAGTTCTGTCTGACAAAACTTCTCACGAAGGCTAACTTCCTGAGCTGAAAGTTGATCTAGAATCACGTCAGTGCCCTAGCCTCGCCATGCAGCAAACTCTACCGTTGCGTGTAATGACGTAAGCTTATCCCCTCCTCACTCTCTCTCCCTTGCTCACGCTAACGCAAATTAGAATGCTGTCAGCTGACAAGAGGGAGACGATCGTCCAACTCTTGGCACAGAGTCAGTTTTATCCGCGACTCACTCTGGCGTAGGTCGTTAAGTAATCCTAATCCACCAGAAACTTTGCCGATGGGACGTGGATCTGTATAGTCGCGACTAGGACTGAGTGCTTTCTATTAACAATGGCTGGAGATGGATAGAGTTTGAATGGACAGTGTATGGAATGATTTCATGATATTTAGCAATGGATCTTGAAGTGGATACTAGTTAGAAAAGGATTAATGGTGACAATTATGGCGGACAGAGAAGGTAAAAGATAAAAGAAAATTAAAAATGTTTACCTTTTTTTTAGCATACAAGGTGGATTTTGTTTTCTAAACTTTTAGCTTTGTTAAGATATAATGATATATCCTTAATCAGGTTGGCCCATTATATCATTAAATTTGGATATGTTTTATTTAACATCAATACTGATAACATACATATTCAATAAATTCATATAAAAAGTATTTTTGTCGCAAGGACCATAAAAAGGTAATGCCTTTAAGTTTGCAAAAATAGAACCAGTAGGACATTTACCTGATAATTTAAATAATGTTAACATCCTCATAGCTTTCAACCAACAAAATAGTTAAGACATTGGTCAGCATGTATTACTAAATACTATTTAATTAAAAATCCACTTTGGATTAAAGCCGGTTGACATTCGATCCACTTCACAATCATCTCATCTCTATTTGATCATCCAGTGTTTTGGGTTTTCATAGCAATAATCATGAAGTCCACTCGGTGTGTTGTGTCATGTGGAAATAGATTAGCATGATAAAGTGCTCATAAAAGTGTACTCATATCGATCTATGTAAATATTTGTTCAAGGGATCGCTGGACTGTCCCAGTAACATTTATATTGACTGACTCTATGATGTAACAAAGGGAGATATATGGTCCATAGAGATACTTATTATCTCTCATCTGATGTCATGTGTATGATGTGCAACGTTGCATTTATTATATAAAGTGCAATTAAATAGGGATTTACCTCTTTACATGCTGACTCTATTCGGAAGGCGAAATAGTGGCATTTGTTGTTTGGGTATTTTCTCTGTATTCTGGTTTTCGTATTGTAGTTTTAATACTTGTGGTTTTACTACAGGGTTTATTTATGATCAGTGATTATATATTACTTTCTCTTGTACAAAATAAAATTATTTCATCAATTGTAATTGTAAGATTTTGCACAGATGCCTCTGAAGCTTGCAAAAAGCAAAATACCTGTTTCGAGAGACTGGTACATTTTTTGGTTACTTAAATATTTTTTCTCGTATGTATGTTAACTTGAAAGGCATCTGCTTCTACAAGACCACATTTTTGGTCTCCCTTGTAACTTCAGCAGTTTTATTTGACATAATTCATTCCAGATCGTGAATGTCCAAAATCAAGATTTGCAGATCAAGGGACCAGAAAATATAGAACTTTGCTTGCAATATTGAAATTAATTCAATGTTTGTTCAGAGCAATAAATCTTTTAAGACATAAAACTGAACAAAGTCTGAGGTAGTATACATGTACAGTGACCATCTTACCCTTATGTTAGATTGACATATAAAGTTCATTCCTAACCTAAAATCCAAAGGATTTTGAGGATTTTAAGAATTACCTCTTTGGCTAACTTTGGATAAATGAAGACTTGAGACAGGAACTTTTCAGATCACCCTTGTATGCTTGAGACAGGAAAGAGTCAGTGGCTCAAACCAGTGATGTCCTCAAACTATCTTTGAAACCAGAAACAGTAATCTGGTGTTATACTCTGGTTATCTTGTGTGATTATTTGAAGGTCTTTGGGTATTGTCTTGTCTAGTGATATTTACATACTTATTAAGACGGATTCGTCCATAATGTAAATTAGATCATCTATAAACATGATTGAAAGATCTGCAAAGAAATTTCTGCTGTCTTTTTTTAGTCATTGTTCACTACATCGTTTTAGAAAATTAGCAACAAGCAGTTAGATGCTTAGCTATATATAACTTTGTTCTAATACGTCTATGTATATATAGAGAAGTAATTGATTTTATTCAATTGGCAACTTGGGTGCATATTCTTATTTACTCAAGAAAAGGTGAACTAATTCACAGATATTAAAGTCACTAAAACCAAAAAATCAAGTTTAACTTTCTCACTTTGCCTATAGAACAATTGAAAAGGTCACTTATGGATTAAGGCTGACCTATCCTGCTTCTAATCTGAGAGATCAAGACTAAATCCATGAGAATCCTATCACTAATCCACTTTACTCTCTCTAGAATAACTTTGAATCTCAAGGTTGCATTAGTTGAAAATCCGG
Source organism: Paracentrotus lividus (assembly GCA_940671915.1). NCBI lineage: Eukaryota > Metazoa > Echinodermata > Echinoidea > Camarodonta > Echinidae > Paracentrotus > Paracentrotus lividus. The sequence continues at coordinate 44,279,593 of CALNVZ010001721.1, read as the reverse complement.
AGTTATTAAATGGTCATTTTCAATACACTTGTATTGATTTGTATACGAATCATATAAAAATACAGGGAATGCGTACGGCATAATTCTTGAAGTCTTGATAATATTGTATACATGCATTTATATAAGTATAATTTAAGGTTGAGAACTAGTATATATAACTGATTACTTCTAAAAATAAAATTCTAAAAAGAAACATTGCACTTTTAGATTTTTTGGCATCACTATCGATAGTCCCTTTTCCATTCCCCATGCTTTTGTATGTAACTCCAGTGCATCACGAGCCAGGTGCTTTATGAGGAACACTATTTTCATCTACATTTAGTTGAGCTAAATTTACACGTTTATCATCTAATAATAGTACTTCCTACTTTAAACATCAGGCATGTTATTTTGGAATTCATTGTAAAGGATCATGCAGGTAGTTAATTAATTTTTTACTTAGTTTTATATTGTCTTGTTTGAAGTGCCAAATTGTGGGTACAGAGGGTGAATCTCTCAAAATAGTTTATCAAAGTTTGCTAATGTAATAAAATGAACTTAAGTGGAAGGGAGAGGGAGAGAGAAAGTTGACAAAGTGACAGACTTATGGACAGAAAGGAACATTCACACAAACATTGAGTCGGGAATGAATGATAAAATAACAGAGGGCGATTAGACATTAACGTAAAGTTTGGATTTTCATTATCAGCCCAGCATTTCTAATTACACTTTGTATAGTATGAAAGGGATAAATTTAGAGGAAGTTTAATGTAACTTATGCTTTTATTGTATCTTAAATAAAACACCTTAAATATAGCTCCATTCAAGGGAAGACTTGACGCAAAAAGAGTTCCGTTGCGGTACCCAGCAATCCCAGAATTCACTCTATCAACCAGCACAGGTCTGTGGGGAACAGTTGCTAACCAATTAAAAACCAATCGCTGTCATACCTCACCAGTGGGTTTGGAGAGAGAGTATTTCAAGCAATTTTTAAAACGAATGATTTGTGATTTTAAGCTGATTTTATTTCTCCATCTCTCTCTCTTCACACGTCATACAGCTGTGGGAGTGAGGAGGGAGGAGATTGGTTTCCTGTTGCTAAGCTCTTGTTGCCATGGCCCAAATAACTCTTCCCGACTTGATCCCAGCATCCTTAGAAGGGATGACTCTTCTTTCCTCCCAAAGTCCATTTATTAAGTATTTGTCAAGTTAGTAATATTTCTAAATTATATACAACTCAAGTTTCACATTTATGTTTTAAATCATCAAGATTTGTCATTACTTTGCATTAGACAGTCCTTATGCTTCACTTTGCACAAATTCTTGCCACAAATTTTTTGATAATTGACAAATAAAAATACATTAAAATAAAAGTTGTCCCACCTCTCATAATTGATTGCATGTTGTATATTGAAATGTACACCACTTTACTGATTTGTTTTCCTATGTTCAATATAAAAATTACAATTATTAAGGTACTATACTACTGCCCCCCTCCCCAAATAAAAAAAATAAAAAAGGAAAAGACAATGAAGAAGAAGTTGAAAAACAGAAATTCAGATGAGTTTCAATCATAAAGGAAATGATGATTTGTATCTAATTAGAAGAATATCCATCAACTGTCATAGAAATGTATCTTAACATAGGAATTATTCACACATAGTCACTGATTCTTTGAGAGATTTGACAAGTCATGTCCTTTTGCTTGTTTGACCTTTTAATAAAACATATTCTACCCACCCCAAAGTATGAATATGTCAGCATGGTTTATATGATCGTTTCCGGTGCAAGTAGATTTGGCTTCAGCCCCTGACAGTTGTTAACTATGAATTGACTTTGAATCTAGCCCTTATATGAGGCATTATTTAGGGTATTTTGGTGTATGTCTTACTGTTCCTAATCATTTGTTAATAACTATATATATATGTTATACTTTAGTGAAACTAACCAGAAGTATATGATATAAAAAAATGAGCTAAGAAAATGGGATTCCATCATTACTTCATTCAAACTTTGTGCTCAATTAAAGGTTCAATTATACAGTTTCTAATTTCTTTCCAAATACTAACTATACTGTTTTCAGAAAAGAAAATGAAAAGAAGTAGGAAAGAAAATATATGAGGAAGATAAATGTCAGGGAAAATTAATGAAAGGAAAGAGAGAAAAGGGAAAAGGAATGAAGAACATAACACTTTGGGAGTGGTCACTAACATGTTTTTATTTGACTTTGCATTAGATCTATATGTTTATTATGGGTGAGTGCTAATTCTCAATTCAAGAGTTTGTTCAAATAATAATTCTAGTTTAAGTGCTCTTGAAAGTCCCACACACTTTTCAAATGGCATTTTGTTCATTGAACATTCCATATGCAAAATTCAATGACAATATTTTTCTTTTCTTTGATAGACATCGAAGTGTAGAATGATTAATGAATATGCAGGGGTTAATTCATAAAGTTCACGCTAAATCAAACAAATCATATGAATTCTCCACATGTTAGGTGAATATAATTAAAATGATATTTCATAACAAAGCAAGTTATTATAATTTTTTTTTCACAGAATGTCTCAGTCGTTTTTGAGGGGGAAAGGGGTGAAATGTGTAGAAATATTATCATATCGTCGGCTTGGAGCCAGAAGGGCGCTATTGCAGATCAAGGATGTTCCGTTCGGAGCCAGAAGGGCGCTATTACCATTGACTTTGTACAGTAATAGCGCCCTTATGGCTCTCAACGGAACATCTATAAGATGCAATAACGCCCTTATGGCTCCCAACAGACGATATGTACTTGATATGCTTCAAGCTGTCTATATAAAAAAAAAAGTCCTTTAACCCTATTACAACTTTAGTTTGATCACAAATGAATGTTTTAAATCGCTTTTAATATCCTTCATTTTGAATACACAATATATGTCCTTCGTTTCCTAAGATATTTGTTCCACATGAGGATTACTTGTAAAAGAAATAGAGGCACTAAGTATTTAGGCTAATACCATCTACTTACTTACAACCCCACAAAGTTAACAGTCAAATAGGATTTATTTAAGTGTTTAGATTTGAACTTTTAATCCTGTTTGACACTTTATGCTCTTTCCTCACTGTTGAAACTAACATTTGGGTTAGGTATCAATTCAGAGTCTTTTATATGGCAAAAGGATTTTGTCAGGGGTGATAGACTTGTTTGTAAAGATATGTAGGTGTGTATTTGCATTGAACTTGTTGTTTCTGGTGGTTTTAATGAACTTTACGAGAAATGTTGTAAATTCTCTCTTTTTAGATGTCTTTTAGTGTATATTCCATTGCATCCCTCTCCTTATATCTCTTCAATTTTTACCCCCTCTTTTATTTATTATTCTCGAAGTACACTGAATGGTTGAAATTGGTGAGCAACAAAATAAAACAGCTCTTTCATGACCTCATTGCCTTATTTTATGGGGGACAACGTTATTTTCATCGTAATTTAGATAAGCTGAATTTAAACGTATCTTCTAAAGGGTGCTTCCTAATTAAAACACAGGCTTGTTAAACTGGCATCCATTGTTTACCTGTTGATTTAATCACCATAATACAACATTCTTACAAAGCATGGGAGTAGCCCATAGTAAAACACATCTGTGTCCTTGTGAAGGATGACTTAGATCTATTTGTAGACCATAAAGAAAGGCTTAATAACGTTTGAGTTGACTTAGTTTTATCTATTGATGTGAAGGATATTCTTAGTTGTAACATCTTGCCACATGTTCTTTTCACATCGTGTTCGTAAGTCTTATAAATGTAGTGGTTTCTTTTGTTCTAATCGTGGTTGATAATTGAAACTATAAGGTTGAATTAAACTCATTTGCTAATTAAGAATGGGGAACGTCATCACCCAATATAATGAACAAAAGTTTTAGACATAGTTTATCTTGTGAAAAAAAATTTGTCTTGTTGTTCAAAAGCAATTACCTTGCCATCCAATATACATTTAGACAAGATACATATTGATTTCAAAATTATGTAGCTATAATACATGTCCTTGTATATTCCCTCATTATAATAGTTTGTATTTCCCTCTCATGATATAGTTGGTATAATCCCCTATTATCATTCTTATATAGTTTGTATGTCCCTCACATTATATAGTTTGAATTTTAATATTCCCCTCATCATATAGTTTGTGTATTTCCCTCATGATATACTTGTATATTCATCTCGTATAGTTTGAATGTCCCTCGGATCATATACGGTAGTTTGCATATTCCCCTAATCATATAGTTTCCAAGTATATTTTCCTCAGAGTCATACATGTATAGTTTGTATGTGGTTCGCATATAGTTTAATCCCTTATTTATTCCCCTCATATTATAGTTTATCCTCATTTCTGGCAAGTCGCATGGGTCTGTTAATATCTCTGACTTCCGGAATTGAGCTGCATTTCTATAGCAAAGTTCATAGAGAAGATGCCAAGCCAAGCCGTACTTTCACTCCTCAGCCTATAGTTCTCTCCGGAAATGACTTCTACACTTCCAAAACAAATCTACTTGACCCCTTATGATTTTAATAATACTCAACAAAATGGAAAAATATTGGATTTTGATCGGGGGGATTTATCAATGATTTGGGACTTTTTGTGTTTGAGGGTTATTGGTATAGAATGACTTTTGTTGCATGAAGGAGGGTGATTTGCGGGTTAACTTATCTCCAAGAAATGAGCCTGAGTTTAAATCAGTTTGGCGACGAAGTATAACATGGTTTGGAGCAGGTTTAGCCAAATAGCGACTAATTAATCTGTGACTTTGGCAGTAAAATCACCTTTTTAATGAGATTAACAGGGTGTGTGCATTGTGTCTACAAAGATGTGGCTAATTAAATTTGCTGAAGTTTGATGATTCTGTAAATTGTGGTAAAAATTGGTTAAAAATCTGCATGTTTTGTACAACGATAAGTTCACCCAACCCTGTTCAGAGAAAAATGTCAAGAAACTTGCCTTTTCAAGTGCACCACTATTGGATAAAAGCTAAGAATGTCTGAAAATATATTCATATTAGCATTATACAATGTACCATTAATAAAATGATCTGCTTCCAATTTCAATTAAAAAAGACAAAAACAAGATAATAAATAATGATCCATAGAGACCAATTATTTTACACCTTTTTGATAATTGAAATATACAGTGCTAAAAGTTTTGAAGATTTTCTTCCAATCAAACAGGCCAAAAAACCACAGGTCACTTGGATAGTGAGAATCAAATACACATTTAGCTAAGATGCTTTTTTTATTCCCAGGTCACATGCATTAATTAGACCTTAATATTAGCTGGCAATTGAAACGGGGGAACTTGAAGTCTAGTTTAACTCTCAAAGTTAATTCAACAATTTTGAAGAAAAGAAATAATTGAGTTTAATAGAACTTTGTGGAGAGCCAGATGGTCATTAGCTCTATATGAAAGTATATGTATTAACACCGTTTTAGTTCTAAGTATATGAAATATGAGAATGAGTGGAGTAGTAGATCATTGACATTGGACTTCTGTCATGGTCGTGGTCTAATGGAAAGATTATTTGGGTTTGGCAATATAACAAGGAACAGCCTCCGGATGTGTACTTCAAAATCTTGTCGATTTACAAGAAAGCTTTGGTTTTTAATTCTTTATGTCAACCAATACAAAGATGTCTACTCCTTTGCCATTACCATTGATAGAGTGTGTTCACATTAGCAAAATTATATAGTTTGGTTATTCCAGCATGCTTATTGATATTAAATTTTATGATTAAATTAAATGATAACTTTTTCAAATCCCTTTTAGGTATTGGGCATAATTGCTTTTTCTGTAATATTTATACTTTAATAATGGAATAAATGTAAATACTTCTAACTACTTCATTTCCTTTTGGAGCAAGTGATTTCTGCAAGATGTTTACTAAGGAGATTTAAAAGTTTTTGTTCAATCTTTTTATATATTTTTATTAAGGATTATATATTGTTTTCATGTCATGTTCTTATGTTATAAGAACTTCTTTGATTGTATATGTTCCTTTGCTCTGAATGTCAAATAAAGTGATAAATTACTACTACTAGGGCTTCAGACTTCCTTTTTGCCAAATTAATGTCAGTGTGTTTTTTATCACATAGCATAATTTTATTTTAATATTTAATCTTGCACCATTGGATTATATCTCAATTGTGAACGGGTCAATCTTCTTTGTGTGGGTGGGATTTTCATGACCCTTTATACTGGTCAAGAGTGTGGACCATGGTGGAATGAAGTTGCTTGGACTAAGATCTTTGTGGAAGCCTCTGCCTGGAACTGGGAAATAAATTTGTGAAGTTATACTACTTAGTAGTAATTCATATGTTTTCTGAAACATCAGTATCACATTTGTGCAAGGAATACCGGTAGCCATTTTGAACATGTGAGGTGAGTTCTTGATGATTATGCAGGGGCTAGGGGGGGAAAGCAAATTACTGAAAATTAAACAAATACATAGATTTTTTGACTGAAAAATACATCCAACTTGGAAAGAAGCTTGATTTGTTGTTAAGATTTCAATCTCAAGCAGATGAATGTTGTTACTTAGAGCCAAAACTTTAAAGCTGGTGTATAGTGTTGGGAGAAGGAAACACAGTTAGATAATATGAAAGACTGAATCCTATAACTATACTAGAGAAAGTTATATTACATGAAATCTCGTCTTAGTGTCTTTATTTCACGATATTAGTCTAAAAAAAGATAAGTCGGGGATCCGACTCATCTCAGTGTGCACTAGGCGTTCACATGGAAAACCAATGGGGATTGACTTGTGTGGGTGATACACACAGATCGCTACGCTCCATTCATGCGAGGAGTTCGGGGGACTGGACACACCAGCAAGGGTCTCAAAAACCGTTAGGATTATTTTTGGGTTCAAACATTCCACTGAAATTCACCGGAAATCGTGAAAGGAATATCACAAAATCTCTCACACATATCTTTTAGTGCTATGTGAACAACATTAAACTATATTTGATCGATTTTATGCAAATTCCTTTTTTGTTACCAAAACTATACACCAGGTTTAAGTTATCATTTAACACAGAGTAAACGCCCAGACTCAAGCTTAAAGCAGACTTTATGTCCACAATGTAGTTTAGTTTTTAAGTCCTTTGCTGTCAGTACTTAGATATAATCAATCAGTCTAGACTTGAATTGTCTTCTCCTTTTTTTCCTTGAGAGTTCATCAGAAGAGAGGGGTGGAAGAAAATAAAGGGCAGTTTCTGGTATGATTATTACTCATTTCACTAGGAAGTCTTTTTAAGGTATCACAGATGGTTTAAATTTTTTTTAAGTGCTTCAAATCTTCTGTAAAATGATACTTGGCAACATGTCTGAAGGCTTTGATGTGAAGCAAAGCTTTATTAGATCCTCAGTGAAAGATGTATGGTTCCTAACTTTAGATAGCCCAGAAAATCATGTTCTTATAATTTCTTCTATATTTTCTTTTTCTTATTCTAATGTCTTTCTTCCTTTTTCTTATATCTTCATCCTTTTTGTCCTTTATCCATTCTGCTTGTCCTTCTTCTTTTCTTCTCTTCCCCCTTTCCATTTCCCTTTCTTTTTATATTCTCGTCATTTTTTCATTTCTTCCATCTCCTCCTGTATTTTTTCTTCCAATTCAGCATCTCTCTTTCGCCTATCCATAACATGTCTGCCTGCACCTATACAAGCCTCAAATTAATCTCATCTGGCTCTATCAGGTTTCTAATCTTATTCATTGACACCTCAGTTGATATAACTGTCTAGGGGATTAGTTAATCCCCATCACTTGATCCCCATTGAGATAATGGGCACTTAATTGTCTGCTGCTCATTGTAGTGATCTTCAAGCACTCTCTTTATAAAGCATGTTACATGTCTCTTGATGCATGTAAAGACAGTTTCCCAAAAATCTCAGAATCTCAAAATGTGGGGAAAGCGGAAAAATTGATTTGGAATTGGCAGATTTGAAGCAAAATATTTGAGATTTTATCTTATCTCAAGCTTGCGGAATCATTTCTGCCAAGGAGTCTGTGAGGCATACAAAGAACTTAGGATCACTGTCTCCAATACTGCAATACATCTGTCTCCTTCAATTACTACAATTGTGAAATGTTTGAGCTGGCAGTGCTCGTAATGGCAGTAATGGATGTAGAGGATTCTTAATGGCCATTACTTAGCTGAACTGTCTGCCCGTCTGATAACAACGTCATTGTTTCCTTAGAAGTCATTGCACTAATCATCAGGCTGTTTGGTAAATTAGTATTGGTTAAGGCTGATATATGAAGTCTTTCGCAGGTATAAGACCTTGCGATGGCCAATATAAACATGTAGACCAATCCTAAATGAATTTAACAGAAGGGATTTTAGCTGGTTAACATTTATTTACTTGACAATTTTTTTGGTAAGGTATATCTCAACCTAATCCATTGAAGTCTTCTTCTAGTTCATGGAAACATTTTCCATGAAATAAATGTTATGTGTTATGTGTGTCATTTAAAAACTTTTAAATATAATCTGAGCTCAAGTCAATAGCTGGAGGTGTTCACAGCATTTTCTGATAGGATATTTCTTTTGAGATTCTTGTGATTAGAATATATTGGAATAGGCCTAACCTTTTTGCGATCATAATAACTGAAGGGAAAAGTTGACCATTAAACATTCAAGACAGTTTCCTTTCAAGTAATAGGAAAGGGAATCACTGGCATGATCGATAGCATACATATGTGATTGAAACAGTTCATGTCACCCTGAATTCTGTAGGTTTATTCTTTTACTTTTTTTAGTGCAGTTTAAACAATTGATTTTAATTAGAAGCTCAAGAAGTATTATTCTAAGCTATTTAAATTGAGACAATGATCAATAAAAACCAGGCTTGGAGGGGTTGACCTTAGAAAACTGATTGTCTGTAATTGATGGATTATACGATTGTGTGACTTTGGGATCAAAACATGGAAGTAGACAATTTAATACCTATAAAAAATAAACTTTTGGATGTGATTAAAAACAAGTTCTCATCCTTAGATTGGGACCGTGGAGTAGGGATTATTCCAGGGTGGTCATCTTTTATTTGTGAAAACGTGAAGGGAGAGAAAATTTTGAATGTTTGGCAGGATGATAATAGAAATATGAATAGATTTGCTTTTGGGGTTTCATGAAAAATATAGGCTTACACTTACAGGTTATCAGTTCATCGGTCATCAGATATCTGCAATTTATCTGACCGATGGCATTTTAGCACCTTGTGTTGCACTTGTATGGTACAAATGAGTGTAAAGGGAGTACTTAGTAATTATGAATATATCCTTTATAAAAAAATGCTACATCTATTGAATTCACCTGTTATGAATGCATTGTGTGCACCCTACAGGACCATATTGGTCTGTAGGTCACTACTCTAAGCGAAGGGAATGCAACCCTTTGTTGAGAGCAAACGAAAAATAGAAGATTTGCGAATGTGCGAACCTGTAATGGTGTTCGGAGGAAGGAAACGACTTGTTAGGATTCTTTGACCATTTCTGATTTTGTTTGATCAAACATATGGTCAGATTGTGATTAATTATCTTTGTACTGTGTGACAGTTCACAGTACTAAAACTTAGGAGGTCCCTTTGATCTTTGAGGGTTCGTTCACATTGGTGGTCTATTTATTGGTTGTGTATTAAACTCCTGTATGTTGTGCGCAGCCCCTCCAAATATACATGTATGATATAATAACAATAATAATAGTTATATTTTTATATCGCTTAATACATACATCCACCTTGGTGTTTCTAAGTGCTTATAGTGTTAACTAATTATTACCTGGCTTAGCTCGGCTACCTCGAAAGGTGCTCAAAGCATTCAAGGAATTGCTTCCTACTGGTACTCGTGTACATCACCTGGGTCGAGTGCAGCATGTTATGGATACATGATATATAATATTCAGTGTTTGCTTTTATGTATGTCTGTTTAAAAGGATACAGGGTTTAGTGACATTGCTTGTTAAAATGTTGAAGGGAACATTCCATGGACATCTTTTGAACTGTTATGAAAGTCTTTTTGAATTGTTGATATTCTTTGTGTACCACTCATATTAGAGCTCTTTAGAGTTTTGGAATTGACAGTGTGAATGTAGAAATATCCAATTTTTTTAGACTTTGAACTTATAAAGTATTTATACATCTATATCTTGAACAAGTACAAATACATTTTTATTACAAGTACTTGTGATTGAGAATTGCAAACTATATAGTTGATGGAAACCTTAAATTGGCCTATATCTCTGTTCAAGAAGAAGTAAAAAAGAGAGCACGTAAGGAAGGTGGTATATTTTTGGAATATGAATTTGGTTAGTGGGGGGGGGGGTACTAAGTTACATAAAAGCTTACAAATCCCGCCTTTATAGAGTTGCAGCCCGAACGTAATCCTTCAATTTGTCAATAGCTTTCTGATAAGTAAGCGGCATATTCATATCTTATGAAAAATGAATTTCTTTAGAAATCATTTCTAAATGGGGAAGTAAAGAAACAATAGAAGTCAACACGCGATCATACTCACCCGCAGGTTATTGCTCAGGGGAGCATTTAACTTTGCAAAATGAAAAATTCAATTGCAATTCATATTTGTTGATTCTTCTTGAATGTTTTGTGTCGTTGTCATGGTGAATTATGTTTGGTTAAAATGTTACTTCCCCATATTTGTTCGTATTTGTTTTGTTGTGGCTTGTAGAAAATATTTGATGATGTCATCACTTTTTGGTACACAAACAATGAAAAATGGGTTAGCAACTGTAAAAGGAAGTTATTATAGAGAGTGTAAATATATATGTGATTGATAACAAAGAAATTGTAACTTGTGATAGGGAAGTTGTTGAAATTATATAGCCTAAAAATATTTTATCAATACCCTTAGGCTATTTAACAAAATATGGTATTACCCATGTGTAGGTCTATGCATGCTACACTTTGTAAACAGCATTGCTTTCTACTTTTCAACAAAATTGTGCATGGTATTTATAAAGTTAGCATCTTTTGATACTAAATTTATATAGTTTTGATCATGAGGTAATAAGGAGCTTAAAAAATCGTCATGCTATGGAAACAAGTAACATTTATGCTAGGTGTTCTAACAATTTTGGCCACCACTGTACATGTATATAAGCCCTATACCTATTGTTGTTGTAAACTAACTGAAGTAATTTAATAAAAAAATAAGCAAAAACTGCAGTAACAAAAATACTGTTCCCAACACAGCATGGACCTCAATTGATAGATATCATTGATTTCATAACAGTATTTTGTCCAAGCATAGAGATTCAGAAGTGCAGTAGTTTTATTCAAACTTGTGTTGCCTGACTTCATGTCAGTGGCAGATTTTTTTTAAGGTATACATTCTGAGAGTTGTTATATCTTATTAGTTACCTGATGGAACCACCTAGTCTCTTTGCTATTTTTTTCTACTGCTCTTTTCTGTTTTGTCAAAGCGATACACCCACCTGGTTCTGTGGTTTATATAAAATACCTTTGAAAACCAAAGAATAGAAACTGGACCCCAAAACTGATAAAAAGTAAAGTATTTAAAAAATATATATTAAAAAAAAACACATAAAACTTACAACTATAGTTTAGATGGGTAAAACAGACTTAGATGTGCACTGGTGCTTGTCGAAGCTTGAAACACAATTTACATGCACACTGCATACCCGCTTCCCATTCATTGAAAATAGAAAAGCCGCAAAAACCTACAAGTATTCCGGAGCCAGTCTTAGATTGCAGGATGTTTTTGAGATTTTATTGACAAGTATAAAGAATATACAAAATGTTGCTGTATGACTATTCCAAGTATCGCAGTAGGAAGTATGGAGCAAAATCTAGAATGTTTTTTGAGAGCTGACAGGGCATTAAAGCATTGAACCAGGAAGCAAGCATCCTTTTAGCTTTCAAGAGATTGCATCAGGTTTTATTGCCTGGTTATTGCTTATGATAAGAAAGAAGATATTTTCATAGAATGGTTAAACTCCAGCCCCTTGCCCGAAAACTTACAATGGTGACAAGTTGCTCAACAGCCAATCAAATTCAAGGATTTCAAAGAAGTTGGCCAAGTCACCACCGTAATGGTTTTATGATTGGATTTGTTGTGAAGTTGTCACTAGTTTCTCATTACATTGTATGATATACCTGGTCCCTCAGATAGGTATTAGAATAGTAGGTCACCCTGGCTGCTTTTGTACAATTACTTTATCAGAATTCAGGTAAACTAAAGATAATCTTTCAAGTCATCATTCCGACCTACATTCTAATCCTTTATGAATAGAAATCAGGGTCTGAAGACAGAGACTAGAATGGAGTTATAGTTTTGTGTGTGTCTGCACACTCCAGCACCCCTCTCAAAGTGTTTAGTGAATAGATTGGATTTTACATCATTGGAAGAGCTTTGTCAGCTTCACTTTGTATTGCGTCCTTTGTCCGTGACGGACGGCTTCGTTACACACTGGACGCCAGTGCTAGTTGACTTCACACCACCACCACCACTGCTCACACTCCAGTGGGCTAGGGATGGGGGAAGATGCGCTGTCTCTCTCCTACCATTGGATAAACACTGGGTTTATAAATCTTTGAGCAGGAATAGAACTTGGAAGCTGAACTCATTTAGAGGTCTATTAACTCTTCCCAGCTCTCTATAAAGGATAATCTAATATTGGACTTATATTTTCAGTCACCGCTTAACTTCGTAAGACGCTGGAACACCTTTATATTGCCTCGTCACTTTTCGATTTATCTCATTGAGATCACCACCGGGTTGTCTGAGTCTGACGAAAATAAAAGGTATGCTCATGAGTGTTAGGGTCTAGACTTTGGTTTTGCAGTCAATTAACGATAAAGCTTAAGCCCCAGACTGTTTAGCCCTGAGAGTACTTAGGTTGTAGCAGATAATTTGTCCCAGTTGAAAGTTTTTTGCTGATTCATAATTGAAGTAGATCGCTCGTCCAAGCAAATTTTATTTTAGCTCACCTCTGTCATGTGTAGAAAACAAGTTTGTGAGAATTTGTCATATTTGTGATGTAGTTATAGTTTGTAACTTAGAATTGCATCATTATATATTCCCCTCCTACACATATGAATTGGCTTGAGTAGGCCTACAACGAAATATAGGGTGGACATGGTAGATGGGTGGAGAAATGCTAAATCAGAACAATTACATGGAGGATAGATTTGATTTACATTATATTCATATTATTAAATACTTTGGGACTACTAATAGTTAATTAGGTAGATTTGTTTCTGTTTTTGTTCATGTTAAGACCAACAATTTGTTTCAATTTTCTGGAAAAAAACCTGAACATGGTGCAACAGTGTGAAATATTCAATATCAAGGGGAGTGTGTCAATCTGTTATTTCTTGACATTTCATTCATTCTTGCCAAACTGAATATTCAATTGAAGCTTTTTAATGTTATTTGGCATTCTGTAAATGTAACTCACACTCATTCATTATTGCACATACTGTACTGTACATTCACATATCTCTAGGCCTAGATTATGATAATCCATATTGGACTTTAATCCCATGAAAGAAGCTTGTCGTGATTTATATATGCCAATCAAATAAAGGTTGGACAAATCTTTTTCGGTTATCGCAGGGAAACCATTTTTTCCTCTCTTTGCTCTTTCTTGTGTTGTGCTACTTCTTCAGGGGTGGTATTTGAAGTGTTTAAATTCTGATATTGAAGGAATTCAACAAGTTTAAGTGTAAACATGGGAAGGTTCTTTTATTTGACTTTTTTCTGGTCATAACAAACTGTCAAATATTTATCTTTATCAGGGAGAATTATGTTTTTGAGCTTTATAGTACCTGGACTCCAAGTGCAAGGTTGGAATGAAACGAAGAACAGAGTATTTTCGTCAAAGTGACTTGACGGTTTTGCTGTCTGTTGCACAGATTCAAAGGTTACTCCTATTGTGCCTTTCTTCTTCTTTATTTCTATGGTTACTCTCTCTTTTTATTTACAGGGGCATTTTTAAAGAGTTTTTCGGGGAAATTCACCCCCAGCCCAATTGCAGTTCTAAGCATGCAACAATATTTATTGGTCATTATGGTTTGTGTGGAATTGTAAAGACCTTTTCAAAGGTGATTCTAGATTTGTTACCATTCCTTATGTTCTTTTTACATGCATGTGAACAAATTATTGAGTGGAGCACAAGAATGACTGTCAATCAAAATTTGGGATGTATTCATCTTTACATCTCAATCATGGACAGAAGTCTGCAGAAAAGTATTCTTGTTTGCAAATGGAAATTGCAGTAGGACATTGTAGAAATCTTTTATCTTGATTTCAATCGGAACATTTCATTTATGCTACTTGAAAACAGGCAAACAAAACCGTTGTCACGCACCTTTGTCAAAATACTGCGACTCTCGTCGGCTGATAACAATGTTTTGTAGGTCTATACCCTCCACAGACCTTTCATGTCAAGAAGCCCGTTTTTATGAAAGAACAGATCTCAATAAATCAAGGGACTGCAATAATTCTGTGAATATATTGCGTAACATTGAAAGCTTTTGAGGGGCATGAATACAGTGTGAGCTTCTCATTAAACCGGCTTCCTATTATGTATGATGACAATTGGATTCAAAGTGGATAAGCTATCTGGTCCAACCATTTAGAAGAAGACCTTATATGCAAGGATACTTAATGAAGTATTGCTAGCCTTCTACATTGTATAAATATAGGTGGCCTGAAAATAAATGCAGTGTTGATTTCTCCTAGCAAAAATGTGTTTTGCAGTATCTAACTTCCGATCAAGTTCGGTTTGAAAATAGGAATTGGGTCTTTGATAAAGTTAAGAAGCAGTACAATATGAGGTTACCATCGGCTACTGTAATTATTGTTAATTTAGAGTTTTCTCATTATCATATCCTGATCGCTTGTAATCATTAACATTATTATATCACTAGTGGGAATCTTTACAGACTTCTAGTTATAAACATGACCAGAATATAAACCATTTAAATGATGTGTTTATTGGATTGGTTTATCTTTGAATTAGAATGATGATATAGGTAAAGGTAGATATTACATGTAGCCTCCCTGTAGTCAGGAAGTTAAAACCTTGAAAGAAACTAGATTGCAAATATATGTACATGTACAAAATGTAGCAGATTCTTTCCTAGCTGTTTTGTCTAGAAAGAATATACAACACATTATAGGAGAGAAGAGAAACTTAGGCAATACCCTAAAGGAAATCCAAAGTTAGTTTCTTGTTGTAGATTTTTAATTAAATTTATCTAAAGCCTTTAAATTCTGTCCCCAATCAATGCATTAGGGCTCAAAAGCAATTTTTTGTTAAAGTTACAAATGACAAATACGCTATTCACCTAACATTTAATAGGCCATATACAAGAATTATGTTGTACTTAATCGGTCTGAATACGTGTAGTTCTGCATGTAGGCCTACACATCCTCATTGATATAAATTGAGGATAAGCTTTACGAGGTCAGACGCTCTTCAAGATAATGGCTCCCTTATCTTATCTTTAAGTTATTCATTATTGTGAATACACTGCTGACCCAATATACCTGTTTTAGGTCTACCTAAGTACATACAGACCAGGCAACTTTAAATGCAGATATAAAAACTGAAGACAAAGCATGTTCATGTGTAAATGTGCATGCTTGCTCAGAATATGGTTTAGACTATAGACATTATACAAACTTTATCACCATTGTCTGGCACTATGTAATGACTTCAAACCTGTACAAAATACAATGGATCCCCAAATCTTTTTGTATGAGGCCTGAATTTGCAAACATTGCATGAATCATCTAGTTTGATTGTGCCATCATACATATATTCCTACGCTTATTGAAATTCAATGAAAATGAGAATGGATGGTATTTGATATGTTCTGAGAATGCAAACAGCTTGTGCATATATTCTGTTATAATCGCAATTCATGTGATGCTTCTGGTTTTGAATCATATATATGTTTTGAATGATAGTCATGATGCATACAATACATACATATTAGGGATAATTCCACACAGTACAATACAGCTTCCCACATATATTTATATTTCCTAAAACCTCATATCACATCATATAATGCTGGAATTCATTGAAGGGAACATTTACCACATGTGGTATTCATTATTCTTGACCATTTACCATATGCATGTACATAGGCATACACTATTATCGTAACATGAAGTAAATAACAAAGTATTTACAGTGTTGTTAGATAAGAACCAGGACTATACCCTCCATCTGTGAGTAGTTATCTGACGAAAGAAATGGCAGAAGAAAGTTCCTTCCCTTATACCCCATTCACAGTGGCCTCAAACACCGCTACAGTCCCGGGACAGTCCCGCGACTGTAGCGGTGTTGCCTTTAGTGTGAATGCTCGGACCCGCTATAAACTATCCCGGGACAGTCCCGGGATAACCTCGACCCGCTATAACACCGCGATAAACTATCGCGCTCAAACCATAGTAACAGCACCGGGACAGTCCCGCTGCTGTCGCGGAGTGCCTTCAGTGTGAAGGCACTCCGCTACAGCACCGGGATAAAAAACAATAAAATACATAAGAATTTCCAGAAAAGAGAGTGAAAGAAGGATAAAACACGGAAATACATAAGAAATGATAGAAAAGATAAACAAAGAAGGTAAAAACAAAGAAATACATAAGAAATGATAGAAAAGAAAAGGAAAGAAGGAGAAAAACAAAGAAATACATAAGAAATGCTGGAAAGGAAAAGGAAAGAAGGAGAAAAACAAAGAAATACATAAGAAATGATAGAAAGGAAAAGGAAAGAAGGAGAAAAACAAAGAAACACATAAGAAATGATAGAAAGGAAAAGGAAAGAAGGAGAAAAAACAAAGAAATACATAACAAATGATAGAAAAGAAAAGGAACGAAGGAGAAAAAAAAACAAAGAAATACATAAGATTTGATAGAAAAGAAAATGAAAGAAGGAGAAAAAAACAAAGAAATACATAAGAAATAATAGAAAGGAAAAGATAAGAAGGAGAAAAAAACAAAGAAATACATAAGAAATGATAGAAAAGAAAAGGAAAGAAGGAAAAAACAATGAAATACATAAGAAATGATAGAAAAGAAAAGGAAAGAAGGAGAAAAAACAAAGAAATACATAAGAAATGATAGAAAAGAAAAGGAAAGAAGAAGAAAAACAAGGAAATACAAAAGAAAAGCAAGTATTTTGTAACGGAGGTCATAAAAATCACACGCTGCAGTGTGAATGGGTACTTGAAATCTATCCCGGGACTGTCCCGGGATAACTTTTCCACTGTGAATGCATTTATAGCGGGTTTATAGCGGTGTTGCCGTCCCGCGACAGCACCGCGACAGCACCGGGATAAATTTGAAAACCACTGTGAATGGGATATTAGTAAGCTAAAAGGATTCCTTTTCTTCTGGCTTTTATTTCATTAGCCTTTGTGATGACAGATTAAGAGAATAATCATTTTGTGTAGGATTGATAGATTAGTTAGATAATCTATATTCAAGGGGAAAATCTCATTGGGAGAAATGAAGAACCCCAAGTTTTGTAATGGATTGCGTTGAATGGTGCAATGGATACCTGGAAATATCAGAGTTTATACCAAAAAAAAAAGAAGAAAATTATTAAACAAGGTAATAAAAGTTATAATTCCTTGTTTTTCCACCTCCAAGGGAATCTCTTGATTCCTGTAATGTACCTGTTAACCTACTTAATCTAATGTTGGTATTCTCTGAAGAAAGGATGTAAACATGTTTCATGATGTAAAGTACCGGTATGTAAAGCAAAGGAAGAAACAAATGTGGTTGATATTTTATGTCAAGTATTGTTGGTATTTATTTTTCATTGGTACATCGGGACTAGTTGAACATCTCCACTCTGTTTAAAGGAGGTGAAATGTTACTTGAGAAAGGTTGTTATCCTTAGAAAAACATGAAAGTAGAACAGCTACTTGTATTTTTCTGTTTAGGAAGGAAGGATGTGTGTTCAGTAAGGGCAGGGGCGCAGGGGACGTGCGACCCCTCTCTAATTTGAAAAGTACTCATTGACTGTACATGTTAAAATTGGAAAATTTCTGCAGCACACTCCTTTATCGGGCCTGGCGCCCCCTCTATGTTTAAATCCTGGATCCGCAACTGGAGGGGAAGATTGTTGGCAAACGTTTCAGGAAATAATCACTGTTTGAAACACCGCCGAGCAATGACCCTGCAATGGGCATAATTGCTCTAATTGCTTCCCGGTTTAACAAATGAGATTGGACTGTAGTTGAACCTTCCGGACGGGGAAACGGGATGTTTTGGACAATAATATTGTCCGCAATCTCATTAGAATCTCCCAGCCTCAAAAGCTTTCGTTTGGAGTTGGTACGGAGTTGGTACCATTGTTAGAAAATTAGCGATTGCTCGATGATGGGAAATTCTCGGTGGGAATGGACGTTCATGATAGCAACATTTGTTTCTCTTTGCGGATCAATGCTTATTTAATTTCCGCAGAATATACTGTATAATTGTCTGGTATCAGTTCAATTGTTACTTGCAATATATATGGCCTATCCCTTTCCAGTACTCTCTTGATTTCTTTCTCTCACACACACACACTCTCTCATTCTTTCTCATTCTCGTCATCTCTCTCTTTGTAAATGGACTCTATTACTGTTTGTTTTTTGGCAGCATCTTAATTTCTCTTCTGCATAGTCCTCTATTTAGACATAATTTGTATGTCTTCTACCCCAAAAATATACCTCGTCCCTTTATAATTTTCGGCCTGCCCTAAATATAGTCCCTATTACTAGTAGTACTATGTAGTGATCATCTCTTTCTCAAGTCTCTCTTCCATCTGCATTGGCTCTTTACATCCTCAATCTGCGTAGGCATAATGTGTATTTTGTATGTCTTCACTCTGTACCCCTCTCTGCTTCTTTGTCCAGGATGGAGTGCTGTTTCAAATCAGCTATTCCACTGTATTTCTGGTCATTCATCATCAATCTTCAAGTGCTAATTATGATGCTCTTGCCAAGGAACATAATCCCCCCTCATTGTCCACTAACAATAGATACTCCGCTCTACCAATAGGGGCCCATTTAGCTGCAGTTGCCCCCCTCAGGGGTGCAGTATCCCCACCACCAGCCCCCGTCCATTGTCCTGGTGGCAGTGTTATTGTCCTCACCCAGACAATTAGGCAATGTCTGTTGATTATTATGGGGGTATGTTCCCATTATCATTGATTGAAATCATCATTGGTTGGATTTCTTGTTAATTCTCGAATAGTCTGTGATTTTAAACATTGTGTCTTAATTTGTCTGATCTTGATTAGTTTTCAATTCCCTTATCAACCGTTTTAGATCCACATCAATAATCAGTCGATACATTCTACTTGTTTTGTAATAACGATATTTTGAGCTATATGCTCTTCAAACATCTTTTCTTTGAAATGCTTTTGGGCAAATTACTCTTGAATGCTTCTCACCTTTAATATCAATGCTTCTTCAATGAAAATGCAAAGAATTGATTGAGGAAAAATTGACAATTTTAGACACTCTTCCACTCTTGATACAAGTCCTATAAAATCATCCTTTTATTTGTTGTTTCTGTGAAATCCCCATGGTCAAATAAAAAAAAAATCCTAATGGGATGTTGTCCAGACACTGAGGTTATAATGAAAAGAAAGTTGTAGACAGTAGGTATTGACTATGTGGTTTGGACATTCTATGGATCAATAAAAGGATTAGAAGATTAGGGAGTGTCCTTACATAGAAGTATACATGTAAATGGTCTTTGGAGGAATTCAGAAGCATCTCCTTGGTGCATCTTTTGTCTCTTTGGTTGAGTATAAAGAAGAACCAGTCATCCCTATCAGAAAGTTTATACTTAATCCAGAAGTGTTGAACAGTTGCTAATCCTAAATACTCCTCACTGTTAATCCCCCTAAATGTAATGGTCTTCTGCAATGATATGCTTTCTACTACTTGTATCAAGGATTTGTTGTTTAAATAGGTGGATTTACTTCAATAGAACTATACATTTGCCTACCATTGCTATTCGACCTCGAATCGCCCCAAACCGAAATTTACACCGAAATTTTTGCCCTATCATTCGCCTATTTACCCCCCCCCCCCACCCCCCATTGAATAGCGCCCTCCATTGACGAGGATGCGGCCGAAAGCGATCCTATACACTTCCTCTAATCTCTTCGCCTCCGTCGAGATAAGTCGTGCATTTTTGCCCGCGCCAAAAATAGCGTGTTTTTCTCCCTTTTGGGACTTCCTTGCGGTGTTTTGCGAGGTTATATTGCTCAGGATAATCATTTTGAGTATTCTGAGCTCTCTTTTTGGGTCTAGTTTTTTGGTTTTACCGAGATTTGACAGTTTTTATCTCTCGGTGATCCTTTATTTTCACGCTCTCTCTTCCCGTAGACTTTCGTACGTTCATTACTGCGTGTATGTAATACGTGTCATAGTTTACGTTTGAGTGTTGTGTGTGTTTTGCGGCGCACAGAGTTTTTGTGCTCCGCTTCTTTGTTAGACCCGCCTATTTACCCCCTTTGTGTATTAACACTTTTCTTTCTCTTTTTATTACAGATTCGTCTTGTCTTTTTTCTTCTCGTGTCTTCTTCTAATAAGAAGAAGCGGGGGAAGAAATTAGCGAGCAGGCGTGTGTTTTCTCTTGAGAAGTCCCCTTGCAGGGGGTGAGAGGCTTGTCTTCACCACCTCGGATTTGCGGGGGTGAGTATAATTGGGTCGAACACTGTGCGGACAAAACCTCGCTGCTCGGAATCGTCGGTCCCTCAAGTACGGGACCGTTGATATCTGACAGGTTTGGCAGCGTCCAGGAAAATGACGGCTACGGCCCTCGTGCCGAGTACGATTATCTTTGCCCCGTTCGACTAACGGGAGATCTAAAACGGTTATACATCGGTTTCACAACCGGTGGCCGGTTCACTGGCTAATTCAGTTCAGGCTGAAGGTGCTGGGTTCATTTCTCTCACGGTGCCGAATCCCATTGTGCCTCAGGCTTCGCCTGGCATAACCGGATCGAGCTCGGTTTCTTTTATCGAGTTTGACCGGACCGGATATCGGCGCCGTACCCTTAACTGAGGTAAATCGGATCCGCTAGTCGGTTTCTGTACCGGTTTTGGGGGTGAGTACCGTTCAAGACGGACCTATATCCTCGGATAGTAGGCCGCTTGTCGCGTTACTCACTAGCCGGATGACATGTCCAGAGCCTTCGCTCTGTTACTTGTCGGCGGATATCCGGCAGAGCGGGACGTTCCCGACCATATCGGTCGGCCCACCTTTGGTGGGGGGTCCGTCTCTCTCCGTTTTCATACGGATATCGACGCCGTTCCCTTAACTGAGGTAAATCGGATCCGCAAGTCGGTTTCCGTACCGGTTTTGGGAGTGAATACCGTCCAAGGGACTGTATCCTCGGATAGTAGGCCGCACGTTGGTTCCTCACTAGGCGCGGCTGACACGTCCAAAGCCGTCGCTTTGTTTCTTGTCGGCGGGTATCCGGTAAAGCGGGACGTCCCCGACATATCCGGTCACCACTTTTGGTGGTGGGGGTCTGTCTCTCTCCGTTTTTAATCTCGGAGTGTGTCCCCTTCCTTTTCGGATACTACGTCGGGGAGGCGTGAAGGTGTTTCGGATTCCGCTCCGATTTCTTTTCGGAGCCAGGGTCCGTTATAGGCGGCGCGTTTTCTTTTTGAAACCTACACCCCGTCTTCCAAGCCGTTTTCTTTTCGGATCGGCACCGCATCTGAGGCGGGCTCTTCCGTTGTGAAGCGTCGTAGACTTGCTTTTCCGGATCCCGATCCGGTTCCCGCGGGGATCAGTCCCCTTTACAGGCGGGCACTTCGGGTTTAGAGCGACTTCGCTTCGTGTGCCGAACCCGGATCCGGTTTTTTCGATAGGAACCCTCCCCCTCAGGTTGGACACTTCCTTTTCGGGTAGACATCAACTCTGCGATCCAATCCGGGTAGTTTGGGTGTACCTCCGGAGGTTCGCAAGTGGTTTAAGTTTTACGTCACCACTTCCAACTCACCTCTATGGGTGGTTCCCACCCTCCTTGTGAGTAGCTGGATGCTTCCTCGTCAGACGATGAGATCTTTTCGGTGGCTGATTCCCACGACTCATGTTTTGAATCTCATCCGACTCCCTTGTACCGCCATTCGCGTTATGGTTGATACGCGGGATCCCTCCGGGTTAATACTTCGGTGGATATTTTATCCGACGAAGTTGTACCTGAAGTCGTTGTAGAGCTTCTTTTGGCGAAGCGAGTCACAGGCTTATTTCTTTTTTCTTTCGTTCCAGAGGTCGGAAGTGACCCCTGAAACTTCGGAGGGGCGTTAAGTTTTCTTTTCGGATAGGTCGAAAGCTATTACGTCTTTTCAACTTCGAGTACAGGATTACCTCTTGTAATCTGACAAATCCGATTTTGACTTTCATCCACGAGTTGGGCCTTTCTCCGCCAGTCCGGGCCGAGATTCTCCCTGGCCCTTAGGGAGTTTTCTTCTCTCTTGTTTTCTCAGTTTGCGGCTACATCCACCTTGCTGGATAATGCCCGTAGAGTTCATATGCTTGAGACTCTTCATATCAAGCAATCCCTCATCCCGGATATGGTCAGGAGTTTGACGTGACCTCCCCCTTCCTTTACGGGAGCAACTTGGCAGACGTTTTGCATTTTGAAGTTGACTCACGTTAGAAGGCCCAGGAATTGTCTACATTTATTAGAGATGTTCGTCAGGCCCCATCGTCTTTTAGGTCTGTTTTACCTGGCTTCTTCAAAGCTCCTCCTTTCAGGAAGGGCAAGAAGAAGAAGGACAAAGAGGGCTTCCTTTCCTGCGCCGGTCGGCCTTGGCAGCTCCTCCTCAGGATCGTAGGGTAACCGACTTTCTCCTGATTCTTATGATCGTCTGGTGTCTTTTCAAAACCAGACTCCTCGTCGAGGACGTGGAGGTGGTAGGGGCTCTTCCCGAGGCTTCGCGAAGAATAGCCCTTTTCGTCGGGACGGGAAGCATTTTCCAGATGACTTCCCGAGTTCGCTTTGGAGATCTGGTGGGTGGTCGACTTCGGAGGTTTCTTCCGACTTGGAAGTCGATCACGGACGATGTCTTCGTCCTCTCCGTGATCAAGAACGGACTTCGGATAGTTCTAGAAGAGCCTCTTCCAAGGGGTTTTATCCGAAATCGATCACCGCCACATTAGATCCTTTTCAGGAAACTTATTTCTCGGACGGACGGGTGAGGGATCACGACTTTCTGTGTCTCTCCCCCGTTTTTGTGATCCCAATCGTTCAGGCTCGCTCAGGATGATCCTCAATATTGAAGAGGATCAACAGGCACATCGCAAAGTCACTTTTCAGGATGGACCATTTAGCCTCTATTCTTCCGGCTCTCGGTCAGACGACTTTGCGGTGTTCTCGCGACCTGAGCGATGCCTTTTTCCACATCCCAATAGACCCTTCGTCGAGGGATCTTTTGGGATTGTGCTAGAGGAAAGGAGACTTTTCGCTTCAAAGCCCTTCTTTTGGTCTTTGTCCCGCTCCCAGAGTCTTCACCAGGGTGGTCTCGGCGTTGATGTCTTTCCTCAGGGCAAGGACCTTCGGATTTAGCTTTCTTAGACGATTGGCTTCTCGTCGCCTTTCGGAGGTCCTGCTTTCACACCATCTTTCGATGTTAGTGAAAACGACCGAAGATTTTGGGATTCATGATCAACTGGTCCAAATCGGAATTAGTTCCCTCCCGAACTCCGATCTACTTGGGTGCCCAGTTGGATATCAAGAATCAACTGGCTCGGCCGAGCCTTGAGAGAATAGAAGCTCTGGTCAGTCTTACCAGGTCCCTCCTGAGCATGCGGAGAGTTCGAGCCGAGGTTTGTTTGAGATGGCTGGGGTTTTTAGCCAGTCTGGTGGACTTCTTGCCAAATTGTCGTCTCTTTATGAGACATTTCCGGCTGCATCTCCTGAAGTTTTTCAGGCCGAACCTCAGCTCCCCTCTGGTCTGGTTTTCTTTGACGGTGGAGATCAAGAAGCTTCTCTCATCCGTGGCGAACCGACCTTCCTTCTTCAGGGAAAAGATTCAAAGGACCCTCTTCTCTCGGTTTACCATGTGACACGAACAGCGTCTCTTCAAGCGTTGGGTTGGGGGGCCCTTGTCAGGTCGGATGGGTTTCCGGATCTTGGGTCCTCCTCGAGGCCGCTGCCTCACTTCAACGTTTTTGGAAACTTTTGTCAGTTCTGTTTGTCCTTCAACGTCTTTCGCCGACCTTTTGGTGGGCCTTTCGGTGTTGTTTCTTCTCGGACAACACCTCTCTGAAGGCCTACATCATCTAACAAGGAGGGACACACTTCTTTGGAGTTGAGACGGACGGTAGCGTTCCTCCTTTTCGGAATGGCGTGCAATCGGAGAAGATCGTCCCCGGTTGCCTCCCACTCTCCGGGGGAGGCACAATCTGATAAGCAGACTTTCTCCTTTGAGACAACAGTCTTCCTCGGCTTTTGCCTCCCGAGTCAGGGAGACTTCTGCTTTCTTTCTGGACGCGTTCTCTTTTCTTTGGAAGGGGTGGAAGGCGTACGCTTTTCTACCATTCAAGTTGATCCCTCTGTTCTCAGGAAGATCAGGGAGGATCAGACAACGGTGGTTCTTTGATTGCTCCCTACTGACCGGTGTCGGGCCTGGTTTTCAGGATCTTTTGCTCCTGTTAGCAGGGGAGCCGCTGACCCTTCCGGCCGTACCGGACTTATTTTTCTCTTCCGTTGTGCGGGTTCTACATGCGAAATCCATCCGCACCTTTCATTTTAAACTGCATGGCCTCTTTCGGCCAGCGGGCTAGGGATGAAGGCTTTTCAGACGAAGCAGTTGAGCTGCTAGTTGGAAGTAGACTGAAGTCGACTAGGATTGTATTCTTTTTGCGCCTTGGGTTTTCCTGTCCTGGTACGAACCTCTTGCAGGGTCCCCCAGAGAGGCTCCTTTGCCTCTTATTGCCGATTTCCTTATTTCTCTGTTCGATAAGGTAGGTCTCTCTCGACGATTCGAGGGTTTGTTTGGCTATTTAGGCCTTTCTTACTGGTTTTTTGTATGGGGGATCGGTCTCGACCGCCCCCCCACCAGCTCTTGGCGTTGCTTAGGGCCTTTTTCTTTAAAACGCGCCTATTTTTTAAAGCCTTGACTCCAGCCTGGAGTTTTTCCCTAAGTTTTGGAGGCTTTGGTCTAAGCCACCGTTCGAGCCTTTGAACTCATTTACCTGTTAAATCAGTCCATTAAGACAAGTTTTCTCCTAGCAATAGTCCTCTGGGCAAAGGAGGAGTTTCGCTACATGTTCTCTCAATATCACCTGGTCATATTCGTTGGGAGAGATATGTGGTTCGTCTGATTCCTTTCACATCCTTCATTGCTTAGAACCAAAACAGCCTCGTCGGACTCTATCGAGATCTTCATTCGTCCTCTGACGGGGTTCTCATCTTCAGAAAAGACATTTCTAGTGCCCCGTCAGGGCCCTCTTATGGTTCTTCAAGTAGACTGAGATCTTCACACATCTTCACAGTTATTTGTTACTTCCCGTGAACCCCATAAAGGGTTTCTAGAGATAACGTTATCCCGGTGGATGATAGTCTCCGCAATCAAGGCTCGGGAAGTGAAGGCCCTTGAAGAGGAACTACTCCCAAGGCCCTTCAGACCAGGAGCATCAGCTCCTCTTGGGCCCTATTTACTAGGGTAGGGGTGAAGAATATTTGCAAGGCGGCCTTTTTGTGCGTTCTGCAAATTCTTTCACCTCCTTTTACCTGAGAGAAGTCGCTGCTAGTGAGGGTGTTTTCTCCACCGCACCTCTCTAAGCAGCGCGCGTCCTCCATAGTTTCTTAACCGTTATGGTTGCCCTCCCGACTCTTTGCTCGGTGCTGGTCGTAGCAATGGTAGGCAAATGTAAGTTCCTATTGAAGTAAATCATAAAAATTACAATCTAATTTTATTATTTACGATATAGAAAATATACATTTGCCTACAATCCCTCCCTCCGTCCCCCTTTCCGTTGCAACATACGAAGTTCTTTGGGGCGATAGAGTTAGAGGAAGTGTATAGGATCGCTTTCGGCCGCATCCTCGTCAATGGAGGGCGCTATTCAATGGGGGTGGGGGGGGGGGTAAATAGGCGAATGATAGGGCAAAAAATTTCGGTTGGTAAAATTTCCGGTTCTGCCGGGCGATTCGAGGTCGAATAGCAATGGTAGGCAAATGTATATTTCTATATCGTAAATAATAAAATTAGATTGTAATTTTTATGATTCACACCTACCCGATCAGGAAAAATTCTCGTAATTTACGAGAACTGTTTCACACCTGCCCTAACCGTCTTTTTCCAGGGGAAATACCCAAAGTTATAAACAAGGGAAGAAAGAAGGAAAAACAAAGAAATACATAAGAAAAGCAGGGAAAGATGGAAAAACAAAGAAAAACATAAGGAAAGAGAAAGCAAGAGAAAAAATAAAGAAATACATAAGGAAAGAGAAGAAAGAAGGAAAAAACAGAAATACATAAGGAAAGAGGAGAAAGAAGAAAAAACAAAGAAATACATATTATTAAAGGTAAGAGTAGAAAGAAGGAAAAACAAAGAAATACATAAGAAAAAAAAGGGGGAATAGAAAGTTCCCGTAATTTATGTTCACACTACAAAAGTTCCCACGACCTTGGTGAAATTACGCGTAGTTTCGACGAAGTACCTACTAATTTACGGGAATTTATCTTCAGGAATATTAAGCGTAGTTTGGTTTCACACTTGCAAAATTACGCGTAGTTTGTGATCGGGATAAGAATACCCGATCAGAGATTACGGGCAGGTGTGAATCCACCTAATGTCTCTTCCTCATGGATTTTTTATGAATCTGGATCTAATGATATGGAGAAGGCCAAATATACATGTATGAAGAGAAACATCAAGAGATATGCCGAAATGATGAAACAGATCATTTATTATTAAGATAGAGCTAGGTAGGGAGAGAAACAGTGACAGAGAGAGAGAGAGAAACTTAAATCATTTATTTTGCCTTGCGTAAAATTGTTTTTCGAACCTCCATAGATTGAGCTCATTAGTGTGCCGCTAAAAATAATTGTCTCTCTACATGTATTTTTCCTTTCCAATCATGTTAAAATGATATCCTAAAGCTTTGCTTGATATTTTTATACCAACACCCTATGATGTTCATGTACATTATCATACAAATTACTTTGTTGTTAAGTTGAACTTTCTCGCCAGCACTGCATGGCTGATAACGAGACGTTGATATATCGCACGTCGCATAAAAACTCACTCGCCGCCAATCAACACCCATGTGTTAAACTGTAAATTACAAAAGTAGAAAAACAGATCCAGCGTCGGAAATGAGTTCATCACTGTCCAATGTCTCTTAAACCCAGGTACAGATGGAAGTTTATCAAATGGAAAGGGTGCCTGGAATGCTCCGAATAGCGCCAAATCAAAAGTACTGTAGACAATTGGAGTTTATGTGCCGGCTAGACGGCATGGGTTAACCCCGCATATGTGTTTCCGTTTCGGGTTTTGGGGGATGCCTTTGTGGGAATAATTCAATATTGCCGGTCATTAGTTTCAATTATCAGATTATGACGCTGGAATATTGGGCTGTTACGGTGCATATATGATGACTTTATTGGAAGAACCTTGAAAGAACTGAATTGAAATAGCAATCTCAGTAGAAAATATGGTTTAAAAAAATGTAAATGTCTGGCAAAATGTTCTTTTTCCTAGCAGTTGTTCTATTTGAACGTGTTTTATTTGGATGTTTTGATACTTTTTCATGATTACCAGTATAAGCATGGTAAAACTTCTTCAAATTTTCACAAGACTGTCAAGTTTTTTTTCTTCTGCATAATGTATGCATGTATACCCCCCAAAATGAAGAAAAATAAGTCAAAATTGCCTAAATGGCATTATTTTGTCTGTCCATGGTCAGGATATGAGCTAATACTCTTCTGACTGTCAAATGATAATTTATTGAGGAAATTATGTTAGATTTGAATTCCTTGAGTTTGACCATGCGCTTGACCGTTATCACTGACCATATGCCAGGTCAAAGACTATATGTCATGACTAATGCAGGGATAGGAAATGGGCGAAGGGTAGTGTGATAAGTTATAAATTTTCTACCACCATCATGAGCTTGAAGTTCATCTCAACGCTTAGTATTCCTTTAGGCTTTTATATCCAGTAATAATGTTTTATGTGAACCTGTTAATAAATATTTAGAAGTTTTAAATAGTGTCGAATTTTGACTAAAAATCATACATCTACATGTTGACCATGAGCATACATTAAAAAAAAAGTTTTACATGATTTTACAGGGTACCTTTTCTATGTCTTTGCCTGTAACCTTAAAATGAATAAAATTTCATAAAATTGCAGAGAGAGTGTTATTTTGTCTGTCGATGTTCATGATATGAGCTAATTACTCATTTTTTAAATGATATGATTTATTGAGGAATTCCTTGAGATTGACCATAGCTTGACCATTATCAGTGACCATATGCCAGGTCAAAGACTATATGTCATGACTAATGCAGGGTTAGGAAATTAAGAGGAAAGGAGACTGATTAATTATAACTTCACTACCACCATCTAGAACTTGAGGTTCACTCTTATAAACCGCTCAACTCTTCAATGAGAAACATTAATCAACAATTCATTGGATTTTACATGACATCACTTTACTGACATCACTTTCATTGAAACTACATGAATGGTTGACTTGTCCATTGCATCTATAGGCTTTCATCAAATGTTCTTCTATCAAGTCAGTTTTTGATAATTGATATTTGGAAACCTTTCATGTATCATATTAGGTGAGTTCAGCCGCATCAGAATGAAAAATTAAGTTTGATTTGAAATATACTTTCTGATATAAAATTTGTATCTGTTTCAGAAGAGAATGGTAATATTTTCACAATCATACTTTTGCCTGTAACATTATAGTTTTGATGTTGGCAGTGATGTTGATACCATTAATCCATAGCGGATGTTATCTTGTCTCTGTCTCATTGTAAGGAGCATTATCTTGAAAGGAAATACTGGCCACTGGCTTGCATTATCTGTGATTACCCAGGATATATGGTCAGTTTTCGTTGACCATGGATCATAAATGACCAATAATATTTCCGTCGAAGGAAAGTAAGTGATATTCATGCTTGAACTTTCTATGATATTGTAAGAGTATTGTGAAGACATTCAAATTATATTTTACTGATCAGGATAATAGATGGGGTGAGGAGATAGACCTACATGTTGTATACAGAATGGAAAGAAGGTTTAGAATATGATAAAATCAGGGGCCGCGGAGCATTTTTGAAAGTGGAGGGGCTGAGCCGAAAGTAGGGGGGGCTGAACAGGCTAAAAATAACAAATGTATGGTCATTTTTGCATTTTTGTACACGTTGGCTGACAAAAGTGGGGGGGGGGCTGAAGCCCAGCCCCCCCCCCCCTCATGGGTTTTAAAAATGAAATATTGGTTTTAAAAGTTTAGGAAAGGGAGAAAAG
Organism: Paracentrotus lividus; assembly: GCA_940671915.1. NCBI lineage: Eukaryota > Metazoa > Echinodermata > Echinoidea > Camarodonta > Echinidae > Paracentrotus > Paracentrotus lividus. The sequence goes on along the minus strand of CALNVZ010001721.1, from coordinate 44,250,088 downwards.
GAGAGATTGGAAATTTGGATAGATAAAGGGAGAGAAACAGAGATGGGTAAGGTTAGGGGATTGGCAGGGGGGGGGGGTGTCAAGATTTAAATAATGTAAATGGCATGGGGTGCCTTCCACTGAAAACAGAGGAGACAGTATAGGTTGGAGAATGGAGGATGGGTAAGGAGGGGTGGGGTCCAAAGTATAACCAGACCCTACAGCAGAAATGGGCACATTACAGGCATATAAAATAATAGTTTTAAAAAATATAGATGTATAGGCCTTGTCAATTGTGCATTTGAAACTGATGAAAATCTGTATACATTTCTAGATATTCATAGAGATCTGAAAGTCTGGAATATGAGATAGGGAGATTAGCTTTGGAAAATCTCCAGCAGTCAAATATTTGGCTTGTAAAATGTTTAAGCAAACTAATTTCTTAATTTTATTATTTTCCCGAAAGCTTAATTGCAACTTCCTTTGCCATCTTCATCCATTCGCTAATATAAAGGCCTGGGGATGGATTGAACACTCAACATGCTTGGATATATGTTTGCTATTTGATATGTTGCACTGTTTTATCTGAAGGTATAGAATATAAAATGGACAGGAAGTCGTAGATTTAAACAATGGATGACTTCTTGAAGGTTATAAATTTCACTTAGTATGATGACCTTAGGAATAAGTGTAGGTTTACTTACTTTTATCTTCTTTGTTCCTGGATGTGAAGCTATGACATATTATGCTTTGATGTAGTTTGGTCTTTCTTTGTGAGAGTTTATTATAAACTGTATGCAGTGAGGGGAAAGAGAGAGAGAGGGGGAAGAATGAATGTTTAGAAATTGAAAACATTAGAAATTCTGTAATGTGGGGCCTGTCTTACATGTCTTATAGAGCAATTGATATCAAAATGAATTGCGATTGATCATGGAAAAACATGATCGCCAAAGTCTACAGGTATTGCTCTTGAATAGAATAGAATGCATTGCAACTCCCTTGGAGATTAGGGATAGGACTTTTGATATGTTCAGATCGATCACAACTCACTCCAGAGGCCCTGGTATCATGTCTTTAAGAAATGTGGTGCCTTAAAACTGCTTCAAGGTACTTTACTAAAGACTGATATTTTCATCAATATTTTAATGGTCGGTCCAATGTCATAAACACAGGTGCTTGTCTTCTTGATAGGAGCATCTGTGCGCCAGGAAATCAATTTGACATTTTAAGAGCCTCGTATCTGTCTCCTTTCATCTTGAGCCTAGGAAATAACCCTGCGTTTATCATTATCAGAGGAGTCTGGTAGAATCATCAGCAAGAAAAATGTCTTGCTGTTTATGGAAAATATGATGATTATCTTTTTATAAGTGGCCTGTGCAGAGGATAAGACTGCTTGGCTTTTGTCTTTGGTATGCAGCTTTAAAAGCGTTTCATGGAGTTTGTTAAATTCTAAATATGAGAAGAATTTTAAGATGTTTTCCTTTTGAATATGAGCACATGGTGATGTTCGTCATAATCATATGTGATTTATGTAGAATATTTAGCTCATAATGCATTCAATCTGTTTATTTCTGACTTACTACTTTTGAATTTAGTAAAGACTTAATGAGCTCACTTAAACATGAATTATAAGCAGGTAATAACTTTTATCCTTGTGATATAATTTTGTTAAATTCTTTAGTGAAATCAGGTGTCATTTCATTTTATAAATTAACCATTCTTTATCTTCTCTTCTCTTGATTTCTTTGCTGTACAGATGAGTATGCAGAGAGGAGACGTTAACTGGCCAATCACCAGTGTCTAGATAGACCACACCCCCAGTATCACTCCATCTACATCCAGGACCAACGGTAGACGGTTACCATGGCGCAGGCAATGATGCGGAGTATGACTGATGGCGGTGCAAGGGAGCCGGGATATACCATTGAGAACTACTATGCACAGGCTCCACGTAAGAATTGATTGTTGGTTTCTTTCAGGACAGGAGGGAATAAAGGGGGAGAGGGCAGAGGAGGAAAAGTGATGGAGGTGTAGGATGGGGGGGTGCAGGAAAAGTGATGGGGTAAGGTGTTGGATGAGGATAGTCAGATAGATGAGATTGGAGGGTAAAAAATGTGGGTGGATGGGGAGAGGGGGAACAGGGATGAGACAAAGTCTAGTTGGGGGGGGGGGGAGGTTGGAAGAAGGAGGGGGAAGAATAGACGGGAGATAACATTCAGAGGGGGGGGGCATAGGCATTAGATGTAGATGAGGAGTGAGGGTTAGATGAAAGAGAAGAGGAAGAATTAAAAGGAAAGGAAAGATGAGGTAAAGTAAGGGAAGAAAGCTAAAAAACAACAACAAAAAACGAAAACATTTAGTGAATGTATAGGACACCTTAAGTATTCAGACATCAACCATTTATCTAAAAATTGATTCTAAATGCTTCAATATTTGCAACCAAACAAACATTGGGATACATCACTGAGTGGACATTAAAGTTATGAATCACTATGAGTGAAGGGGAAGCAGGCCTGTGACTCTATATGAGAACAAAAGTTACACCCATCGGTTAATTAACCTAAGCTGGACAATGTCATAATTAAATGTTATTACAGAATGAGGTCACATGCCTTAAAAATTATCTAAATCCTTGTCCCAAATGACGTACACTAAAACCATCATTACTCATACACCCCCTGTACGATCCTACCAAAATAATGTACATAGAGAATAAAAGAAAAGGGGGTGCTAATTAAATCCATTTGGTCACCGACGAGATAAAATTAGCTCAGCCGTGAACTCACTAATCTAATTCATTCAAACACAACTTTGTAGTGCTATCTAAATTGCGCTTACAGGAAATGTACTCCTAGATTCGTATATTGGAGCCAAATTAGTTCTGTGCTGCTGGCATTTCGGAATCCTTTCGGCTGCGATCATCAACATCTCTACGCAGATCAGTGAGTCCTTCTCACAAGCAAACAAATCAGATAAACGTTGTGAAAGCTTGGTTGATAGCTGATTAAGTAATCAGAGATTTGTGTCAAGGAAGTTAAGCATTTGGGACTGTTTCTTATTTATTCGGTGCAAATGGATATTTTATCTTGTGGTCGGTGACTGGAAGGGTCCTTAGGGCTTTGAGCTTTCCTGCTCTCGTAAGGATTGGATAATTTTTGGGCGTAAAGGTTTTTGCAAGCCTCCTCTCCCTTGGGTCCAATTCATCAGTTCATTACTTGGCCGTTGAGGAGAACTGACTGGGAACGTTTTAATGTAGTTTCTTGTGTGTGTTAAGTCGGTAATGATCCTTTTCACATAGGAATACTCAAAATTTTGGTGAGTTATACATTTGACACCTGTATTTTATTTTGTATTAAATGTATTGCCACTATTCATTACGTAAAAACTTGAGAGTAATTGTTATTTTTTGGGAAAAAATCGTCAGGACCAGCAATTTCTTTCAATATCTGTCAATATTTGTTTTACAATGTTTGCCCATTTATGAAAATTAATTAAATTTGGCATTCATAAATGTTCAATTTGTGCATATTCATATCATGCTGATAGTAAATGATCAGTTGATGTTAATTTGGAATGTACAGTAGATATGTTCTCGCTAAAGGTCAAATTAATTTAATGACTGATCACACATGATTCCATGTACTGTACAATTTGAAATATATTTCATTAAACATATTTAGAACTCTTTTTCTTCTTCGTTCTATATATATCTCAAAAAACAATTCTTTGTAGGATTAACATGTATGTTCTCTGTGTGCATTCTTTTGCAAAATCATTAGAATATAAGCTACAGATATTTCATTGCTCCAAATATACACAAATGAAAGTTTATCATTGTCATTGCAAAGAAATCTTTATAAATTACTGTACATGTATATGCATTGTGTAAATTGTTTTGAAGTGATAATCAACTATTAATAAATTTTTTCTTTTCTTTTTGTTCATTACAGCTGCAGGCCACCATCGCTCTCGCATACCAATCCGTTATGGCTATGCCAACACCAACTCAAGTAACAGTAATGGTCTGGAAGTGAATGCTGCCTCAGAAGTAGACCTGTCTCGTGTCCAACGCTGTGAATGCTGTCCGTACGGCTACCACATCGATCTTGACTTCCTCAACTTCTGCGATGACATCTCATCCGGTGCCAATTTGAAGAAGATCAAGAAGTCCAAGCGATCAAGGTCACGTCACAGCGCCGTGAGATCCATTCGCCCTCCTCCTCCTCTCATCCCACCACGTAGTAGCTCCCTGCCCCCTAAGAGGCATAAGAGATCCAAGGAGAAGTTAGAGCCGGATAAGATCCTTGAAAAGGAGAATGCTGCTTTCTGGAAGATCTACCAGCAGTTTGCCAAGCTCCTGCGTAAAGAATCCGAGTTTGAGGATTTGAATCTTCCGGCAGTCCAAGCCAGCTTCCAGAACCTGGACACCCAGAGTCTTCCACCGGAGTCCTACGATCACAGCCTGAGCGATCTGGAGACGGAGAGCGTGATATCTCTCCCTCAGGGTTACGCGCCTGAGATGGAAGGACGTAGGAGTAGTCTTCCAAGCTACCAGGTCCTCCAGGATGCACTCAACAACAAGATGGATATCTACAACAGTAACCTCAACGGTCCTCTGCACATCTCCAACCTGGTGAACATGTCTCACCAGAGTGGATCAACCAGTTCCCTCTCCTCCACCTGTAGCTCCAGTGCATTCTCCCCGATCCCTAACGGAGGTTCATACACGGACATCGACTACATGAGGAGGCCCCTCAGTAGTGCTTCCAGCATCGGGGAATTATCCACAGCCTCAGGGCGGTCAACACCATCATCTGTCAGCACGAATGCATTGTCAGCTGTTAGGCAACAGATGGCAACAGCCTTGTTACGTCTGAAGCAGCTGGAAGAGCAGGTCAAGGCTATCCCGGTCCTTCAGGTCAAGATTTCTGTCTTGAAAGAGGAGAAGAGGCTTCTTGTCCTACAGCTAAAATCAAAGAGCAAAGAAAAACACCTGAGACATGTTGGTGTCTGCGATGGTGTTGTCGAAGTTGATGGTGTGGTGACAATAAATGGCGATCCAACAACTCCATATTATGAGCTGCCCAATACGGATATGGTCCATACCAGTGTCAGATCACCTAAACCTACACGTCCATTCAGTCCTGGAAGTCCAGGCCGAGCACCTTCACCTAGATTTGGGTTTCATGGTGGAAGGTCAAGTAGTCCTGGACCATCTTCTCCTGGGCTAGCTCGACGTACCAGTAGCTCTGGTCCTGCAAGCCCGACCCCTCCTTCCCCTCAACATAGACTCCCTATCTCCCCATTGAAATCCCCCCAGCACAGAGCGCAAGGCCCCCCTACATCTCCAAAGCCTCAGAGTCCTAAAGGAAAGCCCCACCCACCCCCGGTAGCTCCTAAGAAAGCCTATGTAACACCTGTCCCTAGGCCCAAAGCAGAAACTAGGTCAGTGGGTGTGGTCGCAAACATGATCGGTGTGCCCAAATCTCCAGAGATGAAATCCATTGGGATTAACGTGGACTTGAGTTCTGAAGCAGAGAAACCAAACACTGCAAAGGTCATTGAGAGGAAAGGCAAGATGCAAATTGGGAAGCTATCTAGCGTCCATCTACGCACCGTACGCAGCCTTGCATCCTGGGATAACAAACAAAGCTCAGGGGGTGTTAGCGATGCGGAGAAGGCTGGGGGAAGTAGCTCGTCAGCTGATATGCCGGCGGGGGAGAAGTCGGTAATCAGGGAGGGTCCGATTACTGCAATCACGGTTAATAATGTTTTCTCCTCACCTGGTTTTAACACTGAGTCACCAAGTGAACACCCAGCGACTAAGTTAGCTAGCTTCTCAACCTTGTTACCTCCATCACATAGCAGAGCTAATGCATTACAGCAGGACTGTAATCAAAGCCTTGTTTCTAACGACGCTCTCAATGCATCTCCCTCGCAGCAGCAAACCTCTCGTAATGTAAGTGTTTGCGAACGTGGCACCATCACAGACAATATCCAAACTAGGATCATGGGAACTAACACCAAACCTCCCGTCTCGGCAAAGCGGTCGAATGCGAGCATCAGTACTGACGCACAGGGGACATCAACTGTTGATGCATCGGTGACAGCGAGAATTCAACCCAGCAATATGCAATCTACAGAAACTGAAGTTGTTGAGATGGTTGAGTTTGGTGGTGGTACATTGGTAGAGTGTGAGGATAGTGGGGTTAATACGGTCAGTGTTATCACCGAGGAGAGGGGCACTTGTCCGGAATCGTCGTTCGACAACGTCCGGTACTTCAAATCAGTTGTGGGTGTAGACTCTGGGTTCAGTACTGCCGAGAAAGCCACTGAGGCACTTCCCGAATCAAACTCACGCCAAGATTCATCTACCAGTACTGAAACCATCGTGGCGGAGGAAAAAGATACAAACACAGAGAACGCTAAACTTGTGAGTAGTGCATGCAATACTGAGAAACGACCAGAGTTTGTGGATAGCTGTGTTGGAGACGATATTGACTGGAATGACATTATCTGCTGCCGGAAAGCGGATACGCACACCATCGGTACTAATACAAGCCAAATGCTGGAGTTGAGATCACGAACAATTGGCATTGGTTCATGCTCTGTAGCCGATAGCTATTGTAGCAAGTGTGATAACATCCAGACAAGAACAATTGGAATCGGTGGAGAGAGAACGTCGGATTCTATCGTACGAACACGCACAATAGGCACGAACCACAGTTTGCTATCAAGGACAATCGGTGTTGGATCGGACATGGTGTGTGATCCACAATCCTTGCTTGGCTCTGTGACGGTTGCCGTAGGAGACCGTGATGTGAATGACAATATGTGTAATGTTTGTGACAAAAAGCCACAAAGGACAATCGGTATGGGAATAAGAATACCCATGAGAGATGCTTCCATCGGAGACGGGCCGGTTATGCCGCAGGTGAATATCGGTGTCGGACAATGTACCATCATGGATAGAATATGCGAGAAGTGCGACAACCTCCATACCGTATCCGTCGGTATCGGTAACTCCGACGTCAATCGATACACTCACTCGCGTTCCATCCAGGTCGGCGAGGAATCATCCGATTCCACCATCATGGCTCCTCTCTGCTCCAGCCCCACTAAATTCGGCCTCACCACATTTGCGAGGCTTTACAGCGACGAAAACGATTCCGTCTTTATGATGGAGACGTCATCCGACACGACCGCAGAGTTCTTGAGAGATATGGATGATGTGGACCCAGCAGCTGAATCGAGTGTAGATGATGTTCACGGTGGTTCCACGACTACGACTCTTGCGGAGATGATGGGAGAGGAGATAAAACCGGCTCACTTTCAGCAGCTTCATCAGGCGTTTACACCACTGCTGAACAAACCTACACCAATGCAAGGTTAGTTGAAATCAGACAATATGTGTATATTAAGGCCACCACACACCATAAGACTTACGACTTGCGACTGACCGACTTTGGATCTGAATTAATTAAGCGCGTATGCTTTGTAATACGCATTGCTATTTCAGATCCAAAGTTGGTCCGTCGTAAGTTGTATGGTGTGTGGTGGTCTTTATGGAGACTCTGTAACAGGACAACTATGCCGCATAAATAGGTTTATGGTTAGGTGTAGAGCTTAGGGGCAGATTTTTTTGGGGGTCAGTTGTCCGGGGGTAATTGTCTTTATGGTGGTTGTCCCAGAACGAGAGCATGTTTTATCATGAATATGTTCAAGCCAATGATTATATTCAAAAGAAGGTTGAAAGCATATTGAAACACATTTGATTTGTCAAAAATAGTTTAAACCAAAGGTCAATTTTATCTATTATAGCATTACATTGTACTTGAAAAATTTATCAAAAAATGTGTCTAATTACTAGCTGGGTACAACTGTGACCGAAAGAGGAATTGGAGAGGATGTTTAGTATCTCAAATTTGCTGTTTTTAAGATCCTAATTTTCCATCCAATTCACAAGAAAAGAGGCTCACAAAATAAGTCAAGATTGATGAATTATAAATAGAACGTTACCAAGAATAGGCATGCTTTTTAGAAAGATTTTTACTCTAATTCCTAAAATCGGTATAATCTTCCCACCCTTCTTGTAAGACAGAATGGTCACAGCTTGAATTGAAAAACCCTGACAAATGTCTAGCTTGTCCTTAACTCAGATTCACAACATTCTTTATAAAAATAGCCATGAAGCTCTAAGTTACTATAGTCTCACTCATCACCGGCTATATTCAATTCATCAAATAGGCAATAGAGGAAGTAGGGAATTAAGACCAGTATCGAAGCAGCTACTAGCCCACAGCACCGCTGCTAGTACCTCCATATACCTTCTGAGTATTAATCATAGTAGTGTTAATTAGGAATTACTAGTCTATATCCTTCACCACCGTCATTGTCGAATGGGATGGGTCCATTTAGTGGGTTTCAAGTAGAATGATCCAGAGAGCCGCAGAGTTCTTTGTTATCAGGATTTTCATTAGTGGACGCAGGAATAGAGGAAGAGGTGGTGTTTTTGTTTTGGGCTGTAGCTTTTTGGGAGAATTTGGATGGTTTTTGTTTTGATGGCCAGAGTGTTATTGGAGCTTCATCAACAGATTGTCCATTATATCATTCCTGTAGTTTCCGTTGGTAAGAAGATAATGATGATGTTGTTGTTCAGAAAGCCATTGTTCTAGCTTAGTTTTGTTATGAGAGTATCGTGTATGGCATGTGGATTGTTATTAATGCCGATTTAATTACTGAATAGTTTCATTGTAATATATTTGTTTGTACTGGCTGGACATATTTTTGAGTTGCCTCTGCTTCTACTGCAACTACTGCTACTACACAAAGGAATATATAATCGGACCCAAACATTTAAGCTATGTAGGTTACAAATGTTACTCAAATGACTGAATATGGCTGGAATTAATTGTTTCCACAACATATTACGATTTTGCACAGGATGTTTTTCAAACTGGAAATTGTAATTACTAGTTCTTTCTGCATCAAGGATACACCCAAATGCATTGTTTTGCACTATTCTACACATGTTTTCCCTCTTTTATTTTAAAGTCGAATAATAATTTGTATGGAGTGTTATTATATTTATACTGTTTTATTCTCGAAAATAGAATCTGAAGATCGTACGAGCGACATGGCACCCCAGCGTGAGAATGGAAGCTCTCAACCTAATGGTAATATATCTACCGGTTCACTGGACTATGAGATTCATGTAACCATGGATGAACAAAGCATGCTGGGTAATGGATTCAGTAATCCACATGCTATACTTGCAGGTAAGAACAAATATTTAAATAAATTTGCTTAAAATTCATTTCTTACATGTGTGAATTGTCTCTAATGTACGGACATCCTTAAAATAGTGCATCTAGGCCTTCAAATTTTTTGTTATTTATTTAGAAATATATATCAAAACATTTTGAAGAACATAGAAAAGTAAATATTCCACAATTATTGCCAAAAAACAACAGACTAGTCACAGACGAGCAATCTTCACAAATATAATTCTTTTCAATTGATATGATTAAAGAGATCAAATGTTTTAGATATTATTTAGCATACTATTCATACATTGAAGCCTAATGTTATTTCAAAATCTGTATATTTAGGATGCATTTCAAAAGGAGTTTTAGACTTAGGGTTCCACACTTGTATTATGTTTTTTAAAGGGGGTACGTATTTAGTTTTTTATGGTTTGTGTACAGTTATGGGGGCTCAGAATTTGAATTTGGGAGCCATTTGCACCAGCAGTTCTTGCACTTTAGATAAAAAAAAATTGTACCTCAACCCTATACATGTAGCTCAGCATCAAAAGATTTCTGTGTAGGACATAGTCATAAACAATGATCCATATTTAATATGATCCATATGGGCATAGTATACTAGAAGGCTTACTTTTCAAATCAGATAATCATACACTTTTGTGAGTCATGAATAGGCCTACCATCTATAGCTAATATTGAAGTCATGCTGATATACACTGTGGAATGCAAGTTCAGTGTCTATTTCATACCAGAATGTACCTGTATTAAAGTTATTGGTGTTCAGACAACTAATTTCAAAACTAGATTGATTATCCATAAGAAAAACCAAATTATAGTTAAAATGCAATGAGACACATTGTTATTTTCTGTTAGTATGCGAAGACCGAGAACTTGTCCATTTTCTTCTTTTTTTGGGGAGGGGGGGGGGAATTGGGGGGTTCTTTTGGAGTTCTCTTGGAGGTTTTTTTTATGTCTTTTAAGATTGTTGTTTACTAGTATAGGAGAAAACCACTATCACTCATAATAAACCTTGATCAATTCTAGCACCAACCACTCTTATCTTCAAGAAACATGACATAATCATTGCCATGACAACGCTTCTAACGATCGTAAATATTCAATCGTGAATCATAGTCAGGAGACATTTTTAAAAGTGCAATTTGGCAGAGATAATCCTGCCTGTCGACCTGACACCTTCCAGTTCGGTGAGATTAGGCCCTACCCTGAAGAGTGATGCTATTTTAGATTTATTTGTAAGCCTATGCAGAGCTCGGCCCAGATTCTTGTACGAAAATGAGGTGTAGGCCTATTTCTGACGGGGATTTAATTGACAAATTATGCTAAAGGAAAATAACAGGACACTTTTTTTTCAAAAGTAAATTTTTCCTTTTTATGTTGTGAATTTAAGTCACATAGCCAACTGTTTTTGGAGGTTGCTAAGATATTTAGAAAGCAAAATTAAGGGTTTCCTAGTCCTTTTTTTTCTCTCTCTCTGTTACTAGCTGCACCTATTTTGATTTTAGTAAGAAAATATAGATCTAGTCCAAAGTAAATGGCAGAAAATATAATGTTAGACACATACATTTTTGGCAGAATTTGTCAAAATCATTTTGGAAAGCATCAGGGAAATTTAGCCATGAAAGTTTCACATGCTTTCAATTAAATAAAATAATGATGAACAACATTCGCAAAGTGCCATTTATCTGCCAAACCATGCAAACGCATTTGGCTCCTCAAATATCACATTATTCACAAAATTGCATATCTATTGAGTATCGTACTTAAACCCAGGATATATATATTTTTTCTTACTCATGTACATGTACAATGTATGAGACAATGCTATCTCAGGCTCATGATACTGCGTGACAACATACATAGAGATCAAGATCAAATCTTTGATTTTAGTCTAGACCCCCCTTCCTTTCGGAACTGTTGGTGCCAAAAATGCAAGTTTATAGAAACCAGAGATTTGGGGCGACTTACAGATTTGATGATGTCATAGGAAGAAGAGTGATTGTTTTAGCTGATATTATAGGAATCCTTCTGTTAGTCATTACATGGACTTTAACTCACCCATTCTCAGATTGGAGTGCCATTTAATTGCAGTCTGATTTTCAACAGCTAAAGTTTGTAGCAACATGAGAAAGTTGTAAAAATTGTTTCCCCCTTTTTTTTTTGCTTCCCAAAATAGTGAAAGAGAGAGAGAAAAAAAAAATCAGATATTCAAAATGTACCAATTAAATTTGTTAATATCCACTGTTGGGATATGGGGGGTGTTTCACAAAGAGTTAAGTAGACTTAAAAATCGCACTTAAATCATTATTTTTGTGCGTTATATTACGCATCACCTCACTGGATTGCCATGCTCAGGGGATGCGCGCCATTGTGAAATTTGCCAATTAAATTGCGCGTTATAAAACAAGATGCGTGTAGAAGTTAAGTGCGACTTTTAGTCTACTTAACTCTTTGTGAAACACCCCCCTGGATATATAGTTATATTTATGCTCCTCAAAGTGGGAAGATTAATTGATCCCTCAATCAAATTCAATTGCATGGAATATCAATTTCCCCCCCCCCCCCCAATTTTTTTGTTGTTGAAATATCAAATCCTCATAATATAATGTATAGAAATAAGATATATGCACTATAACTGCATGTAAAAGGTATTCATTTCAAATTAAGGTGTTTTCTATGTTCAGCATAATGCATTCTATAATTTTGTAATAAGAATCTAATCTTTTTGAGAATATTATCTCAAGATTATGAATGATTGCATGGGTATGTTTCACATCAAAGGGCTTGAAGAACCTTTAGTCTTCTGAAATCATATGAAAAGATCTTAAAAATTCTGCGTAAATTGTGTGTTTACTCCATATTTATTCCAAAATCATTGTATATTTTGTCCTTGATGTTGACGGATCTTAGCCTCATCTGGTCCCCTGAAAATGATAGACATGGCCTAAAATTCTTTTGTGTCTTTCTTTCCCCGATTTGGGCCTTAATCCACGTCCTTAATCTCTCCCTCTCTCTCTAATCCATGCTCCCCTCCAGAAAAAGGGGGTGACTCCTTTGGCGTAGATTAAGGTCGGATTACCATGAACGAAGCATGATCATGTTACAATTTTCCAAAGGAAAGAAGAAAATAAAGCAAAAACATCCACACGTGTTCACAATGACTCAGGAAGTCATTTTTAGGAAATAATTATTCAGTTATGAAACCTATGATGCACCTGATTTGGGGGTATGCAGGGGGAAAATGTGAGCTGTCCATGATTCAAGGACTAAATTGGAATATGTTCTCATGAATATAGTGGTGTCTGTGGTTTAAGAGAGTATATTGGTCATGAGTTGTTTTTATGAACAAAAGATATTAATGAGATAAGCTGGTACTTCCCTGGTAGAATGCATTGTTTTTAGAAACGAGAATTTTATTGCATTGTCATCCTTATACATGAATATTTGGGAATAAGGGGAAGCAGTGTAAAATATCTTTCTTTAAATTATGAGGCATCTCAATGCTTTAGCATGTACCACCACAAATAAATAAAAAATAATAATTTCATATGTTTAAGTAATTTGAATAGCATATTTATAAGAAATTTCCATTTTACAAATAATCATTGCACACAAATAAAGTGCATTGAAGTTACAATGCTTACCATATTTCATAGTCATTGCAATGTTATCTTGTTGTATATGCACACCAAATAATATATTTTCTGTTTTGTTTTTGTTCCTTTATTCTTACTTGAAGCATTATGGTTCCATATATTTTCCCTTCTTAACCATTATTATAATTATTTTATCCTCACTCTTAGATGAAAGTCCAGGGGCCAAAGCACCTAAAACCACACTGGCAGCTACCATTATGAAGAGGGGGAGCCAAGACTCTGGTACAGAGGGACATCTCAGTGAAACAGAGGTTCCAGAGATGAAGTAAGTTTATTTGTTTTCAGATATTTTTGATAAATGAAATACTATAATTATGTTTGAAAACTTCTATTCATTTTTGTTTAAAAAAAGTTTCCAAACAAGTTTTTGAGTCAGTTTTAACAATGCTTTTGGAAAATGGAATGTCACCTGAATGGTCACTATAGATCTGTGATTATTTATTGATTTTGTTTAAAGTCTTATATTTCAAATTTATAAATATACCTGTAAATGTAATATGTGAATTAAAGAAAAGGCATTTAGGGAGCCCCACAGAGTCAACAATTTCTGATGTAAATGCTTGATAAATATTTTTATTACAATATATGATTTTTTACATGAAATTCAGAATATTTATTGATAATTTATATTTAATCTAATTTAATCCAATTTAACCAGGGTTGTAAACAGCTCAGCCATCAGCTCTAGCAGCTCCAGCAGTGACTCCTCAGAGACAGAATCAGAGAGCTCCAACTCCACCACTAGCTCCACATCCAGTGAGGACCTGGGTTCTCTGCCAGGATCCCCACCTAAGAGCACATCCAGGAGCGAGGACCTTGGCTCTAGCAGGAGTAGTAGTAAGAGTAGTGGGAAGAGGAAGGGAAAGAAAGGGACAATGGAAGGAGAGGAGAATGGAGTGGAGACAGTTGAGATGGGAGAGGAAACGAGGCAGGCCTGCATCACGTTAGGAAAGCTGATGGAGAAACAGGGAGATGGAAACACCAAAGACCTGGTAAGTATCCCTGAATCATTGTTGAACAATGTAAACATTGGGCCATATGCATAAAAAGTAGCAATTGCTTGCAAGCAATTGCTTCAAGCACAAGCAATTGCTTGTCAAGCAAAAGATCAAGCTCAAGCAGTTGCTTAAATCCGTATGCATAACATTTTGCTTGTGCTCAAACCTTTTGCTTGTCTCCAGCAAGCAATTGCTTACGATCTCAACAATAGTGACGTCACGCCGCGGCGCGCCGGTGCGAACATCATTCATGGGAGAACAAAGGCGGGTTTCGCATACTAGTAGTGTATTCAAATGTCATGCGTGTGGGGTAGCCTTTCCTGACATGGCAGTATAACTTTCCAGGATGACATATTTCAGAACAAAATGAAAATAATGCAATTTAATTTATTAATTTATTAATTTATTAATTTATTCTACTCCTGTACAACTTTGGTTTTTCTCTAACGAGCATAAACATGATGCTTAACCGCGAACGTCCCGATTAAGCAAGAGCTCAAGCTGCTATGACGGAGCTTGAAAAAACGTAAGCAATTGCTTATAAGACCAAGCAAAAGGTTCGTTTTATGCATACGTTTTTAAGCAATTGCTTGATCTTTAAGCAATTGCTTTCGGACATCAAGTAATTGCTTGTGCTTGCTAGCAAAAGCATTTGCTTGCAAGCAATTGCTTTATGTTTATGCATACGGATTCAAGTAAAAGGCTAGCACAAGCAAATTTTTTGCTACTTTTTATGCATACGGCCCAATGCCTTAAATCTACTTAGTAAACTATTCATCAATACATTTCTGCTTACACATCTTGTGAAAAATGATTAGACAAAGCTGTTTTTCTTTTCTCTCTCATCAATTCAGCCCATTCTTGCTTCAAGAATATCATATCATATGCTTTTTCACTTTACACTTTTTCTACATATGTTACATGCATATTCACATGTAACAAGGTATAGAGGAACACCAAGAAGGCAATTCTGATATAATTTAGTCTCATACATGTCAGTTTTGGGTTTTTTTTAAAGCGTTTTTTTTCACACAATTTAGATCCATCCAGAATAAAGGAAATGAAGAACCTCTGACAGTAAATATTTGAATTAATTCTACTTTGTTTCACTTCATTACCAGACAACATGCATGGCAACAGTTGCCAAGGACTGGTTCCGCATCACTAGCCAGAAGTCATCTGACCCGAAGCAGGTCAAAGGTTTCCTTGAGGTCATTGCCGAGGATGCTGGGAAAGCAGTACTGGAGAGGATTGTCAACATTGCTGATAGCAATGTAAGTTGAATTCATATTTAACACAGGTTTAAACTATGAAAAAATTAGTATAGAAAATGGGATTCCAATGAGATTCAAATCCAGGACCTCCTGATTACTAGACAGGTGCTCATCCACCTGAGCTATAGAAAGCCCTAATGGCGATGTTCATCCCAGAGAACCTCTTAGCTTTCATTGCTTGAGTGACTAGAAGTTATAGAACCTGGCATAAACCTGAATAATAAAAAATCAACTTTCAGATAAATTGCGAGGGATCATGGTGAGGTGATGCAACTTTTTTAATATAAATTTGGGGTTTGTCTGAAACGATAGTCTTTTAGGGGTAAATTTGGCCATTCGTTGACATTTCAATGCAAACGTTATGTACAAACATGTAGACATTAAGCTCATATACATGTATAGCAGCTATGCTCACATGCTTGTGAATGCAAGACGCATGGCCATCTGTCATACATATAATCTCTAATGGCCATTACTCACTTAACACTGCCTGACTACAGATCCAAACAAACTGTTTAGAATATCTACAAGTCATCGTTGCCCAGTCAAGTGGTGCAGTGGTCATGCTTTACAACTTAGTTTTGAGTTAAGACCATAGGAACAGACCTTTGCTTGGCTCTTAGTCACGAAAGAGGCCCCTAGAAATGTACATTGATTGTGAGGAAATGGAGAGTTCATAGAGATGGCCATCTGCTGTTTAGAGCTAGAAGGGATGTTAGCTGTATGGCAGATTATATGACCAAACTACCTAACAACCTGATGGCTCTCATACAAGCAATATGGACATGTAAGCAGTTTCAGGGGAAGGATTAACCGTAAAGACTGAGATAGGAAAAAAGAGGTTACATGTTGTGGGGTCAAAAAGAATAAACGGAAGAAAAATAAACAAACTAACAAAAATAACAGACGTTCTATATTGTGCCAATGAATTTGGTGTTGAGGAAATTGTCAATATTTTTGACAACAATGAAATTAATTTTTTTTAAAGCAACTATAACAATGACTTCATCATAAAAACTGTACTACAGGTGTGATCAGAATCACCTAACGTTGGCTTAGTTACTAAATCCCTTTATTCTATGGACCCTAGACTCCTCTATATTCTGAAAGATTCTTGTAAAAGTATTCGAAATGCACACTATTCCTAATTTTCACCTGAAATATCCCTAATTTTTGCGATGGAAGGTTGGCAGGTATGAATACAGGTGTGTAATCAGAATCACATGATATCAATTTAGTTGAAAAGGTGAAGAGTTTAGGATTGACCTGGAAAGTACAAATGAAGTCATGCAAGTTTCTTGAATTCCCAGCTCCTCATTACGTCAATCTTTGATGCTAAATTCACCCTCAAGGTTAGGGGGTGAGTCAGTGACAGGGGTATTTATGGACTCATTTGATCAGCTTTTCCACTTATTGGCAACACGGGTATTTTCTTCCCCAAAAAAGTTTCATAATTTCAAGATAAACTTTTGGTTTATTATGTACTTCTGTGAGTTTACAAAGACCTTAAGCCTTGTACAAATTTATTTTGATTGTCAGTTTGTGTGGGAAAAAACATTGATTTTTACCATACTTAGGCCCTACATACATACATACATGTATACATACATTATGGCCATGCGTTTTGAACTGGCACCCTTATGTGTTGCACCACCTAAATCTAAAAATCATGCACCTGTCAGGATCAAAGTGTCATTACTTTTGAAGTATTAACTCTAACCCTACAAAAGTATACATTTTCTGAAAGGAAATGTCCTGTAGATTTCAAAAATGCCATCCACTACAATGTAGGGTGAAGTAGTAACATATTTTGATTAAAATATTAGATTTTTGGGGGCCCTAATTTTTTTTTACTGCAGCCGCCAATATTTTTTCTCCCTTTGATCCAGGTCGTAATTGCTCACCATATTTGAATTGCTCTTGAAATTTCCTTTCAGAAAATATAGAGTTGTAGGGGGGTTTCTTCATTTAATAAAAAAATTCTTAACTGTAAAAGGGCCCAAATATTTTGGTCAACCTGGGCCAAGGAGGGGGCTGCCCCCTCCTCAAGATCTCGGCCATGGTGGGGCCAAAGTTTATAAAAACTTGCATGTAGGTGGGCTATCTTATGATGAAGAAGCTCACAAAGTTTCAGGCCCCTATCTCAAGTAATCTTTGAGTTATCTGCATTTATGTAATGTCACTTCACATACAACAGGAACTGTATTGAATACTTTATGTACAATACACAGTCAATGGTGAAATTGTCGTTTTAACCGCGCGCAGCGCGGCGATTTTCGGAACTGCGCATTACCAAATGGTTGGAATTTTATAACTGGTGTCAAAAGATGCATGAGACTCTAAGCTATAAAGTCCTAAAAGCTTACAGCACAAAAATAAATATCCATAAAGTTATCATGGTTATGACGTTTCGAATGCAGAGGAGGGTGCGAAATCCCATAGACTTTGTGTGTACCTCTTCCCCCCTCCTCTTCCCCCCCTCAACCACCCTTGCCTATTCGTATTCTATCGCGTGCCGTGTTGCGATTTCAAGTGCAAGTACGTCCAAATTCACAGGTCTGATAGAGCTTGTATTCAGCTTTCATATAACACCAATTTCATGGTAATACCCCTCTATTTAGCCAAGATGTCATACATAAACTGAAACAAAATTTGGAAAAGCGTAACAAAACCACCCTTTTTGGGTGGCGAGTTAAAAACACATGGCCTTATGGCATTCATATAAGTTATTTCCATTTAAAATGCTTTTAATTACTTACCATGTCAGAATGTTGCCAATTGAAGGATTTTGGTGATGAATTACTGATATCTAAGGTTAGGGAATGAGTCAAGACAGGGAAGGCTGAGGTGGGATCCAGTTGAAAAATATCAGAAGCAAAAATATGGACAAAAATGAGCAAAGATAGGAGCTAAATATAGAATTAATTTATATGAGCAATTGTGAGTAGAGGATCTCCTAGTAAGCAAGAGATTAAGAACTTTTTAATAGTTATAAGAAACCAAATTGAGATGATATGATTATGCAGACACACACACATGTTCATGTTTGAAAGCATTTATTAGTGGTTTTGGAAAACCTACATTGACTCATGATGGCATCTTTCTTGTCTGTGACTTGTGCTAACACGTGTATGGAGAAATATACTTATTTTCATTTAATTTCAATAAACCACATTTGAAGTCACCAGTGGTACAAAAATTCATATTAATTTCTGTAATATAATTCCTTTGCAAGATGTTCTTGATAATTGATTGGCAGTGGTTTATAGAATCATGCAGGTAGAAGTGGTTAGTTCTGTCAAAGAAAGATTGTGG
Source organism: Paracentrotus lividus (assembly GCA_940671915.1). Taxonomy (NCBI): domain Eukaryota; kingdom Metazoa; phylum Echinodermata; class Echinoidea; order Camarodonta; family Echinidae; genus Paracentrotus; species Paracentrotus lividus. Next base: position 44,231,582 of record CALNVZ010001721.1, on the reverse strand, counting down.
ATTATGCTACCTTTTATAATGTGACAGTAATATCATTGTGCTGTTGAAGGCAATTTGAGGTTATATATGAATTATCGTATCAGGACATCTCCCCCGGAGGACAACTCCCCCGGGGACAATTCCCGGAGGACAGCTCCCCCGGAGGACATAGGGTTAGGGTTAGGGTTAGGGTTAGGGTTGTCCTCCGGGGGAGTTGTCCTCCGGGGGAGCTGTCCTCCGGGAATTGTCCCCGGGGGAGTTGTCCTCCGGGGGAGATGTCCTAGAACCATGAATTATATTCATAAGTGTGGTATAGCATTCGCCAGCGATCAAAATTTGACTGTAAATGTTGTCCCTTTGAAAAGATAATTGGGTCACACATTCTCATGATAGACATATAGTTTAAAAAATAAATGATAGAGTGATTGAAAGACAGAGGAGATAGGGGAGAGAGAGAAGGAGGGGGGGGGGGAGGGAGATAACAAATGGGATATACAATTGTAAGATTAAGTTTATAAATCATATGGAAATGATGCACAAGGTACAGGGTCATTCTTATTACAGAATTTGCAGTGTGCATGCCTTAAGAATCTTACAGATTGTAAACAATTTAGGATAAGTGATGAGAAATAGATCCTGGCCTTGCTTGCAATGACCAGTTCTTAGACCAAGCCCTGCGTTCAGGGATGATCAAGTTTGATTCAGGAAATGTGATATATCTGACTGACTCACTCTTTGGAAAACAAACTTCAAGGGCATGACGTACATGTACATAGGAGACTGGGTGTTTCTGTTGACAACACAAAAACAGAGACAGATAAAGGGGGAGAGAGAGGAAGAGAAAGATAGGAGAGAGAGTTAAACAGACAGACAGACAGACAGACTACATGTACATGTATATGGAGACAGGAAGAGACAGAGAGAGATAATTATATGTCCATGTATGAGTTTGACCATACCTCACTGAGATAATTATATTTTTGTTTTACATTGCCAACAAAAATAGGTCAAAATGTTCAGCACACACTTGTGTGTATAGTATATTCTGCTTCCCTCTCATTTGTCATACATATTTTGTACCGTTGCAAGTTCTCTATTTCAAAACATACATATATTGTTTTAAATACAGTTCAAACAGGAATGATAATAATGATAGTGCATGTTTATAACACGCTAACATGAATGAAGATAGTTTCATATCTTAGCGCTTTACTATATCAATACCTAGTCATCAGAAGTATTTTGGACACCTGTCCAATTCCGAGCATTATGCTGCTTGTCACATAATCAAATTTGCTATGAACACCATTTCTGATCACTGTATACAGTATACCGCTGTTATAATAAACAGGACTAAGCCTGTTAACTTATAAATGAACACTTGGGCACAGAGACATTATGTGCACTTGATTCAAATCTGGAGTTGGTAGATTTGTAACAACATCTCCTTCAGTCTGTGCTCATTATTCAACCAAGTGAAAACTGTTCACTATTTTGTAAATCCGAATTATAGAAACTTTCTATTGAACTTATAAAATGTCATAACAAAAAATTAATAAAAATCTTACTTTTTATTTTCTTTCTGTATAACAGGGTAACACATCTCTCCATTACTCCGTCTCCCATGGCAACTTTGACATCGTTCTTCTCCTACTTGATACCGGTGTGTGTCAGACTGACCGGCCTAACAGGGCGGGGTATACTACCATCATGCTAGCATCACTGGTACCCATTCAGAACGAGAAGCATTCTAGTGTGGTGTCAAGACTCTTCAGGGAGGGAGATGTCAATCAGAGAGCTAGTCAGGTAATTTATGTTCTGAAATAAAAACACTATCTTTGCTACACAGCCAATGCAGTGTTATCAATGTTTGTACATACAGTAGTTTTCTTTGCTTTTGCATTGAAGAGGTTTTAGTAGACTAATAAACATGTAAAATGAACATGAAATATAAAGTATATGCTATTATGTTTTTTTTTTCCATACAAGATTATGGTCAAATAAACTTTCAAATTTATAATAGAATACACTGTATTTCAACTATAAAAAAAAGAAGGGTTCAGTTGTGGAAATGGCCAAGAATTTGAAGAAAGTTAGATCATTTTGTTGTTGTTTTTATATTTAACGGTGCTTTTATTTATTATATAAATATTAACGCCTTTTTACATCTTTTTAATTAGGTTTAAATTTTGTGTATATGAGATTGTTTTTGTATACAGTGTGGAAGTGATTGACATTCTCCTATATTTTTACTTTTTTCTTAGGCTGGTCAAACAGCTCTGATGTTGGCGGTCAGTAAGGGACGGCTGGACATGGTGAAACTTCTCTTGACAGCTGGCAGTGATGTCAATACACAGGATGAGGTAAAGAGAATGATTGGATGAAGAAATTAATGAACGATGTTTAGGTAGATAAATAGAAAGATAAAAATATTGATAGATACATAGATACATTTTCCTCGTTAGATAAAAACATAAAAATTGCTTAGCTAGGCAAGGAATTTAAAGAGATAGACTAATGATATTATTTACAATATGTCCTTGATGAGTGAGTATCACAACTATTATTGTTTGGTAAAATTGGTAAAAATTGAAAAGTATTTAGAAAAGGCTATTGAAACAATCTTTCGTAAAAAAAGGAAAGAAAGAAACAGCAGTTAATTGTTATAAAGCCAAATCTTAAGCATTTATTATATGTTGTTGTTTTTAATTGATAGGATGGATCTACAGCCTTGATGTGTGCCAGTGAGCACGGCCATCTTGATATTGTCAAGGTCTTACTCTCACATCCACAGTGTGACCCACACCTAGAAGATAATGTAAGTAAATCTTGTTGATATCCACATTCTACACACATTTGTTTTTGCTATCACAGGTAATGATTTGAAATGACATCAATTTGTAGGAAAATTTGAAATTGATGTCATTGGAATCCTTGTTGATTATCTGTTCATAAAAAGGTTTTTTTATCCATTGGAAATTATGATTTTAAATCTTTTCATATTTTCAACTTGATTCTGAGAACTCAAGAAAATTACACATTAATTATGCAATAAGATCATGAACAATGCAAATGAGCTTTTGTGATGAAATATGTACATACATGTATTAAGAGTTGGTCTTTCTCTTAACTGTATGCAATTTAAAAATATTTCAAAGTTTGTAACTCTCGAGTGTTCATCTATCTAGATCCATTTTTTTTAAAAACCATTAATGGAGTCAGTTCTTTATTTATTTTACTATGACTTTTCATCATGTTTTATATTTCAGGATGGAAGTACTGCATTCTCTATTGCTATGGAGGCTGGTCATAAAGATATTGGTGTCTTACTCTACGCTCATATGAACTTTGGCAAGCAGTCCAGCTCGTCGGTAAGAACATTTTATTGATTTTTGTTTTATTTTTTCACCAGCTTGGCAGACCAATTCTGGCATCATATTCACGCTTTTATATCACATTTGATTCAAATTAGTGACATTTGCCATCTCTCTGAAATAAATATATTATTCAAGAGGGAGAACAAATATTTTTCAACTTGTAATCATACAAGTAATGAAAAAGAAATTTATCACTAACCAAGTTCTTCTTTTCTTCTGATTCACCTTTTACAGAAAAAGAAATCACCTGGACCCACAAGTCCTCAACGCCACGTATCATCCAGTTCTGCTAACCATCCCCGTAGTCACTCTATAAGTCTATCACAAGGTCCTACAAGAAGTACTTCTTCTTCCAGTATATCCAGTCTGCCAGCTCAACCCACAACCAATCATCAAGAGACGTTTGCTACCATCAGCAAAAGAGGGCGCTCAATGCTGAACCTTACCACAACGGATAGTACATCGTCACCCTCGAGCAGAGCCACTAACGGATCTAGCGTTCAGACGAAGAGTCAATCCCAGGCAACATCCCCCACCACTGATGACGATCTCCCACCTGCGCAGCTCTTCCGAAGCCGCTCATTGAGTCCACAGTCTCGCACCCCATCCTTCCGTGCTCTCCACCTTCCGAAAGGACCAAACTCTGGGAGCAGCAGTCGCCTTCCCACCCCACCGGGCGGATCACCGAAGCGCATCGCCGCCATCCTCGCAGCGCAACGATCGTCATCTGCGCACTCCGCACACCGCAACTGCGGTTTGCCGACCAACGGTGCGGAGAGCCCCGCGGCTCAACGTAGGACGTCACCGGCAAAGAAAGCATATGGTGCCCAAGGAAAGGCTAACAGCACTGGATCATCAAGTAGTGCTAGGAGTAGCCCAAGACAGACACCATTACAGAAGAAAGGTATCAAGCCTGCTAGTAAATATTCAACCGTCTGAAGAAAGATTCATGCGATGAAAGCGAATTAGAGACTTCAATGACGTAAATTCTTCTTGATGAAGAACAATATATTTATAAAGTGCAAATCTGTACACCCGTCTTTGAGATTCTCTTCATTCATAGTAACAAACGACTAATTGATCATATATACTGTTAGCAATGTGTAAAGGTTTGAATCATGTCCAACTTCCAAGCAGCATTGATTACTACTCCTGATACATTTGTCCAGAACATTGAAGCATTCTGATACATGTACTTGATTTGATGATATCTCTCCCAAAACCGATGACTAACGATTTTAAGAAAATTGTGTGAACAAATTGTGAGGAAATTGAGGTTAGTTGAACAAAGATACACATGTACATGTATATCAGAAAATGTCAATTCAAGATGGAACTTCAATAATATGAAACCTTTTTTGGAAATCACTAGTTATTACGAAATGATAGAATATTGACATAAAAATCGAATTAGATGTAGCAAGATTCAAAGCATCAATTGTATTGAAATTGGATTGGATGCTATCTTGTAAAGAAACTGCACTGGCAGCAAGATTCAAAGTACCAATCAAGAAATAAAATGAGTGATTGGGTACTATCTTGAATAGATATATTAGTAAGACAAGTTAATTAAGGCATCAAATTCAAGATGAAACAGATCAAGATTCTTTTGAAAATGGTAGAAATAAACGAGATTTAAGGCATCAATCATAAATACATTGGATGCCATCCTTACTTAAAACAAGGTACAAAGCATTGATTGTCATGGAATTGGATTGGATGCTATCTTGTAAAGAAACTGCAATTGCAGCAAGATTCAAAGTACCAATCAAAATATTGAAAAGAGTGATTGGGTACTATCTTGAAAATGATAGAAATAAAACAAGATTCAAAGTATCAATCAATGAATGAAATATGATTGGATACTATCTTGAATAAAAAATAATGGTAGAATAAAGATTCATGCATCAATTTTAAAGTTGAATTAGAACAAGATTCAAAATATCAATCGAGAAATCAAAAAGCGATTGGATACTATCTTGAAAATGATTGAATTGAACAAGTTTTGAGGCGTCAATCATAAAAACATTGGACGCTCTCTTGAAAAAAAGAAAAGAAAAGAAAACTACAATACGGTAGCAAGATTTAAGGCATCAATTAAACTAATTGGATGCCACCTGGAAATAGAGCAAGATTCAAAGTATCAATTAAGAAATGAAATGTAATCGGATACTATCTTGAAAAGAAATGATAGTAAGACAAGAATTAAAGCAGCAGTTTTAAAACTGAACTATAACAAGATTCAAAATATCAATCAAGAAATTAAAAAATTGATTGGATATAATCTTGAAAAAGAGCAAGATTCAAAGTATCGATCAAGAAACTAATAAATGCTCGGATACTATCTTGAAAAAAATGAAAGATGCAGAATTCAAAGCATCACAACACAAATAGAAAATGATCATTTTAAAAAATGATCAAGGAGCCTACCTGTCGCCAACAATTTAAGCAGCTATTTTTTCAAAAGGTATAGAGGTATATGGAATTAATTTTTATTAACCAATACATTGTTCAAACCAACCTCAGGCTCCAATACCATCAAAAGATTACCAATAGATATTTCATAAGCTTCAATCTGATATTGAAATAATGATTGTATGCTTCATGAATTGAATTAGATTTTGTGCAAAATAATGGTGATGATTATGATCATACAAATGAGTTCAGAAACTTAATTTTAACGAGATTGAGATAATTTTTTATAGATTAGATGGAGATCAGATAGAAGTGATTGCATTGAATTAAGAAAGAAATTATAAAGATGCAACATGAAAATATAATGAATAAACATGACATAAGTTAAAAAAATATAGCGGTCAGAGTTTTGGAGAGATGAATCAATAGGGGTTTCATGGTCATCAGGTGCAACCCAATGTTCTGGACTTATGCAAGTTGTTTGTACATTCTTGCATGTAATTGTAATGTATATTAATAAAGTGTACTGCTTCAGGATAAACTATTCTACATAAAAATGAAATGCTTTTCTAAATTTCTTTTGAACAAAAACAACTATTTTCACCAGAATCCCAATTTTTATGAACAAATTTTGAAGATTAAAAGCAGCTGGAATCATTGAAAAAAATCAACTCAAGGAATTTCCATCGTGTCTCAAACAAGGGGTATATTTTTGTAAGAAAAGGCATTTTGTAATTTCCTCGAAAAATATGGCAAAATGTATTGTGTAAATGATTGAATATAACTTGTTATTTATGTAGTATTTGCTGGTCATATACAGATTAATTGCATGCATCATGTCATATTTGGTGACATCATTTTGATACTATACCTGTAAATGTTTAACTTGGAGGTTTAAGTCATAAAAGGGATGAACAAATGAGGAATTTTGCTTGGAACATGAGAATTAAAGATTGTTTGTAAATAGCAATGTACATTTTGGGACATTTTTTGTATTGATTACAAAAATGTACATGTAGGTTATGCATACCCACATTGTATGGTGCAATAATCATCATCTTTTTATTGTTATTTCCCATCATTCAAAGGTGCAGTGTAAACATGGGGGCATTTTGATTTAACTGTCTTACAAAATATTGTGGTAATCATGCTCTTTTTGCTTAAAATTTTCAATAATTTCAACAACAAAAATCACGAAGAAATTCTGATATACGTATGTGTCATGATATTACATGTACATATTTTAAATAATTGAAACTTATAGGGGGAGGGGGTAGTTCATTTACCTTGTTTAGATAAAATTTTAGCACATGATTCATTTTTACATCATATATATATATTAAAACAAAATTATTGGTTAACAATACTTTCCTATGTACGAGTAATATATCATGTCATCCAATATATTTCAAATTTGATTTGGTGGTTATTTTGTTATATGTTGATGAATTTGTATAGAGATATATGAGTGTTTGGTATGATATGCTATTTCAGTTTTATCTATATTATACAATGTATTATTTCTTGTTCAGTGACTTGGTAATGTGATAGTGTGTCATTTTTATTAATTTATTGTGTGATAATTTAATAATTGTGTGATTGTGTTCAAGAGTGCAAAAACATGTAAAGTTGAATATTTTCATTTTAACATTAGGCAGCAACACATAGCATTTCTATGTATATACCTTTATATGTTTCTTTAACCCTAAAAAGGCCGGGTTATTTTTGCCATCTCACAGCCGGGGGGGGGCTGATTAGGCCCCCCCTTGAGATCTCGGCCGCCGATCGCGTGAGCGCCGCGAAAATTTGCACAATAGTAGTATGCGATGTAATCTACAAGACTGTATAGTTCGTTTTTCCAAAATAATGTCTTTTTAATTTATATTAATTAATTATGCTAATTTATGCATGAAATCATACTTTTTGCTCTAAATCATTAAATAAAGCTCCTAGAATTCTAATTCTTGGTGGAAATATTGTTTGTAGCATTCCTAACGATTGTACGTGAAAAAAAATTCCGGTATCAAATTCAATTTATGTATTTTATTGTTTTGGGAAATTCTTATGTATTTCTTTGTTTTTCGACTTATGTATTTTATTGTTTTTTTGTTTGGAAAACTTCGGTCATTATTCATCTCTGAATATTACAGCAATATCAACTAATATAATGGCTATTAATCATATTTTAAATACTGAAATGTGATTTTAGCATGAAAAGCCATTTCCCATATGTTTTGTACACAAATACAGAAAATTTCCCGTTTTTGAGTCTGCGCTGCATTACATAATGTTGCGCAATTTCCGAACCGTACGCTCAATTTTGTTCAAATTAGTTTTAAAAGTTGCGTAAGATGTTAGGGAATAAAGTCATAAATGCGCGGAGCGCGAATTTTTTTTTCGGCGACATGACCGCGCGAAATGTCGAGGGGGGGCTGATTAGGCCCCCCCCCGGCCCTTTTAGGGTTAATGTTACAGAGTTTACTATCTTGTACAGTGATAATATGCATTATGAGCCCAGCAACAAATATTGTTCTTACTTTGGCACTTTTTAAAGAGATCTGAGGTCAAATCCAAATGTTTTGACGTGATATATGCAGGCACATGATTCTTCTGTTTATGTTTTTACCTCATAAGAGAGTCACAGATCTGAAAAAAGTTTTACTCTTGTAATCTATATTTGATATAAGGAGGGATTATTATTTAAAAAGTACTTGTCTTAAAGTCTTCTTATGGTGGTATATGTACAAGCAAGGAAATTTGTTGGTGTTATATGCATGTACATATATCTTTTGTTTGAATATCATTTATTTATGTTTCATTTTATCATTAGTTTGCTATTATATTCAGTGTGCTGCATACGATGTGTATTAACAACGGGTCACTAAAATATTTTAATATATTTCTTTGAAGCATTATGCTGATGTCATGAGAAAAGTATTGTTTTACTCTCCCACGCGATTAATTTAAGAAAGCTTGAGAAAATTTCAACTTCTCAGCAAAATATTTCTGCTTTTATGTGAATTATGAACACTCACATATTTCAGTGATTTCATTTGGTTTGTCTTTACTAAATATCGCTCAGAATTCTTATTATAATAACTCTGATAGCATTTTCCAATTGTTTTAATAGCATTCGTTACCCGATTGACTTGTCAAAAAAAAAAAGGAGTGTAGGTCTTTCTTTATCATACAAAGTATATAAACTACATTGGTGATGATCACTGCCACATTAACCATGTATTCCAAATCTTCCTAAATCATAACATTTCCATCTTTTTTAAAGGATGCAAGTGGTAACCTCCAATTAAATCTCGTAGAATAAATGAGATTTCTTTGGACCAGGGATAATAAAAAGAGAAAGTTTGTCCTTTCCTTGGTGTAATGGTCGAGGATATGAATAAAAGTGAAGAATTTTGTATACAAACATATTTGTATTGTGTTTGATTTACGGCTTTATAGGATAATTTATAAGATACCAAGAGGAGAGAGAGAAAGAGATGGGTATATACAAAGGAAAGACAGAAATATGGAGTGCAAGAGAAATATAATTACAATTGAGAGAGAGAGAGAGAGGTGTGAGATGAGTACATACAAAGGAGAGACAGAAGGAAAGAAATATGGAGCACAAGAGAAATATAATTACAATTGAGAGAGAGAGAGAGAAAGAGAGAGAGAGGTGTGAGATGAGTACATACAAAGGAGAGACAGAAGGACAGAAATATGGAGCACAAGAGAAATATAATTACAATTGAGAGAGAGAGGTGTGAGATGAGTAAATACAAATGAGAGACAGAAGGAAAGAAATAAGCACAAGAGAAATATGAGAGGCATATAATTACAATTGAAAGAGAGAGAGAGAGATAGGTATAAACAAAAGAGAGATAGAATGACAAAAGCACAAGAGAAATATAAGAAAGGGAAAGACGACACATGGGAGAGAAACAGAGAGTCAAGAAATAGAGACAGGACGAGAGCCAGGGACATGCAAAAAAAAAAAATAATAATCTTGTACAGTCCAATCCTCTTATAATGAGCACAGATACAAGAATTAATTATAACATGGCAATTATTCTGCCCTAAATTAGAAATATTTTCACATACATTAACATGAATGTGTATGTTATTATATGTTCAGTAAATAAAACAAGATTTTGTTAAAATGAGCTTATTGATCCCAAAAATCTCTTTAATGGGAGTAGACTGTATAATAAAAGGAAATATATAGTTTTGCCTGATATCACCATCATTGCAATTAATTGAGCTCAGTTGTGAGATGTGAAAAGAGACACTTTCATTTAATTGCATGTGACATTTATCCTAGGCCTTACTGTATAAGATGAAACAGTAACAACATATAAGAGCATATTAGATGGATTTAAAAAAAAAGAAAATATATGTTGCTCTCAGTCATAATTGCAAAAAAAGGAGCAAAATTATCTTCCTCACTGTAACTCAACATAAGGCAGCAACAACACACAATTGCTTTTATTCCAAACAACTTACATTTATTTCTTTATCTCATGATTTCTTGATATCATACTTTCTGTACAATGTTTCTTGTTTACAGTGATTCTTTCAAGTAGCCTATACAAAAACACATGCACATTATCTACTAAACAGTATCTTTCTGTTCATAACAGCTATACGAAACACATTGAAGGTATACATGCAGATACAACAGACTTTATAAGGTGAGTATAAACCATGTTGGCAAGAACAGAAACAGAGTTAGAGTTATAAAGGGGAAAGATGATATATTTTCCCCAGTCCCAATAACAAGGTTTTGGTTATAACAAGGTACAATGTATCTGTGCTGATGGCTGTCAACTCTTGTGATTTCTTGCGATTTGACTCGCGATGTAGCAGGAGTAGTACATTCAACCCCTTGCTCCTGTGCGTCGGAGAAACATGCATCTCCCTGCGTCACATGCACAGATTTTCCGGTTGTAATACTATAATCGTGGAAATATTCGCGGTACATTAATTTTCGCAGATTTCGCGCTAAGATCTGCAGATCGCGCTAAGAATATATGAGCATACTTTTTTATGCATTAATTGGGTACATTCAATTGCGTGCTTACTAAAATGCAGCGCGAATTCAAGAACCTGTGAACATTCTTTGAGGCTTCTCAGCGAAAAAAATCAATCGTGCGAAACTAACAGCGAATACAGTAATGTGGTAGTCTTATGATTGTTGGTCACTTTTTCTTAATTGCTATTGATATCAATCTCGATGCATGTATCCTTTCCCTTTTTTTCAAGAGAAAGAAAATGCATTTAAAAACAAAATGATCAAACAGAAAAGAATATAAAGGAACCATACAAGAAAGAGCCAAGAAATAATGATTTCCTCCACCTTAATATAGAACATTACACTAGAGAGTAAAATAACTTTCTTACAATGCGCAGAGAGAAAACAAATAATTCATTGAAAAAGTACAATATATAGCCGAAAGTCATATACATGTACCTACCCACATGGCAAGTCAAGAAGTAGGAACTTGAGAAAATACTAGGTAGATTTTTAAAAAACAAAAATAGGGGACATGTCAAGGGTGAAAAACACCCTTTCCTTTTCCCTAAAAAATAGAGACTGTTCCTATTAAATTAAGACTATTGGCAGATGAGAAATTGAAACGCCAAAAACTGAACACCAAAACAATTTTCTTTTTCTTTTTTTTCTGGCTGCATTGTGTGGTGATAAGCTTTTGAATTCATACTTTAACACTAACCCTAACCTTTACCCTAGTCAGCAATAGGATATAAACATTTAAAAGCAATGAACGTTAACCCTATGTGTACATGTAGATACCAAAGTCCATTAATTAGTAACCATCATAGTAGGTTCAGTGAAACAAATATCTCAGTTCTCTTATTTCTGGCTCATTTATATTTAGGACCCCCAGTATAACTATATGTTAATAGAGTTACATATATGAAGAAAAGGAAACAATACAATGGTACACTATTATTTAAATATGGCACTTTGAAACAATTAATGGACTATAAAACAACACGAAAATGGTTTGGAAACAATCACATTAACAAAAAGTATGACTACATGCAGACCTACATGTAACATGTTTACATGTAGACCTACATGTAACACGTTTACATGTAGACCTACATGTAATATGTTTACATGTAATACATTATTATTACCAACAAAAATGAAACTAGATCAAGTACTATACAACTCTATTACAGGGATATATCTAAGGCTAAAAATATGAAACATACATGTTAATATTATCATGAACAATATTGCTGATTTGTGAAAGAAAATATATTACACAAATAGTATTTCAAGATCGCTCGTTAACAACTTAATGGATTCAACTTGTGTCTTGTAATGTTCTGCTGATAAACAATCTGCCTTTTCTGGCATCATGTATTTTTAGTACTAAATCTTATTTGATTGGATATACAATGAAAACTATTTCAGGGATAATAACCTCTTTTATATAACTAGTAAAAGACTCTTTTCCATATTTTCAGTAACTTTCATAAATCCCAAAACTATTAAAATGTACAAACTGAAATCCTGTACTCTATGAAGTTTTGTATTTAAAAAAAAGCATATTCCAAAGTTTATCTGACTTTTTGCCCGTCTGTTTACAAGATTCTATAAAGTAATGTAGTCAACACAATTCTTCATATTCTTCTCAAGATATATTCTTCAATTTAGCGAAACGGAGTAAGAAAGAATAAGGGTATTCAGTGCTTTCAATGGTCTCAAGAAAAACGCAAATCACTCGAACAAAAATATGTCAACAATTTGTGATAAAAATAATGTACGAATAAAGATATCTCCTATAGGAATGGGAAAAGAAGAGGGCAAAAGAAAAATTGTTGAAATCATTCATAAACTTTACTGACAAGAAACTTCATGAGCTGCATTAAATCTATCAAATATCTGCTCTGCATCAGTATTCCTTTTCTGACACAGCATACAAAGAAACAATAAGATGACAGGAAAAGTGAGGTTACACATAAGAATTGCACTTCCACTTTCATGTATAAATCTTGCGTAAAAACTTTTATTTTCCAAGAGATGTACTCTGGACAAAAATATGTAACTTTGAGACAAGTTAGAATCGTTTAAAAGAGAGATAGAATGTGATGAACACTGTACCCTGCTCGACACTAAGTCCATGCAATGCCCATCAAATTAGTCCCAAGATACATCTACTAAAAATTTATCATACTCTTTGATATCCTTTGTTATAATACAATGATAAATCTTGTTCCCCTAATGAAGTTTCTGTTTCACTGAAAGCGCAATGTTATTTTTTCAAGGTCACAACTTGACGTTCAGTGACCTCCAGAATGATGGCCTTGTCTACTTCTTCTTCTTACGTGACTTTTTCACTCCCTTGTTGCGACTCCCTCCTCCTCCTTGCTGGCTGTGACTGTGACTACTTCCGCTGCCTCCTTGCTGGCTGTGACTGTGACTACTTCCGCTGCCATGGTGATGGTTTCCATTGTGACCTTGTTGGTTTGCTGAACTCTGGAACTGGCGGAAAGCCCCAGGGCCAAAGATATTGTCAAACATCTCTTCGTACCTGCACATTCAACAATTTTAATACTTTAAATATTAATGTTAATGGAAAGATAAGCAGATATTTTTTAAACATCTATTATAGAATTCTTCATCCCCATCATCATCATCACGATTGACATTTCATTAATTTCATTATCACCGCTGCTTTCAGAAATGTAAATAAAAGCAATATCATCTACTCTTTATCATCATCAATACCATCACTATTACCATCATCCTCATCATCATCATCATCAACATCACCGTCATCATCATCATCATCATCATCATCATCACTGTCATCATCCTCATCATCATCATCATCATCATCATCATCACCATCATCACCACCACCACTATCATCATCATCACCATCGTGCTATCATCATCATCATCTTCATCATCCTTACCCTGCTTGATGTTGTTGTCTTCTCTGTTGACCAGTCCGACCTCCTCTCTTGACCTTACATACCATCATCATCATCATCATCATCATCATCATCATCATCATCATCATCATCATCATCTTCATCATCCTTACCCCTGCTTGATGTTGTTGTCTTCTCTGTTGTCCGGTCCGACCCCCTCTCTTGACCTTACATAGCAGACGACATGTGTTAGGTCCAACCATTCAAGGTTCTGACATGCAGCCCACTCAGTTACATCATAGACCGTGTGTTCGTCACACAGGAACACATAGATCTTGAAACCTAAGTTGGCCGTTTCCTCCAACGTGCGCCCTGATGGAATCATTGGTAAACACATTTTAGGAGGTATTATTCAAATCGTTCTTTTTTAAACAGGAAACGGGAGTATCCCTTGAGTATGTCATTATGATTTTCAGCAAATAAGCATTATAGGTCTGAATGAAAAGAACAAAGAAAGATTTCTATGTCAAGACATAATAAAATCACCCCCCCCCAGAAAAAAATTAAAATAAATAAACAACTTGTTCCACAACACACACAAACTAGACCAGTTAACAAGCAATAACAAATTTATCAACATGGTGGATTGTGATAAAAAAGATTCTATCAGACACTGATGATCATGCTTGAGCCTATCAAAATGAGCTAATCGCACAGTACAGGACAGACAGGACTGTGCGTTTTAACATAGTGTATGATTTGTGATGCACATGAGAATGCAAAATAAAACCCATGTCGCTGAGCAAAGAGTCAAAAAGAGACAGAGATCAGCAAAATATAAAAATGAACAAATTTTAGGGAAAATGCTTTTGAAATTCTGATTTTTAAGGTTTCATGTGGTGTTTGTAGCAAAACAAAAAAAAAAAAAAAAGAGTAGAAACGATAATGGGAAAGTATTTAAAAATTGATTATTTTTCCTGATTTTCTTGACTCTTTGCTTGGCGATTTGTGTCTCATTTTGACATGATGCAACACATTTGAGGAAATTACGGAGAGTTCTTTGTAACTCACATCTTTGACTGGATGTCTAGTATCATGAGTTGCACAGTATCTTGCAGCATGGGTAGGTAGATCAGTCTCATAACGCTTGTGTGATTTCATACATACTCCACATGGCATGGAGTCAGCCATCTGAAACAAGAAGTAGAATAAGATTAGGATCCTATACAGGCAAGCATGACATCACAAATACAAAAAGCGTATCAATAAAAAGAAGTACTTGTATGAATGAAAGTTTAATTTATATTTTTAAATTCATTCATATATTTATGAAAGTCAAGTACGATTAAAAAGTACATAAAAAGTTTTCAAGACCCAAAGTCCAGTTGCAGAGCTTTTTTTGAGGGGCTTAGAAATAGAATTCAGTTAAAGTTTTAAAGACAGAATAAAATGGAGAATGACAGTTCCCTCATATCTATTCTGTCTCTCAAATTAGCATTTCTCTTACCTCGGCCATTTTCTTGTAAAAATCATTGACCTGTAATAAAGAAGGCACAAAAAGATAATTTACTGTAAAGTGTAGGAATTATGTGAGGGGTGGATGATTGTTTATTGAAGTCCAATGAATTCTATCAAATGGCCTCAAGTTGAATGTAATAAACCAGTGTCACTCTTTCTCTTTGTCAGTATCTTATTCAACTTTCTCCTTTTTTATCTTCAGACTTTTGTGTCTTTTGCATATTGTGATTCTCAAAAAATAGTACAGAATTATTACAACCTTTCACATATAATTGTTGATTCACACATCTTTTTTACAGGCTGGCAAATAATAATAATAATAATAATAATAATAATAATAATATCTGCGACTTATATAACGCCATTATACAATTTTCCAAATGCTCAAGGCGCTTTTACACACATGAATAGAATGCAAAAATAACAAAGAATATTACATATCACAAAGATAATTTTTACACAGTACAAAATACTATTTTGATTTCAAATGTATTTTATACTCTACTGCATATAAATGTATTTTTGTTGTAACTCTACTTTGGATACATTTCGTCGCCTTCCTACAAAAAAGTAATTAACATATCGTCGGCCTCATGCCAGAAGGGCCTTAGCATTTTTAAAGCCCATTCATAATGTACACATACTAAAAATGGTAAGGCCCTTTTGGCATGAGGCCGACGATATACAAGTTGCCATTGCGCTAAGGACCTTGTTGCGGTAAGGCAGCGATTAAGAAAATAAACAAATGAATTATGAAATAAACTTACCTTGTCTTCTAGCTGTTCCTTGTAATCAAGCTCAAATTGATATTCCCTTCTTTTAGCCTGAAAAGGATAGTTAGGAAATAAAATGAGTATAAAACAAACTTCACAGAAATTATAAATGCAAGGAGTTTCAATACACACAAATCAGGCAACAAGCTCATAACATATTTACTGAGGGAAGGATGGATGAGAAAAATCAAAGCAAAACAATCTGTTTATTAAAAGTTATATTTATGAAATATTTGTAGATACAATTACATGTACATGCAGGACGATGAAATACAAATATAATGAAAACAAGATGAATCCTCGACCGCGCGCGGTCGAAATATATGCCTCCGCCATTGCCAGATCAGAAAAATATCGCACTTTCATGCTATTCATTTTGCTTTTATATAGCATGACTTTTTGACCTTGACCTTTGACCTTGTGACCCTAAACCTAATCAGACCATATTCTCCGGTGATAGATACTACCCTTAAATTTGAAGTTACATCTTAATTGGTTCCTGAATATCGCGATGACAAAACTCAATATATGGATTTTTCACATCTTGACCTCTGTGACCTCGACCTTTGACCTATAAAATCCATAATCTAATCAGATCATCTTCCAAGGGTGGTAAATACTATAAGTAAGTTTGAAGCTCATATCTCAAATGGTTCTTAGGATATCGCGATAACGAACTCAATACATAGAATTTCACTATTTGACCTCCGTGACCTTTGACCTTTGACCTACATGTACATACTCCATAATCTAATCAGATCATCTCCCTATGGTGGTAAATACTACAACTAAGTTTGAAGCTCATATCTCAAATGGTTCTTGAGATATCGCGATAACGAACTCAATACATAGAATTTCACTATTTTTGACCTCCGTGACCTGACCTTTGACCTACATACTCCAAAACCTAATCAGATCATCTTCCTATGGGGGTACATACTATCCCCAAGTTTGAAGTTGATATCTCAAGTGGTTCTTGAGATATCGCGATAACGAGCAAGCGGGACGTACGGACGGACGGACAACCCGAAAACATGATGCCTCCGGCACCACCTCGTGGCGGAGGCATAAAAAGAAGAAGCCCGAAGGCATATCACAAACCTACTCTGAAATGTTGTGATGAAAATGAGTCCCCCCAGAAACTACCAACAAAAGTAAAGGAAATATCTAACAACAAGGAAATTTAATTTTAAATTGAACCAGCATCACTCAGCTTACCCAATTCATTTCAGTAATTTGCAAAGATATACACCTTTATAGCATAGACATTTATCTTTTTTCATGTCTGTGAAATATTAAAATAAGTATAAGTCAATGGTGAGATTTCTTACCGGATCAATCAGTATTGCGTATGCTTTTTGTAGAACTTGAAAGGCTTCATTGGCTTGAGGTTGGTCAGTCTGTGGGAATGAAAGACAACAATCTTTTCATTTCAAAAGGTTGCAAATTCAGAAAGAAATAACAGAATTATGATAAACAAAGTTTAAACACTATCAAAAATACATGTATTAATGAAATTATTTATGTAGTCTTTTAAAAAGTTCGAAAACTTCATAAAAATGTTTCACTAGTAAAGGCACAAATAAATTTTGCACACATGATTCTGAAAAAACACAGCCAGACAGTGCCCATACATTACAGCTTTAAGAATACTCCTAAAATTCCCATTCCATAACTAAGGTGACTACTAGGAATTCTCATCAGATTTTGAATATTAAGTAGAATTTGTTTAATTCAGAGGATTTTGCTATTTCTTTCAAAATCCTATCCTTTGATATCATACAAATTTCAGAGGTTTTAACTCAACTTTAGGACCTGCCGGGCGTTTCACCAAACTGCTTGTAAGTTACGCACAAATGACCTGAATATCAAAAGCCAAATGGAATGTCAAAGATTCTTCCCAATGTTTGACTGTATCTCTAATAATCTCAACTAAATTGTTGCTCAAAAAATCCTACATTTAAAAAAAAATTGTTAATAATCTGCATTCTGCATATTTAAACCTTAATTAATGTGATTATAAATGATTTAAGCATCCCATTTGGCTCTTCATATTCAAGTCTTTGAAGTTGTGCATAATATACGAACAGATTAGTGAACATCCCTATCAGCCATATATAAACAACGTAACACAACTCACTTTATCTGGATGGACCAGCATGCATTGTTTGCGGTAGAACTTCTTAATATCGTCTTCTGTTGCGTCTTCAGCTACTCCTACTACCTGATAATAATTACCAGGATCACAGCTCAGCAGACGACGTATTGCTGCTAGCTCTGTGTGATTCAAAAACAAACAAAAAACAACATTAGAATGAACTTCTTGATATCATGTTCTGGTACTTATATTAATGTTAGTAATTACCAGGATCACAGCTCAGCAGACGATGTATGGCTGCTAGCTCTGGGAGATTCAAGGAAAAAAAACAACATTACAATAAACTTCATAATACCTGTTGCATCTTTAGCTACTCCTACTATCCGATAATAATTAACAGGATCACAGCTCAGTAGACGATGTATGGCTGCTAGCTCTGGGTGATTTACGAACAAAACATTAACATTAAAATTAACTTCTTGATATCATGTTCTGGTACTCCTACAACCTGATAGTCATTACCAGGATCACAACTCAGCAGACGATGTATGGCTGCTAGCTCAAGGTGATTGAAGAACAAAAATGATAACAAGAAATGGGCCAAATACCTATACCTTAGAGAAAGAGGGTCATTGAACTAAATACATGTATAAACAAGTAAAAAAATTACAGAAGTTGCATAGATAACAAACAGAAGAAAAAAGAAGGGACTAATCTTTCAAATAGGAAGCAGAAGAACCAAGAAAGAACTTATTCCACAATCTGATTTAAGGTGAAAGCAATGGCTGAAAGTAAGGTGTTGGGAGTTTTACTGAAAAATGTCTAAAACAGCACAAAAGAGTTGATTTCTAACACAAGTTTGAACACTTTGTAATAATAATAAAAAATAAAAAAAATTAAATGATGTTTTGTTAAAAAATATGGAAGTTATGAACACCTTTGTCAAGTTTGATGCCATAGGGCATGTATACTATCTGATCCATATATGCCATTCTCATCCTTCAAATAGGACATATGTTCAGCACTTTGGCAGTGTGGCGGGTAGTTAACTGTGCAATAAAGGTTCACCTTGCACATCTTCTAACCTACAGGGGCCTGTTTCTCGAAACCATCATAAGTCTTAATTCATGGACTTCCCATTGAAATGCATATCAATTGTACAACACGTGTCCCTATGGGATGTCCAAGAATTTAGACTTATGACGGTTTCGAGAAACAGGCCCTAGAAGGCATTTATGAAGAAACTCACCAGTGCTTGGAAGCTCTATATTCTGTGTTTGTTTCTTCCTGGGTTGTTTAGCTCTAGCTCCAGTCTCCTGATGATGGGTCCCTGCTCCTCCTGTATGGCTCCAACTCCCACCACCTGTCTCTCCCTGATTGTTGCGTCCGGAGCCAGAGAACCAGCCCCCACCACCCCCATCGGTATCGCTCTGGTTGTTTTGATGAGAGCCTTGGAACCCTGCTCAAGGATGCAAGAATTCAATTTATTTTCTGTTTAGAAACATAACAATATAAACATACAATATACACACATTCAATAATACAATCAATTATAATATAACCAAAGTTGTTCAGTTTGAAATAAAGTGCATATATTGAATGATACAAAAGATTATGAGAAAACAAGAGCTGAACAGTAGAAAAAAGACGTTTGTTGAATATATTTAAATGGAGGGACTTGCGAAAGAGCAGAGCTTGTAGTAAGACGCAAGCCCCTGAGACTTCATGTATTTAATCTTAAGTAAAATTACAGATTTATAGTCCAAAGCAAACAGAAAGACTTAACCCTAATCATGGCCCCCCCCTCGACATTTTCCGCGACCACTCCGCCGCACGAAATTTTCTGATCGCGCCGCTTGCTGACTTTTTACTTTCAAGTCTCGCGCATCTTTTGAAACCATTTTCGCAAAAATCGGTCGTACCGTTACGACGCTGCACGATTTTCAAAAATATCTGTCAGACCGAAAATGGCTCAAAAACGTGATTTTGTGTACAAAGTCAATGGAAATTGAGTTTTCTCACCTAATTCATAAAAATATGATTATTTTCACTTTCATTGGCTGAAATCAATTTATTTTAGCATATTTATGCTTAAAAATGGTTCTTAAATGATTTTTGCGTAAAAAAACAAAAACAAAAACAAAAGGTCGAAAAAACGAAGAAATACATAAGAAATTCATAAAACAATAAAATACATAAGAAATTAATTTTGAAACAAGAATTTTTTTCTAGTACAATTGTTAGGAATACTATAAGGAATAATAATACACAAAATTAGCATTCTAGGAGCTTTATTTTTTCAATTAGAGCAAAAAGTATGATTTCATGCATAAATTAGCATAATTAATTCATATAAAAAAAATTCATATTATTTTGGAAAAATTAACAGCGCAGTCTTGTAGATTACATGGCTCACTACCATCGTGCAAATTTTCGGCGCGGTCGCGCAATCGGCGGCCGAGATCTTGGGGGGGGGGCCATCATGGCCCTGCCCCCCCAGTCTTGACAGCTACCAAAACACCCCAGTCTGATTAGGGTTAATAGAAGCGAAGACAAAGATAAAAGAAGACAAAAGTATACAAAAAATAAACAAACCTGTGTGGTGGCTTCGATGAGAGCTGAAGAAGTCATCGTCTTGAGGATGAGGAGGTTTCTCTGTGTACCAAGTCCAGATGTCCCAGCCACGGTGGTACGCAAACTTACATGTATCCCTTGCGCTGTCAGAAACATGAAATACAGAATCATGAATAAAAACTTGATGTTTTCAAATCATAATCATATTTCAATAATTTCACATTCATTTAGACTACCAAGGTGTTGATATTAACACCATCCATCGGCCCGATTACTAGTTCCAAACAAAAAAGCCTGAGCACGAGGTTTAACCTCAAAGCAGTCCAGCAATGTAATGGACTCAGGCACATATAATAACAGATTCAGTGTGATCATCTTGCTTTTATTGAACATTAGATTGTATACAGAAAAAGCAACCATGATAACATCACCAGTATAACATTATACTTAGGTATTTCAGTGTAGCCAATGATCTGGCATTCATTTTAATTACTACTGGTTACTGAATTTCATTGGGCTCTATCCTATATTTATCTCCTTTTTTCTTGGAACATATAACATTACAGCAACATTTGTTTACAAAAGCAACAAACAATGTCTGAAGATTCCATAAAAGAAATATAGATAAGTACTCGAATATCACAGTGAATACTATATAAGTCGTGAAGAGAACATTACGAAGTCGTCAAATATAGTTATGCAAATATGGTGAAGGGCATTACACGAAATATCTTACGCTCTGCTGCAAAAAAAAACAGATAAATAAAAAAATATATATTTATTGATTTATCGTTTAATAATTTGGTAAGTTTTATTTCTTGCCACCAGATAAACTAAATAACATGAAATACATAAAAGCAAGAATTGTTGTATACTTACAGGGCTAATAGGAATGAGAGTAACACAAGGCACAGTAGGAGAGAGAAGAGTACGAGCCAGCACACACCTCGAGTGAACTTCTTACCAAGCTTAAACCACCATTCTGAGGAGAGGAAAGGGAAAACAATTAGGTCATTGCCCTCTTTAATCTGAGAAATGTTAAAAATAAATAAGAATTTAATGATCAAAGATTAAACAACTTTTCTGACAAATGAAAGAGATGACAAATTGCATGTATAAAGTCAAAAAAAAAAAGAATTTTAATCAAGAATAACTTCGAAAAAGATATTGATATCACCTTTCTCCCAAATGGCACACTAACAATTCTTGAAGTAATTACACTTTTTTGTCCTTTTTTTTTTCTTTTAAAGATTATCATGCATTATCCTCACTTTTGTTTTATCTAGAAATAGTTAATCACGTTTGGTAGACATGTTTGAATGTAAAAGAATTAGGTCTTTGTAGAAATACAAATCAAAATGTTATATAGTGGCGGATCAAGCA
Organism: Paracentrotus lividus; assembly: GCA_940671915.1. Lineage (NCBI taxonomy): Eukaryota > Metazoa > Echinodermata > Echinoidea > Camarodonta > Echinidae > Paracentrotus > Paracentrotus lividus. The sequence goes on along the minus strand of CALNVZ010001721.1, from coordinate 44,209,554 downwards.
TCATATCTGTAAAAGGATTTTAACAAACAGGGCACATTGTCTGCGGATAAGCTCAGCTAAGGATAATCCCCAGACAATATGGTCCTATGTAAATCCTTTGTCAGAGCCAACACTGGATCCTTACTGTCATAAGAATATTAGTACATGTAAGTGCTCACCATCAGCAAGTCCCCTGTTCAAATCTTCTTCCATGTCACTCTCCTCTGCGCTATCCTCCTGGGAAGCCGTCTGGGCACTTGCTTCAGTATGGCAAGGACAGAACCTTCTAGGTTGCTCCGTACTGGTCCCTTGGCCAGGTCTTGTCTGTGATGTTCCAGGTCTCTTGTCCTTGGGCTCAGAGGTGGCAGGCTTAGGGTCCTTGGGTTGGCTGTAGGTTGCTCTGGTTGGACGCTTGGCGTGTTGTGAGGCACTTTCTTGACGCTTCGCCTGTTGTCTCTTTTGCTCCAGCTTTTCCTGTTGTCTCTTCTGCTCTTCCTCCTCTTGCTGTCTCTTTTGCTCACGTCTCTCTTGCTCCAGCTTCTCCCGTTTTATCCTCTGGTCAAGCCTCTCCTGCTGCTGCACTTTCTCCAGATGTTCCTTCTGGATCTTTTCCTGCCTTTGCTTCTGATCATCCTTCCGCTTTTCCTTTGACAACCACGAGCTCTTCAGACCCTCTCTAAGTTCTGCAAATGCATTGGCTTCAAAGACAGGAGAGCTGTTTTCAGGTTGAGGGAAAGTGTGCTGTGCTTTTTGTCCAGCTGGTTTTGGGTTCTCTTTCTTCTCAGATGATGCAGAAGATCCTGTGCCCTGGTTGCCCCCAGAAGATGGTTGTCTACTGTTTGAGTTTGATCGAGAACTACTTGGGGAAGAGGACCTCCTGTAGCAATTAGCTGAACAACCAAAAGGATGATGAAAGCCATACATGTGGGAATCTCCACTGCATCTTCTTTCACCCTTGGCTTCATCTGAGGAACTTTGAGTACCACCTGAACCTCGTCTTGAAGATTGTTGTTTTGTTGCCTCCTCCACTTTGGGATCGGATGACCGTCTAAGAACACCGGTCTTATCATCCTTCTTGTAGCTGTACATCCTGGCAGGTCTAGGCTCGGCGTGTGAAGTAGGATCACTAGAGTGCTGCTGAGAAGACACTGGATCTGCTTTCATTGTTGGTGCTTTGCTAGCTAGTGCATCCTTTGCACTGGAAGAAGGCACAGTTTGGGCAGCGGATGGAGGTAGTTTTCTACTCGGTAACATTCCATTCATCTCTCCTTCTTTTGGGCCGCTTCTTACAGGCTTTGTTGGGTTGGCCGGTCCCTGTACAAGAGGTGGATCAGGCAGCGCTGAAGAATGCTCTGCCTTTGTTGCAGGCACATTAACATTTCCCTTGGCTTGGAAACTCTGGAAATCAGTCAAATTGCTGTTTTTAGGGATCCTTTCAGCTGGAGGAGTTGTAGACTTATCTAATTCCTTACTCAGTTTTGGAGTAGCTGATCTGACAGTTTTCTGACCTCCAAATATTCTTTTTGGGTCAAAGAATAGACCGCTATCTTTTGTCTTTTTCTTTTCTTGCTCCTGCTTGAGACCAGAAGTTGTTTTATCATTTACATTGTTTGAGCTCCCTGTAGTTGTTGTTGGAAGTTTGTTACCATTCACTGGTTTCGCTTCATCAGTTAGTCTCTCATTCTTTTGAGTGCTATTGCTCTTCAGTTCACAACTTGGTATTGGATTCTGCATAGGAATGGAACTCTTACCAATGTCGTTCTTCCCTACATTCGCTAATGACTTACTACTTACAGTATTTCTGACATATCTGGAAGCGTCCGAGTTGTCTTTCTGATGAACTGTTTGTATATCATGCTTCTGGACATTTGTCATTCTATTCTCTTTTGGAGTTTTGTGGCCACCGCTATCACCTTTGTCAGCTGTAGACAAATCATTCACACAAGAGCTTGACTTCTCATTCTTTTCTGAAGGTTTAGATACATGATTCTTTTCCAAAGATTTTGATTGATTCTTATCTATTTTTTTAGATGATTTCTCGCTTGGCAGATGAGATGACTTGTTATCCTTCCTTATTCCAATGTTTTCCTTGACAGAGACAGTTGGGATATCTATTCTAGAGGAAGCATCAGTTTTACTATCACAGGGTGTTGTACTTGAACAATCTCCACATATAGTGCTTTCTGCAAAACTTGTGTTATTGTCTGAACCATGGTGCTTCGATGACACATTTTTACATGAAGCTTTGGAACTAGCTTTTTTCCCTTTGGAAGTGTTCTCTGGTATACTCTTTGATATGGGTGTACATGTAGATCTTGATGATTGCACAGTAGGTTCAGATGAGATGTTGTTGACCGGTTTGGAAGATGGTTTAAGATTCTTACTGGTTTCTTTGCTGCCCAGGTTTATATTCTTTTCTATATTCTCAGGTTGACCTTTGGTTTCTATCTGGACTGTCTGTTTTTCACAAGATTTTATTTCAGACTTTTCAGCTTGGGCAACCATGTTCTTGCGTTTGTCTCGAGGCAACTTTGGCTTCCTCTTTCCTGGTCTTATCTTGCCATTGCTCAGTGCCTTCCGCGGTGCTGTTCCGCTCTTGACATTGTTGTTTTGCTGCACCCCCTGAACGGTCACAGGATCTGATAGGGACCTCACTTCTCGACCTTTCATAAGATCGACTATATCCGACGAGTCAACGTTGGATATCGTCTCTTCGTGTTCTTCTGTCAGATGGCATCGTTCACGGTCTAGGGAAGGGCTCTTCCCTGATATGTGGCATTCTTCATCTGTCGCCTGGACAGTAACTGCAGCATTTGTGTCACTACCTTCCTCAGCAGATGATGGACCTAGTTCTTCATTAGATGGACACTGGGACTCCCTGACCTCAACCTTTGTCCCTACAATAATCTGTTCATCAGAATCCATGCTGCTCCCTGGGGTGAAAGCCACAGGATCATCAGAGCGGTACTTCTCAAGGAACGATGCAACAACTTTATCATTAGGAGATGTTTTTGGTTGAGGGCTTGGATGAGACTTCTGCTTATGGACACCATAATCTGGGACAAACTCTGGGTGGTTTATCCCCTTCTTCTTCCACTCCCGTCGTTCTTGCCTACCCTTCATGTCCTCTTCTCTGTTCTTCCTTGCTCGCTCCTCATCGTGGAGTTCCCACTCATTGACTGCATGGTTCTCCATATTCCCGTCAGCCCCATGTGCGCTGGACTGCCAATGTTCAGATGGCATCGTAGGGGAATACCCCCTCTGATTCCAATGCCAGTCAGGTAACCCTTGGACATTCGCATCATTGACCCCGTCATAGGTTGACCAGGCGTAACCGGGCGAGGCCATCCCGCCTTGATCGCCATGGAAACCAGCATCGTTACCTCCATACGCGCGTTGCTTAAACCCTCTGAAGGGCAGACCGTTGGTGGCTGACACTGTAGGATGGGAGTCATGGTAACCTGGAGCCGCAGAGGTATCCGAAGACCAATTCTTCTGCTGCTGATGTTGGACTCCTGCACTTGCACCAGACTCGTTAGACTTCATAGACCAGATGCTGTTAAAGGGTCCGATGGAATACGGCTCCTCCTGATGTTGGGGTGAAGATGGAGGCGGTCTTGAAGGAGGAGGATGCCATTTGGCCGAGGGATGCGCTCCATACGGAATTCCATTTGGAGTTTGGCCAACGTTCCCGGAGTGCATCTGTGGGTTACTAGGCAACTGATGCGGTCGGTATGGAGATGACGGATACAGAGATTCCTAGTGTGCAGGATAACAGAAAAATAAATATAAAATTAAAAACTCAAGCAATAATTTGAAATGTAATATATTGCAAGAGCAAAAAATAAAAAATAAAAAAATTCTACAAAAAACTATTCTCTCTGTCCAAAAAGCATATTAAAAAACCAAGTTTATTATTGTTCTGTAACATTCTGATAGAAAAAGGGATTTGATAGAACAAATAATGAGGAAAAGCTCAAGATCCTTGTAAATTCTTGGACTGAGAAGAGAATCTATATTCTGTATGCCTCCATGTAGCTTTATTTAATCGAATCCCCGTATTTATTTTTTCTTCTCTAGTATTGGGAAATGTATGCATAAATTTCATTTGTACACTCTTTGTTAATATTGAAGTTTTACATGTAATATTAGAAATCACTGAAGAGGCCATAGGCTAAAGTGAGACAATTTTACAATAAAAAAAAACTATTTTCCTTGTTTCATGTGAAATATTAAATAACCTAAAAACCGGAAATTGAAGTGTTTATCAATTGCTACATTTTTTTTTTAAATTACCTTTTATTATTCAAGTGTATTATATATCTACAACACAAGTGGGGGTAAATATATTACTCCCACATTAATTGGCCTACATTCATTGAAATAAATAGAGTGAGATAATGGAAGAGGAAGTAAATTCATTGTGAAGAAATGTTTATTTATACACTTTGATATAAATTCATTAAATGCTGTAAAGTTCATGCCACAGTGCAAAATGACACTGTATTCAGCAAAATACTTTTTTCATTCATTTATATTTAATTTTTATGTAACGAGAGGTTTGCTGATTCTTATTTTAAAGTTTAAAAAAAAAAATTGAAAGGATAATTGAGTGAATTTGGTAGGCTTATTTAAGGATCTGGTTTGAAGAGAATAAAATACGAAATAGAACCACTTACATTTGCAGAGGGTGGTGCAGGCTGATTTGTGTTGAAATTCTGTCTGTCACCTGAACCAAATAAGCTGGCATAAAGGCTGTCAAACCTACATGTATGGTGAAAGGAATAAGAGAAAATAACAAATGAAAAATCAATAATAAAGATGTTGTGATCTTCAGCATGTTTCTGGACTTTGGAACACAAGCATGAGGTTAAAATCCTGGCATAAAAACAAGCAGATTCTAGTATACTTGTCAACATGTCATGTAAATCATTATTATGATATGTAAAATAAGAGAACTGCTGAAACTGCTTATCCAATAAAGGAGAGCTAATGGATAGTCATTCCATGCCAATTCACCCAATGAAAGTGCAATTTTGCACCCTTCCGTCTCAGAATTTGCTCAAATTTGGTACACATAAAATTTAACATTACATGTGCCTTCCCATGAAACAAAAAAAATTAGCGTAAACGGTCCGTCGGTTTCTGAGCTATGGCCCGCCCTTTTTTATTTGTTTTGGCAAAAATGGGTGTGACCTTCCATTTCAACGGCACAATGCGTCTGAACTGGTTGACCAATTTTTATAAAACTGGTACCACTCAAAAGGAAATTCAAAGAGGAATTCAAAAATGGTATCAAAAATATTATTGGAGCAATTTAAAATGCTATGACCTTTGACCTTTCCTTTAACCTTGATTTTGACCCCCAGACGAATAATATTTTTACTTGATTTTTATGTATGTTAATTGTCAGTATAATATTAAAATAGCATGTAAATATCTAGGATGATATTTTATTTCTTCACCTTTAAAAACTCTTTTAAATGTAATTTTCAAAGTTACTGTTACCCCCACATACTGATATTTGTGTTGGTAATGTGTGTACAAGACTCCATTATACATGAATAATTTCAAACTGAAGTTGCATTACAATCAAATACCATTAAAGTATTCCATATCTGTTGCTGATGCTTCAAAGATCTCAAGGATCTCAAGGATGTATCCAGTTTGGGACAGTAGAGCTGACTACATGTAGGAAGCATTTTGTTTCTGTCAAAACCGCAGATTTCTGATGATTTGTATGTATACCTCTTGCACCCCAATCAAAAGGGCTAAACAAATGTCTCTATTCGATGAGCAAATGGAGTATACGTACATGTATACATTATTATTGTGTATTGTGTTTAATGATTCCTTTATTACCTGATAAGTTTAGTTTCCTGTTTTAATTGAATGTAATTTAACTTTAGTTTGGAAGTATTCAAGTAAGCCTATAAAAGAGACTTGTACACACATTACCAACACAAATATCACTATGTGGGGGTAACAGTAACTTTGTAAATTACATTTAAAAGAGTTTTTAAAGGTGAAGAAACAAAATATCATCCTAGATATTTACATGTTATGTTATTATACTGACAATTAACATACATAAAAGTCAAGTAAAAATATTATTCGTCTGGAGGTCAAAATCAAGGTTAAAGGAAAGGTCGAAGGTCATAGCACTTTAAATTGCTCCAATTATATTTTTGATACCATTTTTGAATTCCTCTTTGAATTTCCTTTTGAATGGTAGGGCCTACCAGTTTCATAAAAATTGGTCAACCAGTTCAGGCGCATTGTGCCGTTGAAATGGAAGGTCACACCCATTTTTGCCAAAACAAATAAAAAAGGGCGGGCCATAGCTCAGAAACCGACGGACCGTTTACGCTTTTTTTTTTTGTTTCATGGGAAGGTAATGTTAAATTTTATGTGTACCAAATTTGAGCGAATTCTGAGACGGTAGGGTGTAACCCATTGGGTGAATCCAGATGGAATGACCCTGGAGTAAAATGAAGTCAAAAGGAGCCTGAGCTTTCTATCCTAGCAGAATCTTCGTCAGAGACAAAATGACACAGAAAAGTAGGGAACAAACAAGGATATAGAGAAAGACAGAGAAAAGCTGCACCTAGATGAAACACCTATTATGATGAAACACATGTATGTATCTAGTCTACATCTGTCAGTGTGAGATATATTTTATAACCCAGACTTGTTTACACTGAAACAATATCGAATCATTAACACAATGGTACACTTGTAAAGATTAAAACAGTTAATACAACCACTGAACAGAGGAATTTAGGGGAATGTATTTTTCAAGCAGCTGGGTGGGTATAGTATGTACAAGCATTCACTGTGTTTGAAGCTCACTCATTTTGACCTCCCCTATTTATGTGAACGTAGAATGGATCTCATCTTGAGTTTTGGACTTGGTCTCCTGAAGTCTCAACGCCAGCGAGACATGTTACCCCCAACGCGTCAATCTGTCTCGCGACACAGTTCGACCCTACGAAATGCGCATCTTTTGGACTTTATACCACGCTGTAGAACGCAGAGATATAAAAACTCTACGATCCCTTATGTCACGGCCCTCCCGAATGCCTCTTTGTAATTGAACTATATATCTACTTTGAACCATGTTATATGCATGATGTATGTGCCACTGTTTATGTCATTGAACTCCTTTCAAAGTATATGTTCCTGATTTTCTCTCTCTATCTCTTATTCTCTTGATTTAATGCAATTACATGTTATTTTTTTTTTTTACATACAGACCCAGTCAAATTATTTTTGGTTCATCTTGACCGTCTCTATTACATGCATTTTATTTTGCATGTCACTCAATTTTGCCAATTTACAAGTCTTTCTCACTACAATCATAATGAAATATATGCCCAAATATTTTTGTATCGTTTGTTGCATTATGTCGAGGCAAACCGTAATTTTTTGGTCAATCTATTCTCACTGTTCGATTTTTTTAATAGCTCAAATTTGATATTTTTTTCCTTTACCTTTATTTTGAAGATTTCGATGTCCAAGTATATAAACCGTAAGTGCAATATTTTATAGTACTACTTATGTTCCTCATAATCTTGATAATTGTTAAATTGTTATGTCTTGTTAATTCATAAATACTTATTTATTTCATGTATTTTCTTATATTTTGTAAACTTTGTATGTCAGTCCCCGGACTGTTTTTACAATGTATTTTATGCAATAAACCGAATTGAATTGAATTGAAAAAAATTGAAGCTCACGCATGATTATACATGTATGTACATGTAGACAATACATGCATGTACATGTAGACAATACATGTACATTGTATAGCCAGAATTCACGAAGGCAGCACAACTTTCCATCTGGAGTGCCCTGTTAAACAGCAGATAATCTTTGTCTGTGGTTTATAATTTCAAAGATCCATGATAGGTAAAGACTGTCCGCTGTTTAACATGGCAGTCAAGGGAAAACAGAGGACAAAGTTAACGTGTCTTGAGTTGTACTGCCTTCAGGAATTCCGTCCCATCATTTTCATGTTTGTAATCTAGGCAGCTCCTAAAATGAGCTCTTGGTGTTTTACATTGAATGCCTAATGTTGTACTCTGGACTATGGACTGTCACAGGAAACCCAGCAACATACAATTTACAAATGTTCTTGTCTTGGGTCAATCTGTAAGTTGTTACATGTATAAATGTATTTGACATGTGTCACACAAATATGCAGACAAACAGCTGAGCTTAGTTCTCTTATTTCATTGCTCAAAGCAACCACCATAATGTAACAGCTATCCAAGGTCAATCAATACACCAACATTATTAATAATTCAATTCGATTCAAGTTGGTCCAAATATTAGCACAAGACAACACATTTTAAGATTCAAATTTAACAAAGTTTCAATAATCATTTTAAAATATGAAATAAGGTGCATACATGTATACCATTTTGTTTTTCTGCAATGAAAAAACAAAACAAAAACAAAACAAAAAAACAGATATTGATCTGATCCAGCAACTTACGATAGGCACAACTCCTGTATACAGACCTTACTTGAGTCTCAACTATTTTTGGAGTACATGAAGTCTCTCCTTCACTGTCTTTGCATGGCATCATGAATAACAATTATAATAATATCAAACATTTATACGGCACGTCCGTCAGAATTGAAAATGTTGTGATGAGTTTGTAGGTACTGTATAGTTTTATTCAAATTATAAAATACAAGGTTGAAATTATTCCATATGGACGAGTGGGTATTCCCACAAATGACACCTGGCAAATCAGGTTGTGCCAAATATCAACTGACACCTTCATAGCAAAGTTGCACTGATACACACCCATAATGCAATCGCAAGGGTTGCTCTTTCACAATGAGTAGAGGAATGTGGGGGAAAACCCACGTCTGTCGGAAACACTTGCCTCCAAGTGAATGTGCAACAGTAAACTATTTCATTGTTAAAAGAAGAACCCACCCCAAATTGAATTTTTTTTTACAAGCACACATATTTCAACATGGATTCTTTTTTTTTAATGTAAATAGCCAAAACATTTTTTTTTTTTCTAGTTATTTTCTTATGTAGACATATTCGTAATTAGGTCAGCTTCGCACTACATGTAAGTTGACAATCAAACTATGGGAATTTCCAAAGGAAAATACTCTCTAAATTGAAAATCAAGAGAAGAATTGTATTAGAATAGTAACACATCATCTGGCCAGACAGAACTCCCAAAGAGTCATTTGAAGACGATTAACGATTGGTTTGGTTTCAGATCACCTACATGTACCAAAGAAATTAACTTCATGTTGTTTATCTGGACCAGCACTTTGTACAATACTTATAACAAAAAACAAAAAAAACTTGGCGAGGTCAGCAAAAATGTAGTGTGGATCATGCATAGAGGTTTGACTTTGTTTACGATTATTTTGATCCCATTCAAAACATCTCATGTTGAGTTTCTTTCAGAAAATTTCCATTCAAACCTCAATATTCCTGATTCATCACTTGAAAATGCGTCAATGATCAAATTACCAGCAAAATTAGTAAAATTTTTTGCTACTAATGAGAAGGGATAGGGTTACGGCAACGTGAATGGATAGGGTTAACAGCGATGGTCGCCACCTTTCTTGGCCCCTCGCAGGGACCTGTCATTGACTATGGTTGCATCACAAAAGTAGCCCAACGCATATGAGTCATTTATTGTTTATTGTTATGTATATTGTGTGTTTACAATTGTTATAAGTGGGTCTTTCTCTTTTCATTACTCTTAACCCCTATCTCGACTTATTCAAACTTCATCTTTCCTTTCTTCATGACTTAACCTACTTTCTCTCTTCGCAATGACCCAAGCCCTCTTCAGTTATTTTGTATTATAGGCCTATGCAATTTAATCTGGTGCAATTCTCATGACCAGGTCGAATAGACAAGATCCATTACAAACTTTAATCTTGATCATAACTCATTTATGTCCCCTGCTTTTTTTTTCTATATACCTTCAACTGTTCATTTACTGTAGACATCCAGATCCAGATCCAGAAAAACAGAGAGCTGGCAAGCAACGACAAAATGAACCCATGTTTGTCATTGTATTTGGGCCAGTAATCAGCATTGCATTGCTACATGTGTAGGAAGCTCATTCATTCGCATTCACACTAGAGAAATGTTGTGTTCAGTCACTCTCTCATCCAAGTTAAAGGTCATGTATAGTTTTGGGATAATAGATTTTTTGTTTTGCTTCCAAAGCAGAATAATATGAATGAATACCTCAATTAACCTATGTGTACAAAAGGATTTGTTATAAAATCCACTCTAACACCTGAATTTAGCAACAAAACTGTGTAAATATATCAATTGACAGTGCCACAATCAATGAATAGGATCTCACAGGCACAATGCCAGCATACAGCGGTTTGTGTGCAAAGCATATGCTATTCCATACACAGACTGTAGTAGGCCTACACAAAGAATTCACTCACGCTATACCAATCAGCTGCTGCTGGTTGGCATGCCCAGAGTTCTGGGGTAAGCATGAAGGACGCATGGCCTTATTTTGATGAACATCTCCCCGTGGTCATGCAAACTATTACATATCATGGAAAGACATGCATGAAACATGATTATATCCTTTGCCCATGTATTTTTATGTCGAACACTAGTATGAGGACAAGTTGAGCAAGTTTTAAAAAAATCAATGTTTTCTACTACAACTATACTTGGGCTTTAAACTAAACCGAACCATAACTAAGTAAGAAGATCAAGACATGTGAATGTGCATTGCCATTGACAATTAAAAAAAAAAAATTGATTTTAGTTCTTGGACTGGAGGAAAGAATTGCGATTGAGACAGTGCAGTGCAAGACTAGTTTATGAGACATGCATTGTCACTGTCATTGATGTTTGACTTTTAGATCTAACGTTAAAGTTAGATCTATATTTTCTTGATAAAAAAAAATATATGTTTACGTGCAAAGCTAGGATTAAGTTAATCTGCAAGAACTCAGCAGGCACAACATTATAGATTAATTCCAACTTCAACTTCATTTTATTTTCATTCAGGTAGACGTAGTTTATTCACTTTCTCCATCTCCAACAACAGGCAACAAATCTACCACACAATTCATAGGTTTGTCAATGCAGAACACACATAATATCGCGCGATCTTACCCGGGTGCCGTAGAAGTTGTGGACGGGTTCTTCACGTTTGGATTCGAATTAGCTCGGTATCTATCCATCTTTACCACTTTTTCAGGTTCCCTATGAACCACTGGTCCTTCTCCTTTGGAAAACACGAAGATCAATTCATAATTTCAGTCTAAAAGCCCAACCAAAGTTACCAAACCCAAGGCAAAGTAAAGAAAAAAATTAATATGGCACTAGCAGGGCTAGGGCGACATGCACGATTTATAGGATGCACTGATCACGTACGTATTAGTAAAAAAATATCAGGCGTTTGTAGTTTTTTATTTTTGGGATAAATATTATGTAGCAAACGAATAGCTAGGTACAGTTCCATGTCTGATATATAATGTTTTTAAAAACAATAAATATTATATTCGAGTTATTTATATCCGTTTGAGGGGTTTAAATGATCTTTTATAAATTTGTTTATCAAACATAATCTGAATATTGTCTGAATAGTAGGCTGTATAGTGATCTACAGATTTTGCTCACTTTCTGTAAAAATAACAATCCATTTGGATAAAGTTTAAAACATTAATGAAAGTTAAAACCATTATAGAACAGAGTAACTAAACTATAGTATCACCTTTTTCCTGGTTTAGGGACTATTTTCTTCTATTTGTAACCAATATGTGTATTTTTAAATATCTTTTTGGTGCATGTTTTTGTGGCCTTATTTTTCAACTAAGCTAAGCTCACCTTATTACATGATCATTTATATTTCACGTTTGTCTCATCATCAGGGAGCTCCTCCCAACTCCCTGGTCTCATCATTGAAAAAAAAAGAAAGAAAAAAAGATCTCATCTATGTCACTCATTCACCCTACAACCTGTAGGTCCTATCCAAACGACCATGCGTACATTAAGTGACTCTCATTGTTTTGTTTTTATATTGATATTGATTTTAGTATAAGTTGGCGTAAAAGAGATGAAATATTTAGGCCTAAAAGGGTAAACAAGAAATGAGTGGTTTCCCAGTTTTCTAATATTTCTATGACAATTTTTATCTCGTACTAAACTAGAAGTGAAAGTATGATTTTTACATTACAGAATTTGAATTTTCCTACATTTCATTCGAATGTTGATGTTCAATCATTCAATTAATGTCATTTTGCAGACCGCCCTTTAAAATATAAAACTGTATTATCAAACTTTGGTGGAAGAAGAGAAAACAGGCCTATAAATTTAGTTGTTTGGAAATAAGCTCTAGTCTGAATATCAACTTATTTATTTCAATACAAAATAAATCTGCTCACTCTTTCAATTCATCAGGGAGGGGGGGGGGGGAATGATGCTTTGTATTATTATGTTATATCACCCCCAGATGAATAGCATTCTTTACGGATTTACGCCAGTGCAATTGAATGAGACACACACAAATATATCACAGACAAAAACATTATTTATTTCATAAAATATATTTATTTAGAGCTGTAGAAGCATGAAGACAGACATAATCATGCCAAGACATACAAGGATATTGTCAATACATATTTCTTAATATCTTATGCTACAGTCACACAGACACTTACGTTGAGTTACGTCCAGTTGCGTCCAAAAATTATTTTCTTTTCTGCGGATTCCCATGGATGCCTTCCCTTCATACTCAACAGTGGAAATAGTGATAATTTCGTTCAACCAGTAAAACAAAGAAATACATAAGAAATGATAGAATAGAAGATGAAATAAGATTAAAACAACAAAAACGTAACTATACGGAAGTGTCTGTGTGACTGCAGCATTACCCACAATTTGATTCGACCATAGCATAGCTACGATAAGAAGAAGAAAAAGAATAACTTCCATATAGGCCTACAGCTACATGTAGGTATGATAAATTATCTTTCTTCATGAGATAACTAATTCAAAGCACAGTCATCAATTATTATACTTATGACATGCTTGCTACTGAGATTGAATATGGATATTTCTTCCACAAACCACATGAACGATTCCGCAAACATCCCCGCCCTCACCCCTCCCCAAAAAAAAAAAAAGAGGAGAAGAATATAAATCATATATTACTTGAAAAACATCATAAAAACAAGTTTATTAGTAGCACTCAGATATCAAAATAAAACTACTGCCTTGATCCTACCAGAGTATCTGAAAATAATACAGAAGACATGGCTCACACATCTTCCATGGATATTGTTTAATTAAAATAACATTTTCATTTACTTCCAGCAGCTAAAATTATATGATCTGGAAATTTGGGTCTAACATGGTATGCCTCACATACATTTTGGAATGACTCTCCTGGTAATTTTTCTATCTGAAGTATATACAGTCTGTGTCAAATAAAATGGTACAGTCGGGAAAAAAAATAATTTAGGTGTGAAATATTTTCAAATAATGTGTGTATGTGGTACCACATTAAAGCCAAAGGATTTTTCTTGCTGATGCGCTTTGTTCTGGATAATCTGCTTTCGTATTAAAAACAAAAGTTATGCTAAGTTTTGTGCGACAAGGAACAAATCGAAATTACGCACTTCTATTGTTCTGGAGCACTGAATTCATGGCCATTATGCGAAACCTACACAAAGGCATGGGACGGCGTGCAAAACCTTGATTTTTCTTGATTGTAGAAAACTAGTCATATCTCAAAAACTACAGCACCAAATGTGATGGAAAAAATTGCAGAAGAAAGTCTGATTTTCCTGCTTCATGAAAATACCAAACAATACCAGGTTCTAATTAATATTCATACTATAAAAAAAATGTTTTCCGACTGTACCATTTTTTTATACACAGACTGTATACAAACACAAACTGCAGGAGAATCAGATAAAGTGGTATGATATCATAGAATTATTAGACCAAGGACTTTATACGGGTTTCAGTGTGTGTGTGTTTTTCTCGCTTTGTGTGGCAAAAAAACACATATCAAACACAGACTAACTCCTCTTCTTTACATTCTTCAGCAATTATATCATTGACATGTGAGTGTAGACCTTTCATTACTTATGCAAATGGTGCTCAGAAAAAAAAAAGAAGAAGAAAATTAGATTGATCGAATCCTTTTTTCCCAAACTGTATATGTATACTCACATATTATGGCATCTTTTCATCACAGAACTGGCACTAATCAACTCTTCTTCCATATTGATTCTCAGACAATAGAATCATTTGAAACGAATGTAACCAAGCACTATCTACAAACAAAAAGGATGTTGGATCCAAATATTCCTGTGTCCACACAAGGTCATATGTTTCACTTTGTGCAGTTACATTGTAATTAATATAAACAATATCTTTGAACTTTGTATTATGACTTTCGGTCTTATATTATCATTAATATCGTGATATGGAAGAGGACTAGTCTTTGCAAATTAACCTTTTCTTACACATTCCCCCAGTTCTGGAAGAGTTGCTTGGAAATTGACACATTAAATGTCCTTTCATTTTTAAGTACCACAAACTATATAATATATAATATGAAGTAAGGAAATTAAATCCTTTTTGTAATAATAGGCAAGTAAATATAATAGTGAAGGAAATAGAAATGATTTCATTATAAATCAAAGGATAACCACTATTTTTCTTCTTATACAAAATTTATATTTTATGTAGTGGCATACAAATCATGGTAGATGACATGAATTGAATTCTGAGTAACTAATATTTCATATCATTAAAGTTTTCTCTGAAATTCATGATGATAGAATAATAAATCAGTGATAAAAAAGAGACAATAATAATAAATAAAAAGCAGTACCACAACATTCATGTAACAGAGACTAATGCAACGTAATGGTCTTATTTACATTATTTGCTCTTCAAAAATATCACAGATTGCGCAGCTTTAAAGATACACACATGTATGTATTGGTGTGAGACATAATGAAGTAATTCACCTGTTTAGATCATGTTGCTTTAATTAGTTATAGATGAAGGAAAATACAGAAAATATAAACTTAGATTATTTTACTGTATAAGCCAATATTTTAGCGTACAGATATTTTCGCGATTTTGGACTAATTTGGGAAATTCGCGAGAGCAAAATTTCGCGATTTTGGTGATGACTTCATTACTATAAATAGCCTTGTACTGAAGTGGAAATTTTTGCGATGACCGACTCGCGAAATTCGCGAAAATAAAGTCACCGCGAAAATAACCACTTATACAGTACTTGTAAGTTAACTTATCAAAAACAATTTTACTTATTGCACTTATAATTCTACACATAAACGAATAATACAACCCAAAGTACATACAGAGCACCATGATATCCAATATTTAGAAAATGTATGTATGTTTTACAATAGAATATTGTTCTACAATGTAGTTTTTCTTTAAATAAAATATTAAGGATAAGTATGTGAGATATAGCGATAAATACCAAAGTTGACATCAGCTGAGAGTCCTCCAACACTTTTAGCCCTTCACAAATTTATATTGAACAAGATGTTTTTGCCTCGAAGAAGTTAACTTATCACCAATTACAGATATGTCATTTATTCAACTATAACCAATCAAACTTTTTCAACAGGAGTCTCTAATAACATTTATAAGTTAATGGTTGCATACAGTGTTTGTTAATACCTAAGTTAACAAATTATTACCCAGGTTTAACCCGGCTACCGCGATTAGATACTAAAGCAATTAAAGCAATTTCTTCCTATCGGTATCCATTTACCTCACCTGTGTCAAGTGCGGTGGATATAGATTAATGTCCTGCCATATAAAATTAGTCAAATAGTTGGGATTCAAACTAATTATACATTGTGATCGGCAGTTTGTGGCATGTCTACTATACTACAGTACTTACATATTTTACAATTCTACTGTTAGATTCGCCTCCTGATTTGCATGTATTTACAATATAATAAACTCTGCTAGTATACGTTATTAATGTTCATTCTTGTACCAATATTACTCTCAATGATGATTTTTCAATAGAATACCTTTACATAGATTAACATATAATCCCTTCTGCCTCTCAACAGATAACTTACTCTCTAAACTCGAGACGTAATACTAGATATAATACACACACTGTAGGAATAATTTAAGTACCAGTATCCATATAAATCTTCTTGTCCTCCATGGTAAATATTTCTTTTTTGATGCATCCAAGGTTTGTTGTTGTATACATATTTAAAAACTTTTTCCATGTCCATGGAAAAGAAAATAGAAATTCAACCATCTTTCTAAATGAAAGAAGGGTTTGCAACTTAAATCAGAGTTGTAAATTTGCATTTGAACTTCTAATTGTATAACTTTCCATTTTTAGATTTTACTTAAACCGTATTAATTTATTATCTAATTGTTTTGCTGTTTTTCCAACAAGGTGGATATTGCCTTTACAAAATAAACATAATGGGTATATCTAATCTCTAACAAACCCTTTCTTATAATGTACTAAAAATCAAGCATGAAATATAACTTGATACAGAGTAGATATAAATACACAAAATAAAGAAATAATACATATATCAACAACATCAAATGGTGCGTCAAAAACATATAGGTAGCATATTAGGAAGAAATGAAAAATAGTAGGATATCAATGAAAGCACAAATTCATTGCTTTGAAGTATATCTCAGACACAACGATGAACCAAACACCAGGAAAATATTTTACAAAACTGAGTATCAAGTTATGCATGGATTTATAAACGACTTGAATATGTTAAGCCAAATGGGATTCTCAGTAATATGAGCTGAAGTTGATAAAAAAAAAAAGAATCAGACTAATATTGTTTAATGGATGTAAATGTATATCAGGCAACAGTGTTAGTGAGATTATTTGAAATACAGTCAACACTTTTTCAAATGACTGGATAAAATTTGGGCAACCCATTTGGCACTTCACAATCAAGACGTTCATGAAGTTATATATGACTTTACACACAGCTTGGTACACATGTAAAACACCCCCAAAGGATGGCAATAGACAAAACAAACCATCACATGACCCACAATAACAAAGAGCAACTGTTATTAGGCAGATTGGATTGGGTTTGATGGTGTCACCGAGGCTGGTATGAACTGAAGAAGAGTATGAAATCAGGATTTATTCACATTAAAACAAATATGGAAGATCGATAATTGGCATGTCGGTAAAATAGGCGAGACAAGAACTAGCAAGATTTTATGACTCCTACAACATTGACAAGGCTATTGAAATAAGTGTGTGTCATAATTTAAACTGCTAGGGACAACTACATGTATCTTGATTTTCACAGTTAAGTGTTCTAACTCAGAACAAGAAATTTCAAGTTGATATTGATGGCCCCTACAATTTTACAGATCTATTGAAAGCTCAAAAAAATGTATGTGTTATAGCTTAAACTGCTGCTTGGCATAGAGGAGACAAATTAGCACTCACAAACCATACGCATTAGATATTCATCGTCAGCATGTCAATCAAATATTCCTGATAAGGAATTGGGAGATAAAATTGATGAATCCTTTACCATTGAACAGAATATGGAAGGCCACACCTATAAAGTGTACCCTCCTCCTTCGAGTAGAGAAGATACCATCATCAGTAAGGTGAAGATCCATTCGACATTCATCTTCAGTTTTGTAGAGCAATTGTCGCGGAGCAAATGTCATAGATCTGTTTATAAATACCAACGAGAAGTTGTGAGATAAATTGGCGACCCCAACGACAATGAAGAGACAATGAAAGGCTACATGTACGTAGTACCAGCGCAATTAATCCTTCTCCTTCGTATAAAGAAGATACACCATCATCAGTTAAGACCAAGTTTGAGAAATTTATCTTAAGTTTGCTGATTGATTGTTTTTAACTGCCAACGAGAAATTGTGAGATGAAATTGGCCACCCCTACAACGATGAAGAAACAATGGAATGCTATGTGGTACCAACGCAGTTTACCCTGTCTCTTGGTATAGAGGAGATAGATTACCACAGGAAGGGTGAAGACATATGCCATACCACAGAATGCTCCAGAGTACCTGTGCAGGGGAGAGTAAAGAAAAAGAGAGGGTTATGTTAACTGGGTTATACATGTATTTGACTGCTCTGAAGAAACTGTTTAATCATAGCGCGATGTGCAAGTTGTACTTGATCAAAGTGCTTTACAATGTTTCATTATCCCAGGCATTGGGTTATAGTAGCAACCATTTTACCAGCACAAATATAAAACAGTATCCATTTTAACAAATGGCTGCGCCAAGGACATGAGTGCTGATGTCAAGGCACGACACTGTAACTTGATGCAATGTATGTAATTAAACTTTTATTATTACACATTCTCACATTAATTGGACCTACATTTCCATGTATTCCTTCACAAAAAATTATGAAACAAAATATTCAATTTCAAGAACAGGAACTACTTTACAGAGTTGCCATTTGTGTTTGATTGATAAACACTTTAGAAATTTCCATTGTCATCTTAGATTTATCATCTAACTTTTACTATGCCACTCAAGTTTTTTCTTGTAATGTTCAAACCAACCAGTACCAGATATAAGGGTCAACTTCCTGCAACATTCTAAAGATATATGAACTCCACTGTCTCATATTACTTAATGGTATTCTCAATGCAAGAAAAAAAGAGATTCAGTACATGTAAATACCATGGTTCCATTACTCACAAGCCAATCACATTCAAGTATTTAATGAAAGTTACCAATAATGGCGAAGTTGCGATACAATGACAATCTTTATGCAACAGGGACCAGGGCGCCGTAACACAAAGGTTTGCAATCAATCGCAAAGTTGCAATAGCCAATCACAATCATTGTTGCATGCAATTTTTGTTCAAATGACTGGACAATGACCAATAACAATGCTTCTTTCAAATTTGCAATTGATCGCAAACCTTCGTGTTACGGGGCCCAGATCTCTTTCACATCTTACCTGATGATGTTTCCAATGTTAGGCATGAAGATAGCGAACAGACAGCAGATACACACCAAGATCAAGTTGTACACAACCATATGCTTCCAGCTGTAGGGTAAAAAAGATAAGAATCGTTAAGCATTTGCAAAAGTGGTAAAATACTTTTGTGTAGTGATCCCATATGCGTGGTAAACCACATTATTGAAATGTGCACGCAATACGACTCTTAAATATTTACCAACATATCTGATTTGTCAAATTATTTGAAGAAAAGTGTTTATTGATTTGTCCTAAAATCACGCAAATGCATAAAATGTATGTTTATTACCGTCTGAGTAGGACATTCCAAATCAACATTGTGCATAAGATCTAATATGACATCTTTTATATAGACCTTATGCATTGACGTCATCGCGCCACCATCTTAGAGGCTGAGGCCATTGCCTTGCACACGTTTGTAATGTGCAGGTGGCACATCTCTGACAATTACTATATCCTCTGAGGGAGGATGAAATGAGACTATGATGGTATATGCATAAGGTCTATAAGCTGGTCTTTAAAAATATAACTTTTAAGATAACACTATGGTTGCATTCTGGGTAAGGATACAAGACAGGCTGAGTACTTGAGGATTTGAGGTAATGCAATACAGGACTGCTGGTTCATACTAGCTTTAATACTTATTTGAGAAAAGCAAATCTTTAATACTAACCTGGGATATGCATTGCCGAATAACTGATCCATGAGCTGAACCCTAGTGATATAAACTAACAGAGGGAATAGGGTCACCATCTGGAACAGCAGGAACAGCCGAGCCGTGAAGGCAAGTACATCCCCCTGGTAAAAGTTCTTCAAGAAATTCTGTAGGGGGGGGGCGAGAGAAACATAAGGAAGTATGAATTGGCAAAAGAAGAGAGTTGGTAGAGTGTATCAGGGGAGCATTTCACGAAACAAATATTCACTGATTCTCACTGACAACTGTTATAAGCTACTGAAATGCTTGCATCTGATTGGCTGAGACCAAATTTATCGGATAAAACGTTAGACAAGTCCTAACATGAAATGCCTCCAGGACAATTACCCTAGGACAACAACCCCTCAGAAATAGGATTAAGGTGAGGTGTAGAGTCAGGGGTATATTTTTGCAAAGGGTAGTTGTCATGGGGTAGTTGTCCAAGAACTTTGGTAGATAAACATAAAATCTTCTCATTAAGATAAATAAATGCCCACATAAAAACTCTGAAAGTCGGTTTTCACAAGCTATACTAAATTTGCAAATTAGCCAACTCAGACCTTACTGTTTTTTCATTTTGCTGTCATATTGAGAATCATTTGCACACCACATATTTGCTCTAGACTTCATTGGTTGCATAAACCAGTAACTTTGATGTAACAATCTCCCCCTACATGTCTATGAACATTTAAAACTTCTGATTCTTATTACTATAATAGTACATGTAATACAAAACACCAATCATAGAGAAAATAAAAGAGGATAGACAAAAAGCATCACTTACGTCTGAAATGCAAAACTTTTCTATAGGAAATGATATGTAGAATACAACAGCCACAAAGGTGTATGTCCCTGCTACCAAACAGTAGGCAATCGTTAAGTCACGGCCCTGAAAAAGATCAAAAGAGGTTTATGAATATAACATATTTTTTCAAATTATTTAGGTAAACAGGCACCTTATCATACTTCTTTATCAAATGCTTTCCATAATTCTTTTCCTTTCATTTTTCATCATTATAGTAATACTGGTGGGATTCTTTATACTTCAAAGAGAGTATGAAAATAACATATACCTATTCTTGGTCTACTCCTTGATTTTTCTTAGGAAAATACAATATCAACCTATTACATTCATTCATAAAAAAGACAGTTTAAATCTAGAAAATTTCCCTTTCGTTTAAAAGTGGGACAAATGAAAATATATTAAGTTTTGACATAGTTATCTCTCCATAACAAACAAAAGTTTTGAAGTTCTGAAGAGTATTAAAACTTTTGCAACATAACTGAAAAGGGAAATAACCTATTTATAGATTTTTATGGAGTTGCATACAAATACATGTACATGTACTAGAAAAAGAGCAACTGACTGCTTATTTGAAATCCCAACCCGTCTAAGGTTAAAAAATATAGAACAACTTACACCAAACTTTGCTGTTTGATTTGAAAATTTCTGATCACAAATTCAACTACTCATCGAAAGTGACTAAAGGTCCTACTCCCAAAAAGTCATGTATGCAGAAATATATGTTGTATACCTGATTTATCTTCCAGTCTTACAGAGGCATTCTTTAACTACTTACGTTATTTTCTGGTCGAGCCTGATTCCGTAAAATTGATGAGATGCAATTGTGAATGAAATATCCGAGGGCTAATATCCCTGTGAGTGCAGGAAAGTCCAGGTTAAACACTGAGCATTCCATAGGAAGGAGAAACAGAGGATAGAAGGATACATGCAGATGAATAACAGATGGACGGATAGCAAGCAAGGGAGAACGAAAGATAGGTTAGCCATAACAAGTATGTAGATAGGGTACGTTAGGAATGTGCTCATCCAATTTCAGTTACTTTTTTTTCAGATTTTCTCAAATTTCTATTTACCATACATGGGTATACCCGTATTTTCAATATGCCTTTAGGGGACTGTGAATTACTTATACTGATAGATTTGTATTTTGCAATATTGTTTTTACGTGAAATAATTAAATCAAAATCTTAAAATCAGGTGTGGGTGGGAAAGGGAGATGAACTTTTGTTATTACACAGACGCCAATCTGTATCACAGTTTCCATAAACTAATTTTTTCAAATGACAATTTTATTGTATCTTTTTCTGAATTTTATAAACAATAATCAATTATATATTCAAGGCTGCAAAAATATAAGATATTGAATAAGCTTTAGTATAAAAATGATAACTATTCATGTTACATGGAATAGTTGAGCAATCATAAATATGCAATGCAAAATTCGCAGTTTATTACAATTGTATGTATATCAATGCTGTTGTGTACATGTACAGGTATGTCGTGATGTATACATGCACATACAGAAAACAGTGATTTTTTTTATCATGTGGATTTTCAATGACAAAATGCTCAAATGATATTGCAGCATGTATAAGTCCCTTTATTATATTGCTTATGAAGAATTCTTTTTTTTTTAATGTGTTTTATTTGGCTATATGAAAACCATGAGCTGTTATAAAAATGAAGTCAAAAGTTTTATGCACAATAAGAAATCATGTTCATGATTGTTAAATGCAGCGGAATAGCACATATTACATGTTCAAATGGAGTATAGCGACAATGAGAAAATTGGAAATGCAGAGGAAGTTAATTGATAAAGCAGGGAAAAGAAGAATGGGTTTGAAGCAAAATAAAGGCAAGAAAGAAGAGATAGCTGGAATGACAAAGTGAAACCTGAACTTTCTGTAATTGAAAATGATGCATCTTTTCTGGAGAGATTTCAAGATAGCGTCCCTGTAAGAATTACCACAAACCCTTTTCAACTAGTCCCTGAACTGCTTGCCCACTTAGGACAATAGACAGTTGAAATAAGTTGGAGAAACCTTCCTAAATCAAAGGGTAGTCTGAAATATTGGATTCATAAAAGCCAATAAACACCAAAATAAAACGACCGCATCATACCAAAAGATGTTCAAAAATGGTAGTTGCTACTACCCTGTTTGGTGTTCCATAAAAAGGGGATACAAAATAAGGGGCAAACAAAATTTCTGTTCACCTTTGTTTCGGACAATAAAATTTGGAGCGTTGTATAAAGAGTTAATGTTTTAGTAGTTTTGCCATTAATGGTAGCTGTCATGAAATACTGCATTTTGATTGGCTGTTGAGCAATGTTACCATGAAAGTTACCCAAAGTGGCAAAATTACTGTACCAGTAACTCTTTACGTAACGAGGCTCAGATCTGCTTCACGTAACCTTACTGTTTAGAAAGTGACCCCTCGAGCAATATTAAACTGCGGTACAGCGACCAAACTAATTCCGTACATGACCTTTAACCCTTACATTATTTTCAGGTCGAGCCTGATTACGCATGATGGATGATACAGCGTTGTGAATGAAATATCCCAAGGCCAGCATGCCAGACATGGCAGGGAAACTCCAATGAAATACTGTTGAAAATAGAAGATCTTGCATTTTATATATGTGATTCATCATATCAAAATGGGACACAAGTCACCAAGAAAACTCAGCAAAGGATCAAGGAAATCGACAAAATAATAAAGAATGTCAAATTTGGAGGAGAAATACTTTTTGATTTTCTGAATCATCAATGTTTGATGTGTGCTCTGTAAAAAAAAAATGAATAAAAAACGATATGAGGGGAAAGTATTTTAAATGGATTATTTTGCCGATATCCTTGACTTTTTTTTCTGGCGACTCGAGTCTCATTTTGAAATGATGAGTCACAAATTATTGTGTACCCAGCAAAAGGGAGTAAATTAATATTTGGGCAAGTTATCAGAATTTCCAAATTTGGTTTAAAATGATAGAGGAATAATATTTCATACCATTTAGGGTCCTGAGAATGAAGTCATAATATCTTTATATCTCAATTCATGAAAGATATTTCAATCCCAAATCATTTTTTAAAACAGAATTATCAATCCAAAGTTCATGCCCAAATTTGTGTTTGTGCACTTCTGCAGGCACACAACGAAATATGAAATAATAACAGTAAATGCTGAAAGAAAATGCAGAAAAGGAACCATATTAAGACATTTGATGCAATGAAAATAATAATGGTTATTAGTGTATAAACTCTGTACAGATGTGTTTATCCCTTTGTGAAGCCAGAAAAAGCATTTGAACATAATGTACATGTACATATTTTTATTTTATTTTACATTAAAAAAAAAGAAGCAAAATAGGAACAAAAAAATATGATTTTTTTTTTTTTTAGAAAACCATATTTAAATGTATGATACAATGGAATAATGGTTATTTGTGAATAAAATCTGTGTTGATACATTTGTGAAGCTAGAAACATTTTTTTATATAGTTATTGCATTTAATGCAGACAAAAAGTCTCTATGAACCAAAAAAGGTCAAAGGTAAAGTATTGCATACAAAATGTGAACAAATGTTTGCCAAAATAAAAAATTAATTTGATTCAGAGAGGATTAATGAGCGCTGTTGATAATAAAAGCAAAGTAATAATCTATCATAAAAGATCAACGAAAGCTTATTTTAAACCTAAAGTAAAGATAGCATCGTGTCTACCACAAGAAGCATATCATAATAAGTAGTTTCGAGCACATGAAAGCAACTAATTATTATTTTGAAATTTTCAGAAAAGATGGCAATAACATAATATAAGCATAAGTTGCATCATAAAGTAGCAATGCCTTTAATATATAATTAACAGGTTATGATAGTACCCCTCAATTATATCATTTAATTTTATACATAATAAGCATGAAAATAAATAAGAAATCAATAAATGGCTTCATACAATAGTCTAATCCCATTATAATGTCCCCAGATACATTTACAACAACATTGTGTTTCCATGGCAATTTGCCTGGTCTCAATTTAAAAAATGAGCACATGTAGAGCTTGGATAATAATTATCAAACCACTTTCCAATTAAACTCCAGTACATTTTGGTCAAAGTGTTTATTCTCGAAGGGTGACTTAATTTATTAGGCATAATTAAGACGTAATTTGGTAGGCCTTGCTATTGTTTCAAACAATAGGGTGATGTACATGTATATACATTGTAGGAGGTCACCCTTAAAGAATACCGGCCATTCAGCATAAAATTTCATGAAAACGTAAGTGGCATGGTTCGGGGAACCTCATTAAAATGGGAATGGACTGAATATAAGTATAGGATACCAGAAAACTTACGTTCTATATGATGGATAGGTTTTACATTGTCAAAATCCACATTGATACCCCATTTTCTGGCAGTGACGCAGATAAAAACAATCAGGAAAACCACAGAGAGCGTTCCTGGAAATGGAATGGAAAAGACTTCAAATAAATAGTTTTTATGCCAACACAAATATGAAAAAGTCCAGTTAAAAACTAAAAAAACTTCTCAAAAGCTTGAAGTCTTTCCTTATAACAAGCTACTTTCTTTGATTTGTTTTTTAACTATTGCCCCCCCCCCCCCCCCCCCCCCCCTCCTCCTCTATTCAGTTCAGCTTTTCATTCTCATATAGCCAAATATGATTAATATCTCTCCAACGCTTTTGAAGTAATCATTGCCAGGACAGAAAATAATATGTGTCAGGCGCCATGGTGGCAAAGACAAAATACCATATACATGTACATGTATGAACACAAAAATTAAATTAGAAAGAGACTTTTTAGGACAATAAAAGCAGTAGAAATAAAAGCAGTAGTATGAGGATAAAAACAAACTTAGGGACTACAAATAAATGAAAACCAGTCTTTAAAGTTAAATTATTGTTCTGGTCTGAAATGTGAACATTTCAACTAAGCATTATTTTGTTCTGTGAGGTTTTGGAATTGCCAAAATGATAAGAAATTAACCTAATTCAGCTTTGAGCCACATGAACTTACACAGAAATGCATGTGTGGGGCAACACAAAATGTTTGGGACCTAAACATTCAGCTGTTTTGGTATATTTTGACTATTTTTTACTATTAGGGCAATTGAAGAGTAATCCTTTCTTGTGGAGCTTTTTTATCATGATATTCTTCCCAAATAGCATGAAAATAACAGGAAAGCTCACAATAATTTTCTTCTAATTTCACACAGCTTAATTCCCACTGCACTAGATTCCCTTTAACCCATTGGGACTGAGCCCGAATATATTCGGGCTGACATCTAAGGGGAAAGTGTGTTATAGCCAAATCAGATCGTCTCCAACAGGTTTATACTTACCTAATGAATTGAATTTAGTAAAGAACGTTGGTGACTTGATATGAATAAGAGGTAGAATCAGGACACACAAGAAGAGAGGAACGGTTCCCGTCTCAGTCCAAATTTTGTGAAACAAAAGCACTTCAGATGGAGTTGTGTTGGATACTGAATAAAAAAAATAAACATAAATAAATATACAATGACATTATTATATTTTTGGTTAAAGGTAAAATTTGGTGTGATGGACTATACTTTGATTTACAAATAAGAAATGACCGCAAGATAAGAATATAAAGACATACGTGTAAACTTATGAAAAGCAAAATCAATAATTCTCCAAGGAATGCTGTACTTCAGTGTGTTACACCGTTTTGGAAACCAACATACATGTAGTTTACTAAGATCAGAAATATACTTTATGATCTTTGTATACTAAAATCAGAAATATACTTTGTGATAGGAAATAAGACGACTACATGATCTCCATTTTCTCTTTTGAACTATTATTGTTGATATCATCATTGTATCTATAAGCGCATAGGGACTTAAATACATTTTTGTGATTATTAAGAATATTTTTTTTTTATATTAGCATACTTGTGTGAGGCATGTCTCCCAGCACTAATACTCCACTCTCGTTTCTATGGTGGCCTGGACACAGTACACTCCCATTTCCTACTGGTTCCAAATGCTTCGCCTCCTCTGTTAAATAAAGAAAAAAGGGTGAGGAAAATACACAAATTTGTCAAGAAACTTTTACATCCAGGCCCTGATTTAAACCTCCACCATATGCAAAACACACTCAAGATTATTATATATAAAGTACAGACTACTCCCGATACAAAAAGAAGTCTGCTATACCTATAGCTATAGAGTACCGAAGTGTGGTGTCATAACAGTGGTGTTGTCATGGTTGCTGGTTCTAAACAATCTTGTGTTGAACAAAAGCAACATGATCGCACCGAAACCTGTGTGTGTGTGCCCAAGTCTAGCCCGTTGCTGGACCGCATTTAGGCTAAACCTCATGCACGGTATTTTTTGGTCTGGGACCAGTAACTGGGGCGATGGGCGATTATGACGTCAACCCTTTTGGTAATCAATATACGCTTTTCAACTCTCTAAGTCCCGTTTAAACAAGTGCACATGTGACAATTTGCCTACATGTACAGTACTTTATGTCCTCAGTATAACAAGATTTCATAACAACAAGGTAAATTGACTTGGTCTAAAGCACTTCATTATAATTGAAATGGAAATGGACCGTATAGTAATATGTGAATCTCTATGCTTACATGTATGGAAGAGGGCACCACTGGTTGCAGTTTCTGAAGCAAGAATTAATTGTTCCCTCATTACCTCTACATATCATTCAGATATAAATGTGCAATAAAAAGTATGATTGGTGCTTGTTTGTGTATTATGAAATTCTGAAGTAAATATGGTCGTGTGTTATGAACTCGCCAACCAAATAGGGTGGTGCTGTTACGCTTTTTGCTATTTTTCAGCATTAATTTGTCAATATTTTCAAAAGTAAGAAAGTTTTTGTAACAAATTTGATCTCATTGTGAAGCTATGTTACTGTGCTAGCTCCCTGTGAAGTTTCATTATTCTAGGTAACATTTTGGTGGAGTTAAATAGTTTAAGTTTGGGGGAGTAGGGGTGATGCCGGAAGCAGAGACGCCTGTACAAAGCCAATGGGAAATTTTGCATTTTGTGGTTGATTTGGGGGAAACTTGAATATCTCTGCCAAATTTTGTTTTATGATTATAAATTTGGTACCAAACTAAAGCTTATAAACTGCTTTATACCAGGAAATCACTGAACAATACGTTTGATGTTATAATAGTACCCAGGAAGACCCAACAATCATTATTTGACCTAAAAATGCAATGCCTCCTGTACAAAGTCATTAGGAATTAGAGGTATTGTAGTACCGTTGGGAAAACTGTAATATCTCTGCCAAATTTTAATCTATGATTGTAAATTTAGCACCAAATTAAAGCTTATAAACTGCTTTATACCATCATATCACTTAAACCATATGTTTGATAGTGCAACGGTACTTGACAGGACCACCCCCTCATGAATTTGAAAAAAAGCTATTTTTTCAGGGCTAAATTCCAGATCATTATAAATATTTTTCTTTCTAAAATTGTAAACCATAATGAATCATAAAAATTACAATCTAATAATATTTATTATTTACAGATATAAAGATAATTAACATTTGCCTACCATTTGCCTATTTTGACCTCAAATCGCCGCAAACCGAAATTTACACCGAAATTTTTGCCCTATCATCGCCTATTTACCCCCACCCCCCATTGAATAGCGCCCTCCATTGAACGAGGATGCGGCCGAAAGCGATCCTATACACTTCCTCTAACTCTATCGCCCCAAAGAACTTCCGTATGTTGCAACGGAAAGGGGGACGGAGGGAGGGATTGTAGGCAAATGTATATTTCTATATCGTAAATAATAAAATTAGATTGTAATTTTTATGATTTACTTCAATAGAACTATACATTTGCCTACCATTGTCTACGACCAGCACCGACAAAAGTCCGGGAGGGCAACTATAACGGTTAAGAAAACTATGTGAGGACGCCGTGCTTTGAGAGGTGCGGTGGAGAAAAACACCCTCACTAGCAGCAATTCCATTCAGGTAAAGGAGGTGAAAGAATTTGCAGAACGCCAAAAAGGCCGCCTTGCAAATATCTTCCACACTACCCTAGTAAATAGGGCCCAAGAGGAGCTGATGTTCTGGTCTGAAGGGCTGGGAGAAGTTCCCTCTACAAGGGCCTTCACCCCCGCAGTCTTGATTGCGGAGACTACCAACCGGAACATCGTACAGATACAATCTCTAGAAAATAACAAATAGCTGTGAAGATGTGCGAAGATTCTCAGTCTACTTGACGAACCAAAAGAGGGCCCTGACGGCGGCACTAGAAAATGTCTTTTCTGAAAGATGAGAACCCTGTCAGAGGACGACTAAGAAGAACTCGATAGAGTCCGACGAAGCTGTTTGGTTCTAAGCTATGAAGGATGTGAAAAGAATCAGACGAACCACATATCTCTCCCAACGAATATGACCAGGTGATATTGAGAGAACGTGTAGCGAAACTCCTCCTTTGCCCAGAGACTATTGCTAGGAGAAACTAGTCTTAAAGGACTGATTTAACAGGTAAATCGAGTAAAAAGGTACTCGAACGGTGGCTTAGACAAAGCCTCCAAAAGTTATGGAGAACTCCAGGGCTGGAGAAATAAGGAAATCGGCAATAAGAGGCAAAGGAGCCTCTCTGGGAACCTTGCAAGAGGTTCGTACCAGGCCAGGAAAGCCCCAAGGCGCAGAAAGAATACAATCCTAGTCGACCTCAGTCTACTTCCAACTAGCAGCTCAGCTGCTCGGTCTGAAAAGCCATCATCCCTAGCCGTCTGGCCGAAAGAGGCCAAGCAGTTTAAAAAGAGGCGATAGATTCGCATGTAGAGCCCCGACGAAGGAAGAGAAATTAAGTCCGGTACGGCCTGAAGGGGCAGCGGTTCTCCTGCTAACAGGAGCAAAAGATCCTGAAAACCCGCCCGACCCGGCCAGTAGAGAGCAATCAAGAACCACGTTGTCTGATCCTCCCTGAACTTCCTGGAGAAAAAGAGAGGATCAACTTGAATGGTGGAAAAGCGAAAGTCTTCCAACCCTTCCAGAGAAAGAGAAACGTGTCCAAAAAGAAAGCAGAAGTCTCCCTGACTCCGGGAGTATAAGCCGAGGAAGTCTGTTGTCCAGGGATAGAAAGTCTGCTAACAGAAAGTCCTCCCCTGGAGAGTGGGAGGCAACCGGACGATCTTCTCCCGATTGCACCATTCCCAAAGGAGGAACGCTACCTCGATCAACTCCAAAGAGTGTGTCCCTCCTTGTTTGTTGATGTAGGCCTTCCGAAAGGTGTTGTCCGGAGAATCAACACGACGGCCCACAAAAAGGCCGCGAAAACGTGAAGGATAAACAGAAACGACAAAGTTCCAGAAAGTTAAAGTGAGGCAGCGGCCTCGGGCAGGACCCAAGATCCGGAAACCATCCGACCTTGAACAATGGCCCCACCCACCCCAACCAATCGTCAAGAGACACTGTATCTGTGGTCATCTGTAATCGAGAGTATGAAGAGGGTCTATGAATCTCTTCTTCTCGCTAAGAAGGTACGTTCGTCCACGGAGAGAGAAAACGCTTCTTATAAAACTCTAACCGTCAAAGAAAAACCAAGAACCAAAGGGAGCTAGGTTCGGCTGAAAAAACTCAGGAGATGCAAGTCCTGAAAGGTCTCCATATAAAGAAGTACCGGACACAATGAGCAAGAAGTCCAACCAGGCTGGCTAAAAAACCCCAGCAATCTCAAAATCAAACCGGCTCCAGAAACCCGCACTACCCGCCATGTCTCAGGAGGGACATAACGACTCACCGAAACCAAATATGCTAGTACGAGAGCAAGTCACGTCAACATACCCCTCGAAGATCAGAACCTGAAGCTCAAGTTGATCTTCTTTGCATATCAATATACTGTGAGCCTCACTAATAAGATCAGAGAATCCAATTCTCCATCGGAGATTCAAAGAAGAATAATAACCACAATGTATCCAGTTATCAATGAATTCCCAATCAATCTGTCGGTCAGTTTCGAACCTAACAAGTCGAAAAATTGAAGATGTTAGAAGAAAAGCAGGACCTGTACCCCGAAAATAGATATCCAGCCGATCCTAGAAATAAGGGCAGACAGAGGCCCAGAGCCCAGATCGTCCAAGAAAGCGTATAAACTGAGAGATGGTCTCTTGTGCCTCGAGGCACACAACACCTATCAAACGCCGTGCAAAATACTAAACTCGCTAAGGTGCGAAAGCAGAACCTCCTGGAAGGAGCGCGGAACAAAGTACCAAAAGAAGAGGCTTTAATGAAAGCGAAAAGAAGTAACCTTATCCATATAGCACAAAATCCCAAAAGATTCCCTCTGACTGCAAAGGAGCCTTCATATGGATGTGGGAAACTTTAAGACACAGGCATCGTATCGAGGTACTGAGAGTTAAGACTACCGCAAAGTATACGACTATACAAAATAGACACAATCGAAAGCAGAAGAAAAATAAAGATGCTAATAGGGTTCCTCACATCTCAGACAGTATGACTATCATCGAACAGAAAAACCTGACCTGACACTGTCTCGAATACCTCTGCGATTAAGGCATAAATAGAGGATCTAAATCTGAAAAAAGCCCTAAATGTGAGGCGTAAGCAGATTGAGAACGATTTAGGGGATCATCCAAAAACGGGGGGAGAGACACAGAAAATCTAGCAAAAAGATCAGATATCGATACAACCCGTAAACATTATCAAGATCGTGAATAGAAAGTGAAAGAATCCTAGAAAAGGATTTCATAACTGAAATTGATGCCGCCATATTGAAAGTGATCAAGAGTTATTAGTCCGGTAATTAACACCCTTAAACACCTCCGGATATATATCCTCAAATCCTTACTAAAATAGATCACGATGTCTAGACTCCCAAATACTCCGTCCATCTGGATCACTACAAAGCACCCCGAGAAGTGCACAATATGACACCCAATCGTACTTACTCCAGACATGTGATCGACTTCCCACGCTCGGGAGAGAAACTACGTATAAGTCGCATACACATTCATAGTCTTCGGATTCTCCACAACTGTCTAACTCAGAGAGAAATAGTTCTATCTAGAGACAAAAGCAATTACCGTCCCGACGAAAAAGGGAATCGTGAGGTACTTCGTCGAAAGCTCTCTGAAGCCGTTAAACCTCAATAAAACAACACTCCAATCAGTCCTCGCCACGAGAAGAGGTACTTTGTTCGAAAAAGCATCTCAAGACGCAATCATAAGGACACAGAATCCGTAAGGAAGTAGAAAGAACAGAGTAAATTAACATACCTACGATACTAGATTCGATATGAATGGAAAAGAATGCTAAGTCTCTCAAAATCGGTAAGACATAAACTTAAGACTAAAAACAGTGCTCATGATCCGTCCCCTGACACCCACCACCGCAGCCAACTTCCTCCGCCAACTAAAACTAAAATCAAACCAGCGGATACGGATAAAAATAAAACCACATGCTTGTCCTTCTTCTGTCTTGCCTTCTCCTGTTACCAAATAGGCAAGACGCTTTTAGCGATGCATAACTAGAACGACCAGTCAATAAGGTACAAACAGATCCTAAAAATGCGCCATCATGATGTAAGTGATAACCCTTGAACTAATACATCTCATTAACCAACCAAGTAAGACATGTACAACGAATCCATAATTCTTATCTACTCGCCAGGTCATATCTTTTAACTAAGTCAACTCCAAATTGCAAAACGCTGCAAGTTCTACCGCGAACAGAGAAACGAGAGGTGAAGTGTCACTGTCACCAGAATCGACACCAAATCTGACATCACATAATCCCAACGAAAGAAATAACAAAAGATGGAAGGAGTAATTGTCTTGAATATGTATATGTATATCTCAAAGGCATATCTGACCCACTCTAAACAGGCATCATACCATAACAAAAGTATTGAGTTATGATAAAAGCCAACGCAAATTAAATCGTCTAGGAGCGCCATAATGCGAAGAGTGAAATCCTCCATAACCACGATATATCTTGTTAATCCTAATAACAAAAAACCGAAAGCGACGACACAAGGTCTCGCATTATATAACTGTGGATCGAACAAACGCCCTCAACACCACATCCGGTATAGCCTAGCATATATCAAACACCAATAAGCTTGGAATAACCTGTTACTCAAAGCCTGGAAAGGACGTAACAAGCTTTCGATCCTTAAACCGAAAAAGAAACTATAAAGCCCTCCAAAGTTCAGGGCAGTCACGTTATACTAGATACCCCCGGACTCCTGCGACGCAAAAATGAAAAGGGTACCACTCACACCAGTCTGATGAATTTCGACA
Organism: Paracentrotus lividus; assembly: GCA_940671915.1. NCBI lineage: Eukaryota > Metazoa > Echinodermata > Echinoidea > Camarodonta > Echinidae > Paracentrotus > Paracentrotus lividus. Next base: position 44,176,759 of record CALNVZ010001721.1, on the reverse strand, counting down.
TTCGGTCGAACAGGAAGAGACTACTTACAAAAGAGCGTCTCAATACATACACCTTTCTCAGAGACTTATAACACTATTCAAAACGATTAAAGTAGTCTAAACCCCAGCAAAGAAGTAGAATACCGAACAAGCTAATAACCAAAACGTAAATGAGCTGGATACAAGGTAGTTCAGATGAAGATTACCACAACTTTATGAATAGATTCTGTCTCGTCAGATCCACACCCAAAAGGATCCTCTGCGGATTCTTTGCGACGAATAGTTGCTAGAAACCGCCACTTACAACATACCTTTCTCTAATAAGTCAAATATGTTCGAGATAGAGGCAAGCCGGCAAACACTATTTCCCCTCTATTAAGCATAGAGCATGAATCATGGACTGGGTAGTCAAGTTAGGGTGCATATGGTCTCGATAAACCCTTTAAAATAATCCAAAAAATTACACTATATCATCACCACAATCCTTCGCTAAACGAGTATAGGAAAATAGACCACTCCGGAAATATAAGACTTCATACCTACATTACTAATCGTAACCAGGATATTCGATTCCCACCACATAACAAAACAATCTGTCCTGTTAATGATGTCTTCCTATTCTGTATGTAAGTGATGTTACTCACCTCAAAATGAGATAAAGTCCGCTACCACATCGTGAATGTCCACGTGTTGTCTCGGACTCAAATTACACTTCCGTATCGAAATATTACGCGGAATCCGGATATCGGCAACGAGGTGACGATTACTTCTCTCTATGTTCGACTCCTGAAAATCTCGACATATGTATCCCTCTTACGATCGACCCTCTTCCAAGGTGAAGCAGCTGAATCTCTCTCGGCGTGTATTTAATCAGTCGGAAACCGGACATCCGGGATAATTCCGGTAAATAAAGATACACGTCATAGCTATTCTACTAATCGTACGCGAACATTCTAGCTTACGGAGAAGGGCTGCCTCAAGAAATGCTAATAAGGGTCTCTTTCGATATCCAAAGAGCTAGAAAAATATACGACGTATCATGTAAGACGGATTTTACCAAGGACATGTTATGGGCTCGAACAAAAGAGAAACGACACGAGTCACATTTTGTAAACTGAGAGCGGACACATAGGGAACGGTGTAAATCGTAATAACAAATGCGAGACAGACGTGGAGCCCATCGAAAATACTGCACTTCCCTTATCGCTTGGACCGTCCTCTGTGATACATATAGGAAAAATGATAAAATACAGCTCACCACATAACCACATCGTTAAGTTCCTACTCAGAATAAGTGTTATAGGGCGTTAAACAAGACAGATTACCCTATAAATTACGAGTATGAAAAAACACGATTAGATAGAGAGGATCATCACCCTGCCTTTACCGGATACCCATAGCCGGATGACAATGAAACGAAAGCGACAGAGTTCTTTGAGACTTAGTCCCACGCCAAAAATCATCAGCTATAATAGACCTTGAACCAGAGTATGATATCGGGACATTCTATACGTCATCAAGTGGTATATCATAGAGTACGCGTCTACCCTTCCCGTCATCGGAACAGGTAGATTAAATATATCCACACCACACCGGGTACTGCAGAAGAGATACGAACCGTCGCGTGCAGCTTATGCATCCGCACCCGAGATTGACTCAGTCCATATCGCGGATCCTGCGCGTAATACTGAGCACAGGCAACAGATTATCTCTATGTGAAAATAAAAGGATGATTGATGTACAAGACCCCCCCTCCGCTACACTCATCCTACTAAAAGCTAGCTCTGGTAGAGCTTATGCTCTGACGAAAATTTATATGTGGTACATAAAAAAAAATAGTGTTCGGAAAAAAAGGGTGAAAATCCAGAACCTCGTTGACGGAGTACTCAAGGTCTCTTGACATAAGCTAAAACAATTGATAGACGATATCAGAGCGTGTCTTACACAAAGTTTTGATATATCACTACACTACTGTCTGTATGCTTTATCACAATCGCTTTAGCTTGCAAATTATAATGGTAGTTAATATCTCAAATCAATCAATTGCGTTTAATAACTATTTTCTCATAATATATCTATTTCTTTCACTATCCTATCATATCTACCGAAGGATATTCATCCTCCTACCACTCAGGGTACACTGTTACTCTACATATCTCCTAAATAACACATATTCTCTTCCTCTCTTTCTTATTACCCCCTCGGATCCTCCCCCTGGTACCGCCTATTGATATAATCTCTACTCTCGTCCGGTGACTCGTCCGTCGTATATATCTTCTTCCAGTTCGATCAAGTGATACTGCTGCTTTCCTTCCGACTCGGTCTACCGTATCTGCGTGCATAAATTCGTGAGCAGCAGATCGGATACACCTCTCCCTCCACCCACACAATAATTCTCTTCATCTCTTTGTACCCACCACTCGTCGGCCCCCATCCCCCCCCCCGCCCGCACCCGCGCCGCTCACGTACTCTCTCATCTGCGTCCTCTAGCTTTCCCACTCTCTCCAGCATTTGCTTCCTCTACTACCCCTCCCCCATCCTATCTCTCACATTCAATCCTCCCTTTTCCCCAACATCTATATTCCCTCCTCACATATCTCCCCAGCGTGTCAACTGCCCGCTATTTCTGCTCCGCATAGTACTCACCACGCAACGCCACCACCAGTAATACAGACCGATAAGCGGCTTAATCCTTGTAATCTCCACTCGCTGCGCATCGAGTGCTAGAGTTAATTATACAGCTCTGTTACAATCCGCGGTGTCACCACTACTATCCCCAGCTATCTGCACATATCTAAGTGTCCTCTGCTCTCGCCCCGGTTACAGTCACAACCCACCCACCAACAACCTAGCCAAACTCCTGCCCTGTACTTGTGCGCGGCAAACAACCTGAACTCCGGCCGTGTAATCTGCCCCGATATACTCACTCTACGTTAACCAGCGCGACCTATCTACACTCTTCTACGGTGCTGTCCTGTACAATCCCGATATACCAACCGGTACCAGCAACCTCCGATACCTACGTAACATACCTCGACGCTCCGACTCACCCCAGACCTCTATGCCTAGTCAGAGTTGACCCACAGAGTGACAATCTATATACTGAGGCAATCCCCGTATTCAATCCCAGTCGCCACACGCAGAAAATATAGAACAAAGCCCCGAAGAGCAGCCCATCCCATAATCAATGACACAGATATATCCTAGAATTAAATTAACCAGAGAACCATGGCCTAACACAAAGGATCGTGAATAAAACATCCGTAAATCGATATAGACATGAAATCCACATATATACCTACTAAATATAAAGCGTATAAGACCGATATTAAATATTATATAACACCAAACAGCTTTAAGAATTCTCCGAGCAGTTGATATATAATCCATCTTCCAGATCGTTACAAGGCACATAAAGTAACAATATCGAGAATTCCAGGACAGCCAATAAGAAGAAGAGCCACGGTATAAAGTTCTGTCTCATCAGTACCTTAAGACGCGCCTAAACAGATAACTGCGTTCAGCGTATCATCAACCAAGGTGTCCTGATACATATAGGGAGAATCACGCACTAATTCGAGCAAGTCTTAGGCTTATTACTGCCCGTTATGCGGTAAAACCAAACAATAAATAAAACAACAAATACCAGACAATATCTCATCCGAAATTATCTATCGTAAAAAGTCATGATGTAAAAAGTGAAAGAAGCTCAGGATCCTTTACATAGACAGCCGAATACAACGCAATACCTAAGCTACCAAATCGAACGAGACAAGCCTCATAACAACACCCTCGCAATGGAGGGACTTCTCCGTAGATAAACACACACGACATAAACAATTGAACACATGCTAATATTACTATCACTCACCAGAACTTACACTTATCTGTGCTATATCAAGACTAATTTCAATTCCACTTCCACTATTAAATGTGCGAGAGAAGAAAATTAGACAGATGAATCATGTAAAATAAAAGAGAGAGAAAGTGTAATACACAAAAAAGGGGGTAAAATAGGCGGGTCTATCAAAAAAAGCGGAGCACAAAAACTCTGTGCGCCGCAACACACACAACACTCAAACGTAAACCACGACACGTATAACATACACGCAGTAATGAACGTACGAAGTCTACGGAAGAAGAGAGGCGTGAAAATAAACGATCACCGAGAGATAAAAACTATCAAATCTCGGTAAAACCAAAAGACCAGACCAAAAAGGAGAGCTCAGAATACTCAAAAGATTTATCCTGAGCAAAATAATCCTCGCAAAACACCTGCAAGGAAGTCCCAAAAGGATGAAAAACACGCTATTTTTGGCGCGGGCAAAAATACACGACTTATCTCGACGGAGGCGAAGAGAATTAGAAGGAAAGTGTATAGGATCGCTTCGGCCGCATCCTCGTCAATGAGAGGCGCTATTCAATGGGGGGTGGGGGGTAAATAGGCGAATAGAATAAAGGCAAAAATTTCGGTGTAAATTTCGTCGTTTGCGGCGATTTGAGGTCAAATAGCAAATGGTAGGCAAATGTATAGTTCTATTGAAGTAAATTATACCTTTTATTGAAAGGTCTGAATATTATCTACCAGAATGTAATGATATTAATCATATTTGGGTGATTATAGGTGACTTAATGATAAAAACAATGAAAAAATTTTTAAAAATCTAAATCTCTTAAAATTTTCTTAATAACTTTTTTATCTTACACCTGGTATGATTTTTCAATGCAGATTTAGATTCCTTGAGGAATTTCCTTTCAGAAAGTGTATAGTTTTGATATCATAAGGGGTATACTTTACGAGATACAGGTCCTTGAAGAGAAAAAAGAGCCGTTTGTAGTCAAATTGGCATGTAACGCAAAAGGCGGCGAACTTATAACACATGGCCATATACATGTAACAGTATGAGATCAGACACTATACATTCAGTTGTAAGGTTTTCCCTGCCAATAGACTGACTTGTAAAGACGTATGACAGGTATTGGGCCAAAATGAAGCTAAAAAATTATTGAAATTTACAAAATTCCCACAAAATTATGTACATGTGGGACTACACTTGAATTTGATTGCTTACGATGCAAATATTTTTAAAACTAAAGAAGATAAAGCAATAAAATTTTCAGTTTTTAATTTCCTATGATGTCATTCTACAAAATTAATCATAAATTAAGTCAAACAATTGGATAGTAGATATTTTTTTCATTGATTTTTCAGACAGCGTAACTTACGTAACGCTCAGCTGTAACTTACGTAACGGCGATGATGGGCTCATATAAAAAATATGGGTGATTGGATTGTCCTAATTTCAACTGAAAATTTTAGCTGCATGTCTACCCTCTTGATTTCTGATAAAGTTTAGTCATGAAAGCTTAGCACTTCACAGAGTTATCAAGTTTCCCAAAAAAGGTTGGGGATTCCATTTTCTCTGACGTAACTTACGTAACGCTCCTAAAATGCTCATTATTTTTTCTATTCAGGCCCAGTGAGCTGACTTTTGTTTCTTAAATTTGAGAGTCTATGGCAAGGATCTACCATGATAGGATTTAAACTTCCAATGCAGTTTATTAATAGGAGGGCAGACCTTTTAAGTCAGTATTTTTCTCTGAAGTGTAACTTACGTAACGTGGAATGGCCCTATTAAAGAGGCAGTGATATGTGATGTCTCTGGTACTGACAGTGGTTTTCTAAGATGGGTTCTGAAACACATAATGATCGACAAATGCTGAGATGTGGTTGATATTCTAATTATGGCCGCTCTATAAAAGAACCCTAATGGTTCCAACCAGTGATGTGGGGATGCTCATTTAATACGACTACACAATGATTAAAATCAATAAGTTCTTACCAAACATAAATGTAACAGTACTGTATAAGAAGTTAGACATGAGAACCCAGTAGACGATCATCGCCCCCAGCAGAGCCGAAAGAGAGAAGAAGACGCTGATGTATTCACCCCAACGACCAAGGTATTCACGACACACGTCAGAGAATTCTATCAGTTTACCTGATGACTCTGTGCAAAAGCAAGAAAAAAAGGGGGAATGTACAGTGTGTCCCACAAAAAATGCTAATGGCACTTTAGATGGGTATAATCTAAAAAATACCATATTATATTATTTATATCTTTACACGTGTAAATTACAATTTGTTTTCTACAACTGGATTAAATTTTATGCGATATGGTCCAAGAATCACAAAGATACGAGCATTTTGTCATTACACATCAGGAAACCTCTCCATCCAAGTTTATATTGAGTAGTACCGGATGTATCGAATAAAACAAACCCAAGTTTGATCATTAATACTTTGAAACATGTTTCAGTAGTAATTATGAAATTTATATCACTGTAAAGTGCAACTCATTACCATTTTAATGATACCTCTCTCAGCTCACCAATATCATGGATCACTGAACCCCATTGTTTTAAATAATGTCTTGCAAAATTGTGAGTGGTTCACTTTCACGCTCATTGATGATCAACAATGATCAAAGTCGGGTTTCCATAGAGGCACCTATGAATAATGCATCTCAAGGAGAATGAAAGTGAGCACTCACAATTTTGCAAGACTTTTTTCAGAACAATGGGGTTCAGCGATGCGTGATAAAGATGAGCTGAGAGAGGTATCATTAAAATGGTAGTGAACTGCAATTGACAGTGATATAAATTTCATAATCACTACTGAAATATTTTTCAAATTATCAATGGTTAAACTTGGGATTTCTTTTATTCGACACATTTTGTACTACTCAATATAAACTTGGATGGAGAGGTTTCCTGATGTGTGATGAAAAAATGCTCATATCTTTGTGATTATTGAACCATATCACATAAAAATTCAATTCCAGTTGCAGAAAATGAATTGTATACGGTGTAGAGATGTAAATAATATATATTGTAATTTAATATTATACCCATCTAAAGTGCCATTAGCATTTTTTGTGGGACACACTGTATGTGGCCATGTGTTTTAAACTGGGCCCCCATATAGGTGGTGCAGTTACATTTGCGCGACAAGCACAAACATGAAAAATGATATAAAATTTAAATACATGTGCCATATGGGTATATTTGGTAACATTGTGAAGAAAATATATCTGCCAATAACTTAATATTAGAAGAAATACCAATGGTGCACTCATTTACAAGTAATTAACAATTAATTAACTTGAAATAGCCATTTTTGCACGGTGGTGGAGGAGAAGGAGCATGAGGGGAGGAGCATAAATTTCTGTTGCATTAATAAATCAGGTTTTACCATCAATAAAATCTAACATAAGACAGTTAAATTGGAATATTATATCTATCTATTAGTAACAGTGTGTAAAATATGAAATTAAGAATACCTAATTAGGCTAATTAAGTTAATCAATTTAATTAATTAATGTAAAATCAGTAAAATAATGTGATTTAACTTGTCTAGATTTGTGGTCGTCAGGTATTTCTACGATTCACAAAGTGAAGTAAAATATTAGTTGATGCTAGGACATGGGTTTATTTATTCAGCCTACATGTTTAATATTCTCACTACCATTTACCTATGCTTTGTTTACACAAAACAAAAGAAACTGTAATAATTGGATTGAGTTATATTGATGATGCACAGCAAATCCAACCACCCAAAACACTACTTTGCAGAGACATAATGTTAAGCATTTAGAATATTCCAACCCATGGCCCTACATTTAAATGCATGAATATCACTTCAAGGAGGTACATGTACCTGCATTTATTTTACGGTATATAATCCTAAATTTCAATTAATTGTATTGTCTTCTACATTTTACAATTGAAACATCACTGCATTGGCTTGATATGCTATATCCTCACCAGTAGATCATCTCAGAGATACCTTGCACGTGTCGGTTGGCATGCCTCAACATGAACCAGATCAAATTAATGTTTGAATAAGCACTGTAGATATATTTTATTGTAGTAAGTATTTGCAAGTATATTCATGTAACCCTAGTATAACTTCAAATAGGTTATAAGACAAACTGTGTCATATTTTGGAAGTAAATCATGCATTATCATTGTAACACATATTTACCCAAATTTCCTATCAGAAATTTTTGCTGAAAGATGATCGCGCAAAATTATTTTAAAAAAAGCTTACCATAACAAGTTATACATTTGTTGGAAGGTCTGACTCTGAGGAGTTCAAATATGCATGTCTTTTTGTTGTAGGGTGAAATTTTGTTTCCATGGTAACCTTTTTCTGGAAGTACTTTTTTCCAACCGTTTTCGACATATTTGGCTCTGTAACTCCATATGACTTCCCCATATCCCTGTTCTGATAGTATTTTTGGATTCCTCAGACAATTCTCCTTTCAGATTATGTATACTTTAATAGGTATCAAGATTTCAAATGTAAGAAGAATATTCGATTGAATAAAAACGGTACAATTCCTTGGAAAACTTGGGTTGTAACAGAAAAGGGCCCACCTCATAACGCATGGCCATGTATTCCTCAATAGTTCATGTAGTTTACATTGCTCATAAAAAGTATAAGAAACAAATAATAATGTAATGACATGATTTATGATAGGATCATACTCAACAAAAAGAAAAAGGAATCAATTGAACAAAAGAAAGAGATGGATTTTATTTCAATTATTTAATGTGGTCATTTACAAAAGATGACCCAATCAAATTCAGATGACAAACTAATTTTTGTATTAAAACAATAATTGGTCATTAACTTACATGCAAATATATATGGACACCTTAAAAAGGGCCATTTCAGCTAATATGCAATCCATAAGAACTGACAAAATATGAGGACATACTAACTTCCTGACTAATTAAACAAATTCATACATTCCTAACTAACTATTTATGTGAATACTAGCACAATTATTCCTTAAACTCAATAACTTGCATCCTGAATAGGCCTACTAACCTTGTCTTTCCACAGATTGAATAACCCTGTAACATGTATACATAGCAAGTGCAGCCATGAACAGAATAAGACTTAGATCCATAGCAAAGCCAGCTTGCTGTAAAGCCAAATATAAGCTCAGAAGATAATTACAAATGTAGCAAACTAACTTTACTATTACTTACTAACTTGCAAACTAATTAACTAACTACCGGTAATCATACTAACCATGTCTTTCTACTGACTTAAACCAATAAACTAATGAACTAACTAACTATAAATCATACTAACCATGTCTTTCTACAGATTGTATAACCCTGTAACATGTATACATAGCTAGTGCAGCCATGAAGAGCATAAGACTTAGACCCATAGCAAAGCCAGCTTGCTGCAAGGCCCAAGGCATACTCAATAGAGATGTACCCATCATGGTGTTCCATATTGAGAATCTAAAATGAAACATGATAAACAATTGTGTTGTTGTTATCAATATATTATTTTGAATTGCTGTTGTTATCATTATTCCCAATTATTTTGAATAATTGGGCGAGGGAATTTTATCGCTGTTAAAGGGCTTTTCCTTTATGAGTTTTGCCTCTTCTCCCTTTTTTGGCGCTCACTTTCACTTATCTGTTTGACAGGTAGGGGAGGAGGATGGTCCTGTACCCCCCCCCCCCCATGATACACACATGCTATAGGCAGCTTTTTTTTCTTCTGAGCATTCTATACAAAGATACAATACATCAAATGTACAAAAAGCATTGAATAATAAAAGCACTCAAACAAAAAAGGGCTTTCAAAAGACAATAGATCGGCATAAATTGGCATAAGACTTTGCTCTTTCATTGTGAAGTTTATCACATTTGTACAAAATTTTGTATTTCAAATTGGATTGAACCCCGGTTTTATTGAATTTAAGTTGCCAAAAGGTTAAATAGCACATTTAGACAAATATTATCGTCATTTGTGAGATTAAATTCTTGAGAATGCAACAACTCTGTGGGATTGGAGCAGATGTTATGGAACTAAGAGATAAGAAACACAATTCGAGATAAGGTTCCTAAACTCTACATGTACCTTCGTAATATGATGACTTTATTGTTTTATTACTAATGGATACTATATGCTATTATGCTCGTTATATCAGTAAATAAAAGGGGTCCATTATTAGAGTGATGTGATAGGTATTTTCCACTCTGATGATGTAAAGAGTCCAAGTGACAAGTCCTAAATATATAACTTTAGGGTAATCTTGAGTTTTTGCAATCATGCATCATTTAAATACATGTAAATAATCAGGCAGAGGGACACAGACACACTCGTACATACAGTACCAGTGGGCAAATATTATCAAATCATAAGTTGAAAGGCACAATGATTATGAACAAGGGCAGATACACTTCTTATAAATCTATACAAGTTGAGTTGTGAGATAGGAGGTGTTCATACTTACATTGTAACAATGCTACTCTGTTTAGCACCAAGCTCTTTATTGACAAGGTTGAAATGGGCAAATCTGGACAAGGGCCTACATTTTAAACTGGGTTGTATGGTAGGTGTTCATACTTACATTGTAACAATGCTACTCTGTTAGCGCCAGGTTCTTTCTTGACAAGGTTGAAATGGGCAAATCTGAACAAGGTCCTACATATACACTGGGTTGTATGGTAGGTGTTCATACTTACATTGTAACAATGCTACTCTGTTTAGAGCCAGGCTATTTCTTGACAAGGTTGAAAGGGACAAATCTGAACAAGGTCCTACATTTACACTGGGTTGTATGGTAGGTGTTCACATTGTAACAATGCTACTCTGTTTAGCGCCAGGCTTTCTTGACAAGGCTGAAAGGGACAAATCTGAACAAGGGCCTATATTTACACTGGGTTGTATGGTAGGTGTTCATACTTACATTGTAACAATGCTACTCTGTTTAGCACCTGGTTCTTTCTTTACAAGGTTGAAAGGGACCATAAGAACAAACAGATCTGATGGAAGAACATGATCTGGGATTTGCTGAAGGATACGAAAGAGAAATAAAAAATGAAAACATGGAAGAAGGAAAACATCATAGAAATAAGTACATTGTACATTTCAATTGGTTTGGATTTGGTTTCGCTAACCAAGGTTTTACATAATTCACAATTTCTCCTTTATCAAACTTATTGAATGAGTAAAGCCTTGAAAGCAATGTCTCAAGGTACATGTAAATGTGTTTTCTACAAATACATTGAATGAGATTAACTCTCTTATAGTCTAGCAAAATAAGTGTATTTTAGATGGATAATTGCCCATTGTCTTATCAAGGAGTTTCCTCTAACTGAAATAAATTATGTTATGTTTATTGATTAAAGGTGATATTCTAGAATCAATCATTCCATGTACTGACAACTTCTTCTTCTCGAGTCCTTTATCCTATTCTTTTGTTTGATTCGTAATTATACCTGATTACATTTTAAAGGTCATAGTATGCATTGTATATTATATTGATTCTTAGGGGAATCCGAATTAGACTCTACCCATTAAGTATTGAACGCAGGCGATCCCATTAGACGAAAGAGAAGTAAGATCAGCTTGGGAGCAGGGGAAGGGGAGAAGAGGGCATTGTAGAAGGTGACTCATGGTCTCCTCTGCTCCGCATTCGCATACTGGCCTTCCTTCAGTGTCGATGCCCCATTTGGCCATTAATACCTTGCAACGGCCGACTCCAGCCCGCAGGCGGTTTAAGCAGAGCCAGAACGGCCAGGGTTCATGGGATCCTGATGGGAGGGACTCCTTGGGGCCGATGATGACATTGTGAGGCGCAGACTCAAGATGGGTTGACCAAAGGTCTAACCTACAGTTGTGGGGGCTCTGGTTGAGGGGCACGGTAGAGTGAAGAAAACTGTGCCTGGATCTCAAACGCTTTGTCGTTGGCAAGGCATTGAAGAGAGGGTGGAGTGGGTCATTTTCTTGTTTAAGCTTCTCCTTTTGAGAGAGTGCAGACCTCCTGATGTGAGGAGGGGCGATGCCACTGAGGATGTAGAGATCGTCTACCTTGGTCGGTTTAAGGCAGCCTGTTATGGCCCTACACGCGCTGTTGAGTGATGGGTCTATGTTTGAAGCATGTGCTGACCTGCCCCATACAGGACACGCATATTCTGCAGCTGAGTAGCAGAGGGCAAGGGCTGTTGTGCGGATGGTGCTTGCATCAGTGCCCCATTTCGAGTTAGCTAGCTTCTTCAGGATGCTGTTCCTGGCACTGACCTTCTTCCTTGTTTTCAGGATGTGATTCTTGTAGGTGAGGGAGCGATCTAGAGTGACTCCAAGGTAGACTGGAGTGGAAGTGTGCTCTATTTCCTTACCATACCACTTGACCTTTAGTTGACGGTTGGCCTCTCTATTTTTAAGATGGAAGGCGCTGATCTGCGTCTTGGAGGGATTCGCACGAAGGTCGTTGGATCAGTAGTATGGGACGAGACCATCCAGAGCAGATGAGAGTGTAGCTTCAATTTCCTTGAATGAGTCACACTGCGAGGCGATACAGAGGTCATCTGCGTATATGAAGCTCCTAGTTTCTGGATGGACTGGTTGGTCATTGGTGTAGATGTTGAAAAGGAGAGGGGCAAGGACACTCCCTTGGGGTAGGCCATTCTTCTGGGTGCGCCATCTACTGTGGCTCCCATTGAGATCTACGAAGAAGCGCCTGTTGGATAGCATTGATTGGATGAGCTCTGTGAACTTCAGGTCTTTGGTCAGATCAAAGAGCTTCTTGGCTAGAATCCGATGATTGACAGTGTCGTAAGCTGCTGATAGGTCTACAAAAGCAGCTCCTGTGATCAGGCCCTTCTCAAAACCATCTTCAATATGCTGAGTAAGGTTGAGTAGTTGCCCAGTACAGGACTTTCCAGGTCTGAAACCGGCCTGTTCAGGGATGAGATGGTCATCCACAAAGGTGGCAATCCGATTCAGCAGGAGGCGCTCAAACAGCTTGTAGGTGTGACATAGCAGGGAGATAGGTCTGTAGCTCTTTGGGACCGCTGGGTCTTTGCCTGGCTTTAGTAAGGCAATGACCTTGGATTTTCTCCAAATCTTGGGTATCTTGTTTGTGTCGAGGCAGGTGTTGAGCATGTTGAGGAGCCACTTGAGTGCTACAGGGCCAAGGTGTTTTATCTGCTCACAGAGAAGATCATCGAGCCCAGCTGCCTTGTTGTTCTTCATGGCTTTGATAGCACTACATAGCTCTAACAAGCTAAAGGGGTCGGTAAAACCATGGCGCTCTTGGGTACAGGAGGCCGCCGTAGCGGGAAGCTTTGCTCTCTTTGGGTGGTGATCAGGGTTACCCTTGCTGTACTCTAAGAGCTGGTGGGCCACTTGGTTTGCAGTCACCTCTGTTCTTGGTTTAGGTTTGGTGTAGTCGTTGCCGAGGATGCGGATGGTCTTCCACGCTTTCCTACTGCTGTGGGTCATGTCCGTGGACTCAATGAATTCCTGCCATTTCCTCCTTCTGCATTCAGCTATGGTCTTAGTAAAGCTGGTCTCCAGCTTCTATGGTATCATCGCAAAAGGGGTCTGTCCGGAATTTATCTATATACTCTCCAGGCCTCTACAAAAAAAAAAAAAATCACTTGCCCTGTTGGGCAAGTGGATTTTTTTTTGGCTTGCCCGAGAGGAAAAACCACTTGCCCAAATTTTCTTTTTACGTTCTTTGTTTTTAATGACTTTTTATTTTTGTAGGAAATATAGATCCTCTAGGAGGTCTAATCTAATTACGAGTCAATAAAAAACATTTGAAGACAGTATTTATGTTAAACACAAATTCATATTTTTTCCTCTTTTCTTTCGTCGCCGCGGCTGTTGCCTGCTCGCGGCCTTTTCTCTGCATTCGAGCTCGCTGGTATTGCTGGAGCAGCCGCTTGTCTTTTGTCCGTTGTCAGTGATTTTTCGGTGTCGGTGGTTGAGTGTCTTTCTCTCCCGCTCGTTGACGTTGCGCGAAAAAAATCTCCTATCTTTCTTTGAGCCATGATCGTCTTCCTCGCTCGCGCTCGAGTCGCCGTCATCAACAAAAACACACGAGACTCGACGACGCACCCAGCACACGGACGTAAACGCGCGCCCCTCGGATCCCAGAACAGCCCTCGCCCTGCACATGCACAAAACAACAGCGATCTCCGCGCGCTGATGGGTTTTAATCTTGCAGCAATCTAGCGCCATCTATCGGCGAATTAGTGCTAATTGTTTACGTTTTCAATCAATATGGCAGCCTCCATGCAACGGAGTCCGTTGCGTAGAAATTTACTTCTTTTTAGTTGATTAACTAAACAAGAAATCATGGTAATCTTTTGATATGTGTTTCTGTTTTTCGCCCGATTTGTGATTATTCGAAATACTGTGATTTTACCACCTCAGTACTGAGATAATGTCCCCTTTTTACATTATTATATTGAAAATCACCGCTTGCCCGATCGGGCAAGTGTTATAAAATTTTGCTTGCCCGCCCGTGGTTTTCACTGGCCCCGGGCAAGCGGGCAAGCGGGTTTGTCGCGCCCTGCTCTCGATACAAGGCCTTCGAGTCGTCTGTGAGGCCTTGGATTAAGTTGGTACGGCAGCCACGAGGGATGTGTCGTCTCGAAGATTCCTTTACCAACTTGATGAAGGAGTCATAGTTGCTTGGAGTTGCAGGTAGATCCTTGATGGAGGAGTCAAGATCTTCAGCAAACTCTTTCCACTTCGCCTTTCTGAGGTTGAAACGACGACGGAAGGGGACGGGTCTAGGGGTGACAACAGCATTTACCCTAAGCCCAATTGGGTGGTGTTGAGTATGGGGGATAGGGTCGAAAACCAGCTTTTCACACTGGTTGGATATGGCACTTGAGACAAAGGCCAAGTCCGGGTTGTATTAAACCTCTTCGCCATCTTGCACTGTTAAAGGATGAAGGGAGCTTAGCATCATGGATGAGGGACAGTTGATGGGAGTCTGCCCAGGTCTCCACGAGTTCACCGTCATCGTTGGTGTCTGTGTAGCCCCAAGATGCACTGTGACTGTTAAAGTCACCTATTACGATGTTAATACCACTATCAGTGGCTGCGTTGGGGACATCAAAGGGTACTGTTGGAGGTTTATACACAGAGCTCACACTTATCCCTAACAGGTTGATGGAGAGGATTTCAACATCATTCGTATCAGACAGGAAGTTGTTATCAACTGTCAGCCCATGACGTACAAAGATGGCACTGCCATATTTTTCATGTGATCTTTCTAGGGTAAGGATCATACCCGGGACGCGAGGGCGGATGGAGGAGGGACCACGATGGGTTTCCTGTAGACAAAGGATATCACAGTGATGATCCTTGCAGACATCTGCTAGAAGGTCTTGTTTGATGCCCGTTAAACCTTCGATGTTAGACGAGATAATGCTCAGGGCCGGTCCTAAAAAGGACCCAAGTGTTTGACCCTGGGCTCCGTCAACAATAGTAATCTGGAGAGGCATGAAGGTACAATGAGGAAAGGTAATCAGTAAGATAACAAAGAGAGAGAGAGGGAAAGGTAATAGAAAGATTCGCAAACTGGAAAACAGCCTGACAGGGATCGCCGCGTAAAGGCTCTTTCTGTGACCCCCATGTACTGACAACGAAAAAAAAAGCATGATACAAAGCATGATACATCGTATACTGTATAAGTGGTTATTTTCGCGCTGACTTTATTTTCGCGAATTTCGCGAGTCTGCTCTCGCGAAAATTTCCACTTCAGTACAAGGCTATTTATAGTAATGAAGTCATCTCCAAAAATCGCGAAATTTTGCTCTCGCGAATTTCCACAACTAGTCTAAAATCGCGAAAATATCTGGACGCGAAAATATTGGCTTATACAGTATATGGATTGGTTCATCATTGTTTTTGATGTACTGACAACAAAAACAATGATGAACCAATCCATGTAAATGTAGGCCATATATACGATGTATCATGCTTTGTATCATGCTTGTGAATGACAAGTGCTACATTTGTAGAAAAGGATCTAAAATATATATATGAATTTTGCTTATTTTGGATATTTTGTTTTAATCAACAAAAAATGCAAATCACATACATACATGTGGAATTTAAGGTTATGTTACTGAAATTGACAAGAAATACAAGTCAGCAGAACAGAGAGAGATACAATATAAAAATTGCCCTTTGTGAATATCAAATTTTCCCAGGTCTGACTAATTATATGTAATAGGACAAAAGAAACAAGGAGTCAAAACAACTTACGAAGTGGTCAGTATTATTTTGTCCGAGCCTGCTGTAGTATCTATATCTCTGGTATGTTGCTGCCACTCTCTCCTCATCCAGCTCAATACAGTAGTCAAGAGAATAATACATCTAAATGCCAAGAGACTAATTGCCTTTTGTGGATATTCAATTTTTCCCAAATATAATTAACAATTTGCCTTAAGAATAGCACAAAAGAAACAGGGACTCAAAGAACTTACAAAGTGATCAGTATTATTTTGTCCGAGCCTGCTGTAGTATCTATATCTCTGGTATGTTGCTGCCACTCTCTCCTCATCAGGCTCCTGGATGTTGCCTGTACTTTCCAAGACAGATTGACGGGAGATAGACTGACGGGAGATGGAACTGCGTGAGGTATGGTGGAAGGGTTTCCTGGGTATTCAGAAGAGAGAATAAAATTGTTGTTGTCTAAAAACTGTGGAATTTGCTTTCTATGAGTTTCAGACCTGGATAATAGAGTAAAAACAAATGCACAAAACAACAAAATTCTTACAAATGTACTGTGTGACAGAGAATTAGTTTGCGGTACTTACATGTACATTGTTCTCTTATGAATGATGCTTCTATTCAAGGGTTCCATACATTCAGAGAAGACAGAGTAATTGAACTTTTGTATTTAAAGCCCAGCGCACACATTGCGATGCGATTGCACTAAGATCCGATTACAACAAATTGCCAATCGCATCGCAGTCGCATCGCAGGCCAGCGCACACATTGCATCAGGCGCTGCATATCACCATGGTACCCCTCTTTTACGCGCAGGCGTGCAGTAATACAACCTCCATCTCTAGCCAATCTGATTGGCTGAAATTATCAAAGTCGCAGGAAAATCGCAGGAAGATTTGACATGTCAAATGTCTGAGATTTGGTCTGCGATTCTTCTGCAACACATCGCATCGCAGTCACAGCGTGTTGTAGGATGGCGCACACTCTGCGATTTTGTTGCAATCGGATCTTAGTGCAATCGCATCGCAATGTGTGCGCTGGGCTTAACACCTCATGCATTATTATCATTATTATTATTTATATCATCAAACTATAATTATCATTATCTATTATGTTGAATGTGTCATTTAAGAAAAAACTCAACATTGACATAGTTCAAGTATGCGTACATGTAGATAAAGCTGATAGCTATACAACAATGACTAGGTCTACATTGTTATCGATTGTTTTACAGTTGTTTACATTAGGGGGAGTGCAACAAACACATTCTGTGTCTGACTATCTGGTCTATATACATGTAGCAAAAAAAAAATACAAAAATACAAAAAACACATGATTGAACTTGACCCTTTTATCACTCATCTGCAACCTTGGCCTACATACATGTAACTCATACTTCCTTTGACCATTCAACTTATTATTCATACGCATTTGTTGAGAGCAAGAAGGACATTCATCCTTGTGTACTATTCTTTTTATTACTTTGTAAAAGCGCCTTGAGCATTTTATTTAAATGGAAAATGGCGCTATAAAAATCCCATGTATTATCATTATTATTATTATCAATTAATTTTACAATACATTACATGCTCTCAGCAAAAAAAAATTGTACACAATAAAAACCAACATATGAATCTTTCAGAATATTATGTTGTTTCACAACCAAGAACAACTTATAAACTACACTTCACATTCACAAGGTACATGTAGCAGGGCAGTTCCAAGTAAAACAGGACATGACCCCCCAAATTTTAAATTCATGGTTCCATGACAAATTTGGTATCATACATGTATGACAGCTAAAAGTCCAAATTTTCAATATCTGTGGATGGTTTAGCCTTTTTAGGGCATTTTGGGTTTTAAAATGGCATTAATATTCAATATTACTAAAATTGTCAAATTTATATCTTTTTTTATTTAAATTTCATGTAAGAGAAATGTACCTAGAAAATGAAAATATACTTTGATCATATTTTATTATGAAAGCAGGATATATAAAAAATAAAGTTTTCACATAATATTTTGCTTCGCGATCTTTGTTCTCCATCAGTGAGCACAAACATGAAGTTACCTCAAAATGTCACTCCGTAACCACAAAAACACATATTTTTAAAATATTTTTAGAATAATTGGGTTTAATGCAACAAAAATTTATTTGCAAATCTGGAACACCCATACCTATCAATTACATAAACTTTTTATATTTGAATGGATTTTGTTTGAGAAATACGGCCTCATAAAATGTGTCACTCCGTAACCATTATGGTTACGGAGTGACATCCCATTGCATTGCATGTACAATGTACATGTACAATTTGATCAAAGCTCACTCTACACTAGAACTTTTTAAATTCAGAATTCTTTTAGTGAAGTGCCCCAGAAAGACATCGGGGTGTCATGCTTTGAGGATATGAGATCATAAATATGCAAATGAGCCCTTTTGTCAGCAATTAATTGCACAACTCAGGCATTTGTGTGAGGTTTGATATGAGCTCCTTTGAGGACTTTGCTGCAGATTATTTTGGAAGAAAGAGGATGAGGCTGTGAACTCAATCATTTGGTTACATGTATACCAAAGTATTAGTCTAAATAGTAGTTTAAAGAAGACACTGACCTGTACATGTACATATAAATAAAAGTAAGACAATGTGTTTGAAAATTACCCTACCTTGTGCTATCATATAAAGCATGACAGAATTGAAATTCATCAACAAATGAAGGAGAAAAAGGAATTAAAAAAAAAAAAAAAAAATCACATAAATTAGCATAGATTATATTCTAGTCAAAATTTCACAATTCTGTGCAGAAGTTTAGTGAACATCATGGAGCTTTACCAGATTAGGAAAAAAAAAATCTGTCAAAAGATTTTTTTTTTAATTTGTTTGAGAATTTTGAAAAATTTGCATAAATTAGCATACTTAATGAGTTTCAAAATTCTGTGTAAAATGTTTGCATCTCCCACCTAGTACTATCATATAAAGGAAATGGAATTGAAAATGATTGACAAATAAAGGAGAAGAAGCATTTATTGTTATTTTTTAAGAATTTTGCATAAATTAGCATATACATGTATAATGTAGACAATTTTCAAAATAAAATTTCAAAATTCTGTGTAGAAGTTTGGTAAACCTCATGTAACTCTACTAGATGGAACAAAAAAGAAAAAATATCAAAATCGGTCGACAAATACAGTCTCGGGGTCACACCCCAATTAAATCCGAGAAACCTATCGCTCTGTGTGCCTAATTTGCATATATAGAAAACAGGTTTTGCACGGAAAAACCGCTACAAAGGTGTCTAGGGCGAACTGCGATATCTCGCCTTTAAAACCACCAAATGAAACAAATCCAACGGCTATTTAACAAGAAAGAGTCATTTTAACCTCTCATGATGTTAATTATGGTTGAAATCAGTAATAAATTGTGAAAAATAGGTTTTTTCGGGAGCACCCCGAAAAAAACCCAGAAATCGGTGAAAAAGTTGATTATTTTTCACCTTTCTTGAAATTGCCCAAGAACGAAACTTTGATATGATACAAAGCATATCATATCGAAATACTGTACGAAATATCATTTCATAATATGTTGTCCCACGGTTATGTCGGGAAAAATCCGTATCAAAGTCATTAAAAAAAAACCTCTACCGTGGTCCCACACACAGTGGTTCGTGATGTAACAGTTAGGCATATTTTGACCGCTCTTCTCCCAGCCGTCAACGGCAAGAAAACGCTGAAATCGAGCAAACAAAATGACAAATGTCAAATATAGAACTAATTCATGGAAAAATAATTGAGGATTATAACAAAATATAGTGGTTTACTGTCCTTAAAACGTCCAGTAGGGTCATCGCAGCGGGTTTCTCATGGATATTGGCGAGTGTTTTTCCAAACCCGGAAGTGAGGTGCGGAAATGCGCATGCGCAAATGAGCAGTTTGTCGCTGATAGATGCAGTTTCCAGGGTTTTCTCAGCGAAATACTCAACATTTGAAGGAAGATTTAGACAAAACTACTGATTGCCCAAACACCAAAATGCGCAGGAAGTGTGACTGGTGTGTACTGTACAGTATCATGTCTTTTGTTTTTGTTTTCATTTCGTCCCAGACTTGTGTCGGGAAAAAATGAAACCTCTCTCGAAAAACAGAACTATACTCGTATTTCCAGAAATACACAACCATTTTCAATGATATTTGACATGGTGCTTAATATCATCATTCTTTAAATTCTCTGAAAGTATCATGAATTTTGGTGATCAAGAAAGAGAGATATAAGCAGGTGAATTTTGGAAGATTTTTGCTTTACGCTCAGCGCACGGCTTCCGTAGCCGTTACGAATTCAAAAGCTTTTACAACTTTACGAGCATATAATTGGGGTCTGCCACCGGGACTGAATGAAGAAAATTCATTATTTGTGAATTTTGAAAAATGCGCATAAATTAGCATAATTAATGAGTTTCAAAATTCTGTGTAGAAGTTTTGAATCCCCCACCTAGAGCTTTCATACAGAGCGAGCAGAATTAAAATTGAAACAATCAAGGGTGTTTTCTTTTATTTAGCAAGGGAGACATAGTCCTTTACATTGCCATTGTGTGGATGATTCAGAGGTCACTCCGTAACCGTCACTCCGTAACCGGACATGGGTTCAATTTTTAAGTCATAATTAACAAAATATTCAACCAATTTTTTCATGCAAGGCGGCATATTATACCTAGTATAACATAGAATCCAATCAATTACTCAAAATTATGATAGCCATTTAAAGTTCACAGAGTTTAAGAAAAATGTTTTATGCTCAAATATGCATGTCCATTTTGCGTCACTCCGTAACCATGATTATGAATATTGATATCTCATTAATTATGCAGATCACTATAACAAATGTTATCATTTTGAAAAGAGGGTACCATCAGCTATTGTCATGAACCATTTCTTTGTAAATAAAGATTAAAATATGGATGATAAATGTGTTTGAATGCTGAAATGTTGCTTCTGAATGTCACTCCGTTACCTTGGAACTGCCCAGCAATTATATTTCATTTATATTTCATAGATATTTGTGGTTATGATAAATGTTCTTCTTGGTCTTGTAGATAATAAAAGTATGTCTTTGTCATGACAGTTGATATTAATGTCTTTCCTGTTCATTGTCATTCCATGCCTACCTATTTCCTGAATATAGGATTCCACATGTCACATATTCCCATGCTCCATGACTCTATGACGGCATACATTGTACAGGTCTGCATTTTTAACATACATACTATTCCATCTCCCACAAACACACACAGAATGAGCATTTTGTACAAATGTTGTCTAATATTAATGTGTCTCCTCATGTCCCTCTCCATTCCTCCCCCTTCCCCCTCACTCAGTTTTTAATTGTTATCTTGTGTTATTTACATTTAATCTTAAATTGGTATCTTATTTAACCTGTCTACGATACCTTTATTTAAGGCACTGGAGTAATGTTTTGTTCAAATGGTAATAATGTGCAGCACTTGCACATTGTCATATCATAACATAAAATGAAAGAACGATAAATAAAGTAAGAAAAAATAGTCAAAGATTAAAAGAAATCTCCAAATCAAATCAAAAAACAAACAAAACAAAACAAAAACACATTAAAACCAGGATTACTATTTGTCATCCTTGATTCGCTATGTTTTGAAACATTTTTAGGGTTCTGTGATCTCTTGGGTAAAAACAAAAAGGCTTTTTTTGTTACAAATGTTACAAAAGAGCAACGGAACTGGCTGCATTATCGCTCGAGCAAACAGTGTCTTTTTCTTTAATAGCGATGTGTAATAAATAATTCAGTTAAGGTTACTTTTGAGACTTAAGAGAGTGTTTGAATATAAAATATTTAGAAAGGAAAATATTCATTTATCATAATTCATTAGTAACACAATAAAACCGATTAACAAACAAACAATTCATTATTGTGATTTTATCATGAAGAAAATGGGTGAGAATTATGGCAAATTTGAAGAGAGAAAGTACAACCTGGCAGATAGACACCTTGGTAGTGATTTATAAATACACTGTAGAATTAAATTTGATTGTATAATTGAAGCCAAAAAAATTACTTTACTGTTATTGTTTTGTTTTATTTTATGTAACACCTGACATGGTCATTTTGATCATGATGACATTCACGTCACATACATGTATAGTTTGGTTCCAGAGGATGCATTTTTTATGTTCTAACTTTATCTTTTAAGAATCAATTTGTTAATAGTTAGTTTTCTTTCTATTTCCTGAATAATTTTGAGTGTTTTAAGAATTTATATTGGCAAATAATACATTTCTATGATAATATATCTAGAAATATTCCATTGTGAAAATTATGATTAATGAGGCTTGCGCAAAATTATTTTAATAACCTTAGACCCTGGAATGTAATACATATGTCTGAAAAGCTCTGAATGAGAGCAATTCAAAAATGCCACTTTTAAAGATGTGGCGTACACCAATACTACTTTTTTCCTGTTTCAAAGTTTGGTCTTTGTTGCCATGGTTTTCAGGTATGTTTGGTTCCATAACTTCTAATGATTACACCCAATGCCAATTTTGAGAGCTTTTCTGAAATTCTCAGTTCATTTCCATTCAGAAAATATATACTTATATGCATAATGGGTGTAGTATTTAAAGTTAAATAGATTCAAATAAAAAAAGACACAATTTTCATGTTGCAAAATCATGTCACACGAAACTGGCCCAATTCAAAACGCATGGCCTTTTGCTCAAGACAAGAAAGAAATACAATTCTAGTGACTAACATTTCTTTGAGCCTACTGGTAAAATTTTACTTTCATGCAGAAAAGTAATTTCCTTTTTGACTCACCTTCTTTTCCTGTCAGTTCCTGTCAGACTAGCTCCACTTAGATTACTGTTTCCAGAGATTGTAGGACTGTCTCGAAGCAAACCCACGCTGCAAAGGTAAAGAAAAAGGGAATGATCCATGAGAATCAACAACTTGCTGGTAAATTGTGCATCAATAAGTTGGATTTTGCTAAATTAGCCAACTTTGATGATAAATTACTCTCATATAATTATAAACATGTATCTTTTTATTCTAAAAAGAAATATTAAAACACAAATTTACCTAGCTACATGTATAAGAATAAAAGAATCAAAGTGAATTTTAATTAATGTGTAGGCCTACATTAAAAAATTTTGGTCCAAAAAGTCTTTTTGGCTGCATGCGTCAAGAGGTTTCCTTATTTTTACTGTATAAATTTTTATTTTCTCGCTTCAGTTCAAAAGGATCAGACCCGTCACTGAATCACACTAAAATTATACTTGTGATGACATCATTTTCAAGGTCATAAGATGACAGTTTCAGATGACAGATTTGCTTCAAACTAGGGTGAAAAATCCAACACACATGTGTTTTTGATAGAAAAAAAAAAATCAAGATAAATCTGTTTTGAACAGTAAAATAAAAGAAGAAATTGGCTGGATACGAAACTGCATTAGCGCATAAAAATGCAAGATGCAGTCCTTGACTTTTGTTTTTAAAAAGTTTTATAAACTTCAGTTTTAAATTAAAGGAAGTTAAATGTGACACTGACATGCACTCATGACAGCCTGCAAATTGAGACACAAAATTTCATTTTTTAAATTAAGAAAACAAGAAGTTTAATAAGACAGTCAACATCATCACTCATCAGAGTTTCATATTATTACTAAAAATCTCTCCTGACACACAGTGACACACCTTAGATCTATTCAAGACTGCAATTTGTAACATCCACAATCATTCATCAACATTTTCATTCCACATTGCCTAGCCAAGGAGCCATGGGTGACCAAGGCCAAGCCCAAGCAAGTAGGCACATCGCAACCCATTCAGGCACCCGAAGCTCACGGGTGCGTACATTCTCGAACTCCGCTCATCATGTCTCTTTCTTAAACATAAATTAGAAGTCAAGGAATGATATTCAACTTACGTTCCTTTTCCTGGATCTGCTCCATCACCGTTTAAGAGTGGTGTTTTCTCGCCTGTTTCATTATCTCTTGGGGTTCCCGATCGAAAAGACATCTTCGCAAAAAGATGAAACAAACTAATTTAATCCCATAAATTTCAACAAAGTCAAGGGGCGACTTAAACATTTCACATCTAAAAATGAAGTGACAGCTGCGTCGAAATCACATGACTGGTCACATGTCATGAGTTTAATACTACAAAACAATCGACAAACAGTCAATCAGATGGATGTTGCCGGAAAACTCCGGAATACTGTGGACCCACTTGGGTTTGAAATTCATCCTTTTAAGGTAACTCCTTGATTTGTTGAAAACTTTCTTTAAAAAATGAAGTCATTCTCTTTGAGATCGATCTAAAATTAGAGATTATTCAGATGCACAGTCCCATGTATTGAATTGTGCGTGGGGGTAATAGTGAATTTATGATCCAACTTTGTCTTTTAGTTTTAATTTGTCCTTAATTTTAAACACAATATCAATAACCGTAGTTGATTAAAGGGACGTATAATTGATAAAACATGGGGAATTCACCTTATCTCGGGTGAAATGATAACATTCCAATCAGAGCCTGAGGCGTGTTGCGTAATCTCCGGCGACAGGGTGTCTGGAGTATAATCCGGTATAATCCTTCATGGCTAGACTAACTAACCAGAAGTCCGAAGTAAATCTAACCTATGTTTTGTTTTTGAAATGGAGCATGATAAAAGTCCTCTCTTTGAATTAATACGAAGAGACCCGTTGAGAGTCTATAACTGAGGCCCGAGAATCCGAAGCTATTGACCCTATTGACTGACTGGATTTGGTCATGTTCGTGCTGTCCGAATGTTAATCCCCAATAGTCTGACCTATGCGTAAGCCTCACTGTCGATTGTGTACGAGTCAATGGAGCTCAGGAAAAACGCGCATTCCCCACGATCTCCGACTTGCGAGGGCCTTTAAGGCGCTAATGCAGTTTGGTATCCACTACACACCACCCTACCCCACCACCCTACCCTGGTGGGGGTCGCCGTCAACCCTATCCCTTCACGTATCCACTACTACTAGTACACACCACCTTACTGCGACAGCCCGTACACGAAATGTACGGGCTGCGAGATATAAGCATCAAAACATGAGGTGCCTTCCCCTTTCCAGCCAAGAATGTCAAAATTATGGAATAAAAGATGGACAAACTTAGTTTATTTATTAGTGTATGTAGCTTTGTCTACGTCCAAGGGGAAACTTATAACATGCAAACGCACTCGTTTCACAGTCCACAGTCACTCCGACGCTTAAATCAAATCACACGAAGATCCAAACTTGTAATATGTTCCAAATAAAAGCCTTAATGCATTTAATCGGGTCTCAACGTTCTCTTAACAGACGACGAGTTATAAAACAAGTTCCAAACGGATGAAATGAAGACTTATATCGAAGTATAGTGTAGTGTGACTTTAACTTGAGTAGTGTAAACCTTGTTGTGTACCCATGCAGTGTAGTGTCTTAAACTTGAGTGTAGTGTAGTGGTTAGCTGAAATAAACAGATATAATACAAACAGAAATTAATTATTACATTAATTAATTGTCCAACTATATAATACAATTATTGTACTAGATAATAAACCTAAATAAACTGATTAATTACTATCAGATTCTAGAGAATAAATGATGATAACATTTGGCATCATTAAACTAAATTAAGACAGTAATTGATACCTCGTTAATGTGACTAAATAATGTTTTCATAAGATATAACTATTGTGACTTAAACCACTCTAAGACATAAAGAAGGGGAGGAAATTATTCATGAACATAATTCCTATCTAAAGTATAATCTTGGAATAATCAACTAAATAAATTGATTAATTATGACCAAAGTTTCTGTGATTGAATATATAGCAGACCAATCACTAAGCTATTGATAATATACAAGAGTAAATATATATTGACTAACACCTTTATATGTCAAGTACAACTAATAAGAAACACTTTCTATTCTACCCTAGTAGCTTGTTATTTACACTCTCATTGATGCAGTGCACAATGATTTATTACAGTGCTGGCCATGTTACCATGGTGACAAAGAATGCTACTCTAAACTCCTTCTGTGGTTTACCCCTGATTAGCTGGAAACTAAACACTGGTCCCATCTTGCACCCATCCCCCATGTACAGTACAGAATCCCTTTGTGTGTGGATGCGGAGTATACTCCACTGTATGAGATGAGTCATAACTCCTTCTTGCCTCTATCTTACTTTCACTATCCCTAAACTACAATATTCCAATGCACATGTATATATTACAACATTGAAACTACAGAAAATAATGATATACAATTACACTATATATCCTAGATTATAATACATATATTCTTTATGAACCAATATGCATCTTTAGTCAAACAATTTGTTATTCAAGACTTATTTCTTCTTATGGGTGTGCCCTTGTATATTGCACACACTCTATGCACAGAACATATATATTCCAATAGAGAGAGAGAGAGAGAGAGAGAGAGAAAGAGAGAGAGAAATTGATATATTCTTCTACAAGCTTTGCAACATTACTCTTTTCACATAGAAAATCTTGAATCATATAGTATGAAATACATAATCATAAAGTTATACAATAAAATACATGAAATGATAAACTCACCAACTGTTATGTACCCCAAAATGATGAATTTCTAGTGAGAGTTCTTGATTAGCACTTCTGCTTCCTATCTTCTTTGTACAAGCAATGAGCCCTTCTACCAAAGTGTGCAACCTTACTCCTTGGGCTTGACCACAAGTTATGCAAATAAAGTGATGTCATGCACAGGGGTGCTACCTCTATACTTTTACTTATGTATAAATCTTACAAGTGTTTAAATTATAATTACTAGCCGCCGTAACAGTGTATGTACTTACAATACTAGCCGGATGTCTATCATGTGTCTATCCTCACTTTTTATGATGATCATAAAGCAAAAAAATGTCATCAGAATTGCTGTTTTAGTGTAGTTAAATGAGTCACATTCGCGGTGATTAGTTTGCAACACGCATACGCGACATCGGCAGTAGCTATATACTCTACACGCTAGTATTTTGACAGAGATCGGAGGAGACTCTGAAATGGACTGGAAAATACAAGATTTCTTCAAGTGCACACAATTTTTTTAGGAATATCTGATTTGCATCTTGTCTGTTTAGGTAAGTGACATTATATGAATTATATTTTTGCTATATTTTACCGATTCTTAGTGGTATTTTTAACCATTCCAAATCGCACTTTAAAAATTTTGAGGGGTTTCAGGACGCTGCCACTTCTACCCAACCGGGGTCATCCCACAAGACCGACACCCACAAGACCGACGACCCACAAGTCCGACACTAAACAAAAAAGGCCTAGTAGACCGACGCTAGCAAATAAAGACCCATTAGACCGACATTAGATCAAACAGGTCCACGAGACCGACACCATAATAATATGACCCACGAGACAGAAAATTCCCAAATAAGGCCCACAACACCGACAGTAGAGCAAAACAGCCCACGAGACCGACGTTACATGAAGTATACCCACGAGTCAGACGTTTCTTCAATGAGGCCCATGAAAACGAAACAAGCGATTATCCAGGGGTATCATCGGGGCACGAGGCCATGCCCACCCTCCTTCCCTTAATCGGGTAGGCAAAGGGACATCTAAAAGGCAAACAAAAAGGGGGAGAAAAGAGGGAGGGAGAGAAATTACAAGGGGAAGTAAACAAAAAAGGGTGGGGAAGGGCAACAGAGACTAAAAGCAAAGAACCATAAGGAGGCAGGTACGTAACAGGAGGTTGTAATGACCCCCCCCCCCCGCCCCCGGCGCGGATCAAGGTGGCCCGGCAGGCCTGGACCCCCCCCCCCCCCCAACTATTTTCAAGTTGATATAAAAAAAAAAAATCATCTCCAAATATATTATTTTTCCTAGCTCGCTATTCGCGCTCGCATATCAACATTCATAAAGAAATGATAAAGCACACACACGCACAAATAAGTAAATAAAATACAAGGTCTTCATAGAATTTTTACATCGTAAACATCTTAGCTTGATTAGGTCTACAATTTATTTTCCTCTTCTTCTTTTTCACAAACCTCTGTCAACGTGGGGAGGGGAGGAGGGGGGGTAATAAAAAACTTCCCGAAATAGTTGGTACAAAAATTGAGCCCCCCTCCCCCCCCCCCCCCCCTTCTGAAAATCTTCCAAAGCTTATGGATTGTTCAAACTTGTGGTTGGTCACCTGCCTCCTAAGTTCTTTGATTTCATTATCTCTCTGTTGCCCTTCTACCCCTTTTTTTTTCTTTTTTTTTTGTCTCGACTTCTCGGCCCTTGCCATATCTCTCTCTCCCTCTTCCACCCCTTTCTTGCCTTTTAGAGGTCCCTTTTCTGACTCTTGGGTATATGCTTCATGTAATGTCGGTCTCGTGGGCTGTTTTGCTCTACTGTCGGTGTCGTGGGCCTTCATTGCGAATTTTCTGTCTCGTGGGTCATATCGTTGTAGTGTCGGTCTCGTGTCGGTCTAGTGGGCTGTCGGTCTCGTGGGCCTAAATTGTTTATAGTCGATCTCGTTGAACTATTTACTTTACTGTCGGACTTGTGGGTCGTCAGTCTCGTGGGCCGTCAGTCTCGTGGGTGTCAGTCTTGTGGGCTGTACCCACCCCACCACCCTACCCTGGTGGGGGTCGCCGTCAACCCTATCCCTTCACGTAGCAGCAGGCCTCGCGGGCGCTAGTGCAGTTAAGAATCCGGCCACGAGGCCTGCTGCTACGTGAAGGGATAGGGTTGACGGCGACCCCAACGCACTAGGGTTAGGGTAGGGTGGTGTGGTAGGGTGGTGTGTAGTGGATACCAAACTGCACTAGCGCCAGCCTGGCGGCTGGATGCTTAACTGCACTAGCGCCGTTTATTAATTTAACCAGGGTAGCTTAACGTTTGTCAGCTGCTTTATCAGCAATCAGTTCTTGTCATTTTTCCTTCAATAAATATACTCCCATGCCAATTTCAATTCATCATGTTGAATTAATTTCACAATTTCAGTCAACTTGGTCAATAACCTAGACCTAGTAGTATTTGAAGTCGAGCCGTGAGCTGAGTGAATGAGATAGCTAGGTCAGCTAATAGGCCTAATGATGCCATATGCTATAAATAATAAATCTGAATAATTTATGTAGAGGCTTTATAACCTCCTACAGAAGTAATAAAAAATAGGAGGATGCACAATGAGTGAGATAGAATTTCTAGTTGGAGCCCGAGCTCTGATATATTTTATTTTATGTTAGAGAAAAGGACAAATTTTAAAGGTCTCGCTCACCTTATTATCATTATGTTTCCTACACTGCAGATTGGTTGGTACAATGAGAAGGTAAAATCGGCCTTTCATCTGCCCTATCCTGAGAACACTTTGGCCTTCTGTATCCTCAGCATGCCCTCTATGTTTGACAAGGCCTTTGTGCCTTTCGTTGATAGACTGCGACAACAAAGTGTGATTGAGAACAGGGACCCTATTGACTCCTGTGTTGCAGAGCAACTCCAAAGAGCCAAAGAGGTAGGTCAAGCTCCAAGTATCATCTTATTTATTATTTTTTTTTGTTATGTGTTTGTAAAGTAGTATCAATTATTTGGATTAAACCCAGAGAAAGCTTCAATACAGCATACATATTGTCTTATATTGCCCCATGTTTTAGAAGGGGAAATTTTGGACACCAAGTACTGTTTATCTTTAAAAGTTTCACAATTTCAAGAAAATGATTTATAACTTATTAGCTAAATTTCCCACAATCTTTTCCGTCTCTTTCTTCCTTTCTATTCTCCATTTCCTCACACCGTTTCTCTCCTCCCCACCTCCTCGTTCTCACTCTCCCTATCTCCCTTTCTGATCCTCCTTTTCCTTTTTATCTCTCTTCTCCCTCTGTCTCTCTCTCATCTACCTCTCCAAGTGTTCTCGGAAGGGTTCTACCTTTTTCCTTTATTGCATCATCTCTCTCTATCTCTTCTACATGCTATGAGATAATTATGCATTCTGTTCTCTCCTACAGGATTTTGAGATACACCCTGTAACTAGGTGACCCCCCCCCCTTTACCTCTCTCTCCCTCTGTCTCTTCTCTCCCCCCCCCCCTCTCTTCTCTCTCCCTACCCCTCCGCTCTCTTTCTCTCTCCCCCCCCCCTTCCCTCCCAATATACTCACCCTACTACCTACAATAACTATTCTTTCTGTTCTGTTTAGGCTTTACAACCAGAGCATGAAGTAGACATCATACAGGACTTGAACTGCATCCTGTGACTAGAAGACCCAAGCTCTTAGTACAAACAGCAGGACATGTCTCAGGAGCTGCATTCTATTATAAGAGGGACAATGTTTGCAACGATCCCTGGGATGAAAAAAAGGTATTCTTTCTCTTTCTTATTCTAAAAGTGCTTTCTCTTGTTGATCTCTTTGATTGTATCATCGTATCTGTTTACATTTCAAAGATCATATTTTTGTATTTCTAGGAGGAGTTAGAATCTGAATCATTATATGAATTAGACTCTACCCATGAAGTATTGAACACAGCCTGACAGGTGATCCAATTTGGCAAAAGAGTACAGGGTTAGGCAGAAGTGGACATTGTAGGTGATTCATGGTCTCCAATCAGTTCATCTCTATCTCTCAAAGACGATATTGAGAGAGACTTCTTATATACCACCTATCCAAAGATTACTAATGTTGTTATTTTGCTGATAGCACATCATTGTGCTGTATGAACAGGGTAACAATGAAACACTGTCTGACATGCATAGCCAATATTGTGCTATTTTGTATATGAATTGGGCTACAGTCCGCATTGGGCGAGGACCTGCAGTGGCAAAACACTGGGCTGACACCTTTTTTTTTTCTTTTTCTTCTTTTCTTTTTTTTTTTTTTTTTTTTAACCAATATTTTTTTTTTTCGTAATCTATGAAAGATAGAAATTTGGTTGAGTGTTCCATGTACCATTCAAAAATAGATTAGTGAGTAGAAAAATAAAGATTATTCCTATATGATATCAATTTTTTCTATATAATTTTTAAAACATTTTGTCAGTTTTATCATTTTTATCAGTCTCCTTGAAAGTATATTGGCAGCAAATATCATTGAGTTGTACAAGAACATCAGTTTCAAAAAAGGATATTTCAAAATATTTACAATTTTTAAACATTTGTCTTCAATTTCATTCTCCCGACAGAAAATCTATGGAGTCAGTATTCATCCAAAGTATGGCGGCTGGTTTGCTTTTCGTGGGGCCATCATCCTAAAGAACAAAATCTGTGATGACATGGAACAAAAAGCTCCCCAAAAGCCTTTGACAACTGATGAAGAGATTATCGATCTTTTAGAGAAATTCAACTTTAGTTGGAAAGATAATCGATTCAGGGATGTGGTTCCTGTCGAGGAGAAGTATTCATCACAGCAGATTAGCTACTGGAACACTGCACCTTCTAAACGCTTTGCCTTGTTGGGGATCCAGGAGAAGCTGGAATCGATGGAAAACTTCCAGGACCTTCATGAAAATATCTTTTAGTGACTTGATTCAGGGATGTGATTCCTGTCCAGGAAAAGTATTCATCAGACCAGATTAGCTACTGGAACACCGCACCTTCTAAACGCTTTGCCTTGTTGGGGATCCAGGAGAAGCTGGAATCGATGGAAAACTTCCAGGACCTTCATGAAAATATCTTTTAGTGACTTGATACAGGGATGTGATACATGTCCAGGAGAGTATTCATTAGAGCAGATTAGCTTCTGGAACACCGCACCTTCTAAACGCTTTGCCTTGCTGGGGATCCAGGATATGTTGGAACCAATCATCAACTTTCAAGACCTTCATGAAAATATATTTTAAGGACTTGATGCAGGCATGTGATTCCTGTTGAGGAAAAGTATTCATCAAACCAGATTTGCTACTGGAACACCGCACCTTCTAAACGCTTTGCCTTGCTGGGGATCCAGGATATGTTGGAACCAATCGACAACTTTCAGGACCTTCATGAAATTGTGGCCATGCGAGTTACGGCACTTTAACAAATTCTATAACAAATTAATTATAGTGAACATGTTTGCACAAGTGGAGATAAAGAGAATGGCCTTGTAATAATGTTCTATCTGTGCTCATTATATCGGGAGTGGACTGTAATTATATTGATACTGTTTGTTGGGCTGAACAAGCTATGTTACAAAACAAGGAAATAATTCATTTGTGCAATAAATTCTATTCAGGACTTTCTTGTCACAAAAGTGCCTCTTCTGTAGTTTTTATGCCTCCGCGACAAAGTCTCCCCGGAGGCATCATGTTTTCAGGTTGTCCGTTCGTCCATCCGTCCCACTTTGTTCTCACGATAACTTGACGGATCATCTTCATTCGTGGTACATATATACATACTGGGGTGACAATGATCTGATTAGATTTTGGGGTCACAAGATGGTCAAAGGTCACAGAGGTCAATAAATAGGTGAAATTAGCTCGTTCTCACAATAACTCGAGAACCGTTTCATGGATCATCTTTATTCTCGGTACATGTGTGCATACTGGAGAGACAATGATCTGATTAGATTTTGGGGTCACAAGGTGAAAGGTGCAAGGTCACATAGGTTAATAAATAGGTGAAAATAGCTCGTTCACAATAACTCAAGAACCATTTTACGGATCATCTTCATTCTTGGTACAAGTGTGCATACTGGGGTGATAATGATCTGGCGTAAATATTCATATAATGAATGAAAGCGCCGTAAAATATAAAAACAACAAAAACAACAACATTTTGGGGTCACAAGGTCAAAGGTCAAAAGTCACAGAGGTCAATAAATAGGTGAAAATAGCTAGTTCTTACAATAACTCAAGAACCGTTTCACTAATCATCTTCATACTTGGTAAATGTGTGCATACTGGGTTAACAATGATCTGACAAGATTTTAGGGTCACAAGATCAAAGGTCAGAGAGGTCAATAGATAGGTGAAAATAGCTTGTTCTCACCATAACTCAAGAACCGTTTTACTAATCATCTTCATACGTGGTAAATGTATGCATACTGGGATGACAATGATCTGATAAGATTTTGGGGTCATGAGGTCAAAGGTCACAGAGGTCAATAAATACTTGAAAATAGCTCGTCTCATGATAACTCATACTTTGTACATGTGTGCATATTTTAGAGGCACTGATCTTAAGAGATTGAGACTTTTTACAAGGTCACAGATGTCTCATCTTTGTAGTTTATGAAAATAGAATAGATGAATGTGCCATATAATATATTTCTGATCTGGCATTGGCGGAGGCATAAATTTCGACCATGTGCGGTCGAGGATTCATCTAGTTCAGTCTATTTTAATGTTGATTCATTGTACAATTGAAATGACAAATTTTTAAATGCTATTTTGAACTGGATTAAATTCATAGAAATTCATAGAAATTCAGAAAGCAAAAAGGCTATGCTATTTTCAGATTTCAGGCCCTGACATCTATCCATTTCGATCTTGCCATTAGTGTACATATTGCAAGGGGCTCTAATACATCTGAGATTTCTTTCAAGCTCAGTAGGTAAAACCAACTGAGATCCCTGACTGGTGGATTAAACTGCTACTGGGGAAGTTGCATTCCAAAGCTTGAACTCGGTAGTATGCGGTATTCCTCTTTACCTAAATCGAAGGCGCTGAAAATTGACAAACATATTCTCTACTCAAATAGTTAGCATACTATTACTCACAACTGCTACATATAAAAATGTAGGCAAAAGCTGTGGTATAAAAGGTGCATAGACTACATGTTATAAAATGCCAATAATTTAATACTCGTCTTTCATATCATGTGAAAACAAGAACAAAAAACATGCACATTGTTTTTATATTAATTGATTTAAAATGTATCCTTTTAATAATGGTGATGAAGGTAGCAAATCATATTTACTATATTCCATGATATTCAATATAATTCTCTGTAAAAGTAATTTATATTTCATAGTTGCATGTATATGCTTTGACACATACAGAGAGATCCATGGTAAATGTATAGAAAAAATATTATGAATGTCCACTGTTCAGGTCTCCATATTTCATTTTTTCCCTCCTAATATTAGTGACTTACTCATCAATACACAAATGCTATGAAAACTTTTTCAAAAATTTCATAGACACATGAATACATATTCCTTCAGCCACTTTACACCACCTATTGCAATTCCTACATAGCAATTATGTTAATTATATATTACACTATTTTAATAAGAAACAGATGTGAACATTATGTGAAGCTTATCAAGCTTATTTTAAATTTTTATGCATTTCATGACATGTGACAATTGTACACTAAAAAAAAAAAAAAAATAGTGAAAATGTCTTTTCATAAACACTTGCAATCAGTACCAATTCATTAAAAATTTTGGTTGTGGTGTTTCCATTTGTGCAAGATAAGAAAGTACCCATAAATCTACTTTCTTGATCATTTAGAGAACTGTATTGCTCATGATGAAATAACGTTATGAAAATTAAAATACAAAAGAAGGTTGAAAGAGAAGCAGTCTTTAAAAAACTGCCTCCATTAAATACAAAGAAATACGTGAATATATATTTCAAAAACATAGAAAAGGTCAGAAATATTTTCGGTACTACGAATTAGAATTAATAAAAGCAGATTGTATAACAAAATAATTATTAGCACACGATTTAACAAAGTAAAATGCTACATGACTTGATCAGGGAGGTAGAATACTAAAATACTATTAGTCAAACAAAACATGGAAGAATTTAATCACACACTCACATGTACTATCATTTTCTTGGACAGAATAATATAATTAGCATATTTGATTATTCTTATACTTTGACTTATCTCTTGTATGTTCTTACTTCAATTAATGCTCTTAAATCAATTTATGATGAATAAATAGACTCTGAATTAAACAATATTTTTGCTAAGCAAATGATAAAATTAAAAACAACAAAAAATAAACTACCTCAGTGCCATGCACCATTACAAATAAAAATAGAATCGCATCTCGGAGAGGCCTATAGACAGATACAATAATCTAGACACTATTTGCTCAGAGTTGGAAGGGTAGATTAGTGCATCACAGTACAATAGAAAATATTTGAAATAAAGATTTCTTTGTTCCACTACAATGTGCTGTACTCAAAAACTCTCTGGATCTCATAACACAATTTTACAATCCATTCCCATTATAATGAGGTCCTCATAACCAAGACATTGTTATGACAAAATCTTGCTATACTGAACAAATACACACATGTGCAATAGTTTGAATTTGAGACCAGGAAAATGGCCTTGTCATAGGGCAAGTCCGAGCTATCTGAACACACAGGACATTGGAGCCCCAAAAAGGGCTTTTTGACAAAATCCCAATCCTTACACACTAGAAACATAGATTTGAAAAAAGAGTACCTCGAGAACAAATAGCTAGGACTTGCCCAAACACAACTGTGCTCATTATAATGGGAGTAGACTGTATAATGAACATCACTGATTCTTTATGTGATAACGGTAGGCTTATCGATACCAGTGAATTCCTTGAGTTGTGAAACCTCTAACGCAATCTCCACTAGAGGGCGCAATGCATCTTGTGAATCCATACCGTATTTTGATTGGTCGGACTCGAAGCTGTCGATGTACATTCTGATAGTCTTGCCCGCACTGCTGGTTCCACTTAACCGGAATATAGCACGAGAGCCGTCGTCAAAGATTATACGAATGCCCTGAAATGGGGAAAAGGATATAAAGAATAATAATAAATGATGATGTTAATGACAGTAATTGAAATACAAAAATCTTTTTACTGGAGACACAAAGCACCAAGCACTATTACAGGCAACTCCCAATACAACAAAATACATGCACCTTTAAATTAAACCACCTCAAAGTTCCATCTTTTGTATGTCTTTATTTCAGATGTAGCACATTTGCTACATTTGCTCCAAAGAAGATTGGTCCATGCTACATT
This sequence comes from Paracentrotus lividus, assembly GCA_940671915.1. Lineage (NCBI taxonomy): Eukaryota > Metazoa > Echinodermata > Echinoidea > Camarodonta > Echinidae > Paracentrotus > Paracentrotus lividus. The sequence goes on along the minus strand of CALNVZ010001721.1, from coordinate 44,140,755 downwards.
TCATATAAATGTAGGGTTAAGTTAGCAGTAGGGTTTTTTACACCTCAAAGTGATGATTCATGTATTATAGCATCTGTTGAAAATCACTATACTTTTGAAACGTTCAAGTTTAAAGATATAACGGATGAGTACGTCTTTAAAGAAATCAACAATTTGAATACAAAGATGAATCGCCCCGGTCTTGACTTCCTTACACCCATTCCTTTAAAAGAGGGTGCTGCTCTTTATCCACGAAGTAATCACACACATCTTTAATACCTCTCTTCGTACTGGCTTAATTTCGAAAGAATGGAAAAAAGCAAGAGTTACCCCTTTATTAAAAGTGGAGTAAGCAAGAGCTTGTTAACTACCGGCCTATATCTGTTCTTCCGCATATAATGAAATTCTAGAAAAGCCGTACATTCTCAACTTTATAAGTACTTTATTGACAATAACCTACTGAGTTCACTCCAATCTGGTTTCGTCCACTTCACTCGACAAATAGCGTTTTAATCGATGTAAATGAATACTTGTTACATAATATCGAAGAAGGGTTTATTACTGGTTGTTGTTTTCATTGATTTAAAAAAGGGCATTCGATTCAGTTTCTCACGAAATCCTCTTATCCAAACTTTCAGCATACGGTGTAAAGAACTGAGGCTAATTGGTTTTATAATTATTTGCATCACTGTGAGCAATTGTCAAGGTAAATGACAGTCTTTCAAACTTTAGACCCATCTTGAAAGGGGTCCCACAAGGAAGTATGATTTCGCCACTGTTGTTCTCTTTTTATTAATGATGCATGTAATACAAATTTGTACATGTACATCTTTTAAGCGTGATACTGACGTACTGCCATATTTGTCGAGGTAAATCATGTTCCATTGTCAGAATGAGTTGCAATTGCACTGAATAAAATCCTTACATGGAAGACAATAACGGTTAGCCCTTAATGTAAAGAGAACAAATCCATGTTAATCGGAACTCAGTCTAAAGTAAAAAATAAAAAACTAGACATATTTGTAAATTTAAGCAAAATTGAACAGGTTAGTGAATTCAAATACCTTGGTTTGTAATAGATTCTTGTTTACGGTGGAACTGCCATATTATTATATTGTGTAATAAGTTGTTTAGAACTATTGGTTATATTAGACGCATTCGATATCTCTTGCCTAACGAATTTTGATAATGATCTATAATAGTTTGATTTACCACATATCGATTATTGCAATATTATTATGGGACAAAGTGCAATGTGTAATATTTCTAGAATTCAAAAACTTCAAATCGTTTTGGCAAGACTGATACTTAAAGCTGATTTTTTTTTTTACCCCTCATACCACTTTGTGAATGAACTTTCTTTGCAATCAGTACGTCATAGAATTAATTACCAAATTGTGTAAATATGTACAAAATTCAAAATAATCTTACTCCCCTATATCTAAAACCATATATTATCCCAAGAAAAATTTCGATTTATACTAGGCATTCTGCACTCTCTCCACTTTTCATCAAAACTCCCGAACAGATTATTTCAAAAGATCCCTCCACTACCATGGATCACTCATGTGAACAACCTTTCACCTAATATACGCGTAGAGTTTTCTTTATTGTCCTTCAAGAGGCATTGTTAAGCTACTTAGTTATCCAAAACGCCCTCTGAAACACACCCCGTCTTTATTTCCCTCTCCCTTCATTTAATTAGCATTATCTGTTAGCCTTCATTTGTAATGGTATACTGCTATATGTATTGTATTTGTAGTTTTTTGTATTTTTTTTTTTGTATTTTTTTTACTTTGTAGATCATTTTTTACCTTGTATGTATACCAGATTTAGTGCACTGTTTTTAATGTTTTTTAATTGTAACAGACAGGGCCCCTTGGAAGAGCAATACTCGATATTGAAAGGGCCACCCTGTATAAAGAAAACCTGAATAAATAAATAAATAAAAATAAATATGATAGGCTTAGGGTAGGTTTCATGTTAGGTTGGGATTAGGTGTAGGCCTAGCTAAAAGTCATGTGCCCTGTAACTTTAAGATAAAATCAAACAATACTGCATCTCTTTATGTTAAAGGACACAGGGCTGTAGTTAGATATTTTATTAGTATTATACATCAATGAAGGAGCAATCTCCACCAGCTAATGTCATATAACCAGTTGAACATCTTATAAACATGGAAAAATCAACCCATCAACTAAGGAAACTAAAGGTGCTTCTTACATATGGTAATTAGAAACTACAGAATTCCTACCTGTTTCAAGGTGAGTCTGTTCTCAATAGGGTCTGTGTATCTGAAGTCATCAGCCTGTGCTATTGTGAATGTCTTAGCACCCTTTGTGAATGACCTTCCTACTAGATCTTTGACCTTGTCCTTGGATACCATATCTCGTAGGTTGTCCATCCATTTTGTTCCTGGTTCGTCTGGTACACCTTCATAGTCCCATCTATAATCAAAATGACATGACATTGAATTTGTTATTGTTTCATTTAACTACGGTAGCCATTTTGACTCTTCCATAGCAACCATTCTCCCACAAGGCCTAGTGTAAATATTATAGCTACATGTACTCTAATCCAATTGATTGAATACTTTTGGCCTTTTATTACAAACTTTACTGGAAAACACAATAAAAACTTGGATGACTAACCTCGTGAAGAAGTTGCGACCGTACTTCTTCCAGTGTTCCTGTAGGACCTGTTCCATGGTCTGTCCTCTGGAGGCTAGGATAGAGAGCCAGGCCAGGACCGCCCAGAGACCATCCTTCTCCCTGATATGATTAGACCCGGTCCCAAAGCTCTCCTCACCGCAGATGGAGAGTCGTCCAGCATCCATCAAGTTCCCAAAGAACTTCCATCCGGTAGGCACTTCAAAGAGCTTCATGCCGTCAATAGATGCTACTCTGTACAAGCGAAAAAAAGAAAAGTTGGATTTATTATCATTTACAGGGACCAAAAATATTGAGAACTTGGGGCCCGTTTCTCGAAACCGCTGTAGGTTTAAGTTTGTGGACATCCCATTGAAACGAGTGTAAATTACTATTCTTCCCTCTTTTTTTGAAGGGGGGAGGGGGGGGGGGAATCAAGAACTAAGTAAATGGGACTCTCTTCCTTAACATATAGGGGAGACTGGGGTAATTATGGCCCCTTTGTCTTTGAGAGCTTATAATTCTTTGCTGCATTACACAATGATAATTTAATTTTTACACATGCCTAGCTAAACCCTTCCTACTATCATATGAGAAAAATAAGCCATTTATATGAAATTTTGTGCTTAGGGGAGCCTAAAATGTACGGCAATTACAATTCTGTTCGTTGGAAAGTGGCAAGTCTGCTTTTTTATGTGGGGTGTGATATCATTAATTAAAATCATTTATAGATGAAATTTTGATTGAAACTGAAACAATAGGAACTAAAAAACACAACAGAAAAACTTCCACCTGAATATCTTCAATAGTAGAGCTGTAAAGGGGGATCAAATTGAAAATGTCATTTGGGGTAAATATGGCCCCCAATGCATAAACAGTGTATAAGCGCAGATAAGAGTAGATGGGGACATTAACTTGTACGATTTTGTACATAAATATATATGTATTGCTATGATTGCAAAATTTCAACATTTAGGCTGAACCAATTATTGATTAAACCATTGTTGGTGGTTGATAAGTGTATTAGGAACACCCAACAACATTTATTATACATTACCATCATTAATTAGCATATTATCTTTGAATTCATACACTCATTACAATAGGGGCCATAAATACCCCAACCCGTGGGGTAATTATGGCCCCCCAAAGTTGTTAACATAATGGTAATTAATATGCGAATGAGAAGTAGCAGGTTTATACTTTCCTTTGTATATTATAGGTATATGGAACGACTGTATTTTTACATATTTAGAATATCATTGGACTTTTCATTTAATGGTAGTAATAGGAAATGTGAAAAAGGGGGCCATAATTACACCAGTCTCCCCTACACAGAATTTGATAAAATTACACATTGATTTCAATTGGAAGTCGGACTATTGGTATTTTATAAAAAACAAGTGCTTCCCTTAAACTTGGGAGTTGGTCAATCAGTAATGTTAACAGTCTACTTTCTGCATTAAAGTACAAACTACCAAAGATCGAACCTAGTTTCAAACTCAGTCAGGCCTTTCGTATGGTAACGCTTAAATATTCATATCTGGTTGGTACACTTATGTCGAAACCTTACCAACCATCCAACCAACCTGATTTATATCCACTTGGTCTACAGCAGTTGGTCCAATTATCTGATTGTCTAGTACCACATGGGCTAAACACATTTGGTCTAACTCTTTGATCTAATACATTTTTGGTCTTATTGTCACTTGACCTTATACATGACAACTTAGTTTGATTGCCAATTCGTATAATAGCCAAATGGTCTGATTGTATTTTCGTTTAATTCCCAAATGACTATTTAGTCTTTTACCAGTTTGTTGCAGGAATCGACCAAATGATATTCAACAAAATTAGACCAAATGGGAATTAGACAGAATGGTAAATGGACGAACCAGTGATTAACCCAAAAGGGAATTAAAAAAACTGCTTGTAGAAGAAATGGAATTAGAACATGTGGAATGAGACTAAACGTGCATTGGAAAAAGTGGGTTTAGACAAACAGCAATTTACCATCAGCCTTACCTATCCATAGCACCACTAGTAGGCATACTCCTAGCCAGTCCCTGTACTGGGTTCTTCTTGAAGTATGGTATACAACTAGCATTGGCTGATATCACAGCTACAGAGTCACTGGGGTTGACAAAGAAAGCGTTCTGACCAAGCAGCATGTTACGATCCTGTACAAGGAAAAATAACTTTAAATTATTACACAAAGGAAACAAATGTCACTTTGATATCAAAACTCTCCCACTTTCGGCGTAAGATCTCCCGTCAAAGCGCAATTTTCCAGAAATCTCCCGCTCTCCTGCTTGAGTTTCATTTCAACTACCGAAGCTATATTTCTCCCTTTTTCTCGCCCTATCTGCATTTTCCCTATTTTTCTCTCGACCAACCGTCTCTGTGACAAAAGTGCATATGAATCGCTGCATTATACCTCATTCAACCTCATTTGTTGTATAAAAAAATGTATAATTATTAAAAAATGTTTAAAGATTGTGTGAGGAGATCAGGGTGCTGTTATAACCCTAATTACAGACACTGGCAACAAGGAATTTGGGCTTTTTGCTGTTGATTTTGTCCACACGCACATTATACCAGAGTGCTTTAGGTTGGAGTCTCTGGAAAGGTCATTTGTGAAAAATTTCTTCAAAGCTAATTACGAAATGGCTTTTTCTTACCCCATCTCCATCAAAAGCAGCCCCAAAGCCGAAGGTTCCCTGCTTCATGAGGTCAACCAGGTCAGCGGCGTATGTCAAGTTGGGGTCAGGATGGTGACCTCCGAAGTCCTCGCTGGGGTCGCAGTTCAGGCAGGATTCTAGAGGGACTTGTAGCTCCTGATGAAATGTTCGCTTCACATAAGGACCCATCACTGCAATGAAGGACATAATGGTGAAACCAATCGCTCAAAACTATTTTGATTTATATCCAGGAATACTAAATGTATACAATCAAAGTTGCTCAGTTATAGTGGCAATAGTTCAGTTCAGTCCGGTTCGATTAGATCTTCTCAGTCAAGAAATAATGACAAAAACAAAAATAACACTGTAAAAATTTCATAATAGCCTAAGTTGAAGGTCTTTTCAAGTCATCTTCATAATGTATTCCATTTTTTTTTAAACCTTCATGAGCTGAATTTTTCATCTTAAACCTTAATTAATCAATATTCACTGCCCAAAGTGAGTTTCATAGTAAACTTTATCAATATCAATATTAATTCATCATCATTGCAAATGACACAATATAGTGTATCAGGGATGTAAGGGGAATGGTTGTGACAGGTTATACAGTATATATATCATCTAATCACTGGCACAAACATTATTTAATTTATCGCTTTGTTCACATTTTCCCCCCTTCAAATATTCACCAATATGATTCTTTGATTTTAAAATTTTCACATGATTTAACTTGCTCCTAGGGCTAGATTTTTCTTAAAGGGGAACAATCATAATGCAAACTAACCTCCATGCATAGCATTGATTACTACTTTCAAGCCATCATCCAGTAACTTCTTGATAGCTTCAAAATCAAAGATCTCTTTCATCAATCCAAGATAATCATCCACACAGTCTACTATCTGAATCAAAAAGAGAAACCAAAGAATACACATTATCAAATGGGTAATAATAACATCTCAATTATCATGTTATACAAGTAGAACAGTTATCGGAACTGAAGTGGCTACCCTGGGTAAATATTACAATATTATTATTATCATTATCAGACAGAATATACAGAAAGGAGAGCTTGGAAAGCAGCCATGAAATGTCCAACCCTACAATGTGGGACAAATGGACTGATGGACTGGTGGTGATGATGATGATGATGATGATGATGATGATGATGATGATGATGATGATGATGATGATGATGATAACCATGATGATGATGTTGCTTATGATGGTGACGATGATGATGGTAAATGAACACATCACTCCAGCTGTAAGATCTCTTTAAAGGAATAGATTAATCATGAACAAGTCCACTTTAAATTCTTGGCATTGTTACCAGGTTGTTGCCATCAGACTAGCTCCTTCCTAGAAACAGTATAAATTTCCAAGCTCTCCTACAAATGTATATCAATCTCCATAATTTGTACATTTAAAATGTCTTCTCGCAGAAGATCAAAGTTTAAAGTCACCTAATAGTCCGGGCTAGGCACCATAGGAAAATATTTGAACCTTGTTTTTTGATATATACAATGTTTTTTAATGGTTCTTTGTCAATTCGAGGGTGCTGATTCCAAATCCGATGGGTGCCAGACGCGAAACCTTGAGCATTTTTCACAAATCGCGAAAATTCAAAATGGCCGCCAAGATGGCCGCCAAAATATGAAAACGAGTATTCCAATGGTATTTCTGAGGTTGTTTTGGTGGTTTCTTGTCAATTCGAGTGTGCTGATTCCAAATCCGCAGAGTGTTAGTCGCGAAACCTCGCGGATTTTACGCAAATCGCTAAAATTCAAAATGGCTGCCAAAATGGCGCCAAAACTGGAAATCAGTATTCCAAGGGTATTTCTGAGATTGTTTTGGTGGTTTCTTATCAATTCGAGGGTGCTGATTCCAAATTCGATGAATGCCAGCCGCGAAACTCAACATATTTTACGCAAATCGCTAAAATTCAAAATGGCTGCCAAAATGGCGCCAAAACTGGAAATCAGTATTCCAAGGGTATTTCTGAGATTGTTTTGGTGGTTTCTTATCAATTCGAGGGTGCTGATTCCAAATTCGATGAGTGCCACCCGCAAAACTCAACAGATTTTACGCAAATCGCTAAAATTCAAAATGGCGGCCAAAATGGCCGCCCAATTGACAATGCGTGTTATACTCAAGGTGTTTTGGTGGTTTTTGCCAATTCGAAGGCGCTGATTCCAAAGATACACATGGCAAAAAAGAAAGAAAAGAAAGAAAGAAAGAAAAGTGGTAAGAAATGGCAACCAAGTCATGTAAAATCTATTATATGGCCACTTATTGCCAATAATAAGCTATGAGACTCTTTTGGCTGTTTACTGTCATAGGGTAAGCTAACCGTGTTACCAGCATTGAACCATTGAGGCTCCCCCACCACCACACGTAAATGATTTCCAAACATGATGCTTTTCCTTATCAAAATCATTCCCTCGATCAGTCGTTCATTCTTTTTGGCATTCGGCCTTCACGAAGGTCACCATTACCTAAATGGGTAGGATATAGTCAAATCTTACGGGGAGCCCTGACAAAATAAACAGAGGTTCGTGTACAAAAGGAATGCATTTTTTTTAATGTACGCCTATATCGTGCATCTAGTCAGAACACTTATATTTTATTTAGTCGTGTTCGATCATGTAGTGTAAAGTGTCTCCTGTTGTTCAATAAACCATGAACAGGTTAAGAAGAGAAACCCAGTATTTCATTTACAGTCTCTATTCTGTCTGGGGGGAATCCAAGAATATTGTTTTGGTGTCAGGATCACTCACAAACCCAGTCTTTAAATTATAAAAAATAATTGTATTATGTCTGTAATAGTGCAGTGAGACATGAATATACTTTTGCATGTCTTACAAAACGTGCAATAAATCCAATGCTGAATCACATGACTCATTTTGCTATCAGGAAAATGGTAAATCTTCTATTTCTAGGACTCGCGTAATGTTGAATGAGTAGGCATAGGGCCTACCCTTAAATTGACAAGAACCACTTGATAACATAAGAAATAGCGATGAAATAGGTATTTTTATGAATTTGCTTTCATTTGCAATTAATAAGCCTTTTTCATGACTGTCGGCCGTTTTCACCTGTCATGTCATTTCCGTAAATAAAATCAAGGTTTCCCTGAAAGGTACCCATCGACTTTGGAATCAGAGGCATGAACTTGCCAAAAATCTATAAAAATAACCTTGGATATACACATAGAAAATACTGATGCCAGCGAATATTGACGATTTGCGCAAAATGCTTAGCTTTTTGTGCCTCTAACTCATTATATTTTGAATCAGCATTCTCAATTGAAAAAAAAAAAAGAATTATAAAAAAACTTAGATAACAATAAAATGCACTTTTTCATTTCACTTGGCGGCTGTTTTGGATATTAGTGGGGTTGCACGGTTGTCACTCATCGGATTTGGAATCAGCACCCTCAAATTGACAAGAAACCACGTACTAAAACAACCTCTGAAATAATACATATTTTATTTTTTAGGCAGACAATCTTAGCGGGTTACATAAATCCTGTAGGGTTTCGTGGCTGGTACTCATTGGATTTGGAATCAGCGCCTTCGAATTGGCAAAAAACCACCAAAACATTTTGAAATATACCCATATAACACGCATTGTCAATTGGGTGGCCATTTTGGCAGCCATTTTGAATTTTAGCGATTTGCGTAAAATCTGTTGGGTTTCGTGGCTGGCACTCATCGAATTTGGAATCAGCACCCTCGAATTGATAAGAAACCACCAAAACAATCTCAGGAATACCCTAGGAATACTGATATCCAGTTTTGGCGGCCATTTTGGCAGCCATTTTGAATTTTAGCGATTTGCATAAAATCTGTTGGGTTTCGTGGCTGGCACTCATCGAATTTGGAATCAGCACCCTTGAATTGATAAGAAACCACCAAAACAATCTCAGAAATACCCTTGGAATACTGATTTCCAGTTTTGGCGCCATTTTGGCAGCCATTTTGAATTTTAGCGATTTGCATAAAATCTGTTGGGTTTCGTGGCTGGCACTCATCGAATTTGGAATCAGCGCCTTCGAATTGGCAAGAAACCACCAAAACATTTTGAAATATACCCATATAACACGCATTGTCAATTGGGTGGCCATTTTGGCAGCCATTTTGAATTTTAGCGATTTGCGTAAAATCTGTTGGGTTTCGTGGCTGGCACCCATCGGATTTGGAATCAGCACCCTCGAATTGACAAAGAACCATCAAAAAACATTGTATATATCAAAAAACAAGGTTACATGGTCTCTAGCCTGGACTATAAAGCATTTTTTCTTCTAAAAGCAATATTCCAAGATATCAAAATACTTATTCGTGTATTTAACTCACCTCAACAGCAAAAGGCTTGCCATCTACTTGGAATTCTGATGTCTTGATCTGGCTGAGATCCACTTCTATTCCTCGACATATCTTGTATTCAGTAATCTTCTCACTGATTTCATATATCTTATTGGTGATGGTTTCTGGTGCAGGACCTGAGATAAAGAAAGAAATTCAGATCAGAATAACAATATGAAATGGAAACTTCATTAACCACTTTAAATTACAGATTTTTTCAAATGCAACAGAAATGTAAAAACATTTACGAAGAATAGTGGATGGAGTTGATAAGAACTTTTAAACTGATGATTCTACAAATCAAAGATAATATTAAAATGACTTTAACGGAGAAAAAGTGCTTGGAATTGTGCATCTTAACTAAAGACACCATTAATTTACATGAAAATAGATACTAGAAGTCCATCATTTCACTCTTCTTTTTCCTGTTTTTTCCCATGTTTTCTTTTGACTGCTATAAAAATACAGCACAATCTTTGCCCCCTACCTACAGTAGCAATTACTCATATGGAAAATAACTCAAATCCTTTTTTGGTTTTAGGTTATGAGATAAACTATCAATTCCTCTGCGATCTGCTTAACTTCTGAAAGATAGCTACACATGTACAACATGTACATCAAGACCACATCGAACTTAATAGTTTGTCTAATAGACTTCACAAATGATGATTAAAAGGTAATTTCATATACCTCCATTGCTGGTGTTATATTTAATCCCAAAGTCACCATTAGGACCACCTGGATTATGACTGGCTGTTAAGATGATTCCTCCACAGGCTTGTCGCTTACGGATCAGACACGACACAGCAGGTGTAGATAGAAGACCATTCTGACCAATGATTAGCTTCCGTACCTAGAGAATAATGACAGACAGATCTCTTGAACATTTCGATGTGTAAAACATTGCACATATATTATCTGCTTCCTAAATTGGTAAAATGTTTATTCTAGATTTTGCTTTGTACAGTGCATTTTACATTGATCAACCAAATTTGCTTGCTGGGAGATTTTGATTAAAAAATATATTATTCATAATATTAGGTGTACAAATTATTGGTTTAATCTCAAAATGTGAGGAGCATTGAATTTAGTAGAATAAGATCAATCAGTTATTGGGTTGTATTTAAGCACATGCACCACAATATTTTTATCTATGTCTAGAGATCTACTTTGTTTGCCATCTACTTAGACCTCCGCCTGCAAAATTTGTAAACCCAAGTCTCTCTCCCTTTCTCTTTTATTACCAGCTTAAGTTTTAATTTTACTGGTACCAAACATGGATCACCAACGCTAGTGCTACAATTGGCAATTGCATTTACCCATGCATGCAACTGCCTTGTAGCGCAAATCCAGCAAAGACAAATTCTGAAATAAGAAATCAATTTAAGTTCAGGTTTAATTGGACAATTACGGATCATCATCACATATCATCTTGAATAATGAAATTGAAAAACATTTTAGATATCTTGTTCAGTAATAAACACTGCAAAAACTGAAATTATATCAGACATAATCACAGGCGTAGTCACCCATTTCTTTTGTAAGTTGGGGGGGGGGGGATGAAGCGGGACGTACTTTCATTTTTAATAGTGGGGGGTATGCTCTATGCGGACGCCGGCCCGTGGACATAAGCAACCATTGGAATTGGAATGGTATTCTAACTGTTACTTGGCAGATCAAGAAAGAAAATTTTTTAACAGTCAACAGTTGTTAATGTCACTCGAGTCTTGACTGTCTTGATTTTGACTTTGACTTAGCTTGCCTTTGTGAGAGGAGAAGTCTTTTCAGACTTTTGTGAGTGAAAACTAGTCTAGAAGTCTAGGGCTAGGCCATTTAATATCAATATATCCTTCATCAAAGTCCTTCACATTTTAGAGGTTACAAACTTACCCCGTTCGCTGCTGCAATTTGTATAATCATGCTGACAGCTTCCCGCATGAAGTATCGACCGTCCCCGCCCACTACCAGGTCAGCCCCGGCTAACTTCTCGCCGATCGCTGCCAGAGTGCTCTGGACAAAATTCTCCGTGTAGTTCGGCGATAAAAATGTGCTCGTCGGCTTCCGTAGACCACTGGTCCCAGGTTTTTGCCCAGGAATGGGGGCAGTGGAGACAATCTCAGATTTAAGAGCCATTATATCTGTCATATAAATTGTCAATGTATTTATTTGTAATTTCTTAAAATCGAGACAAGATCTTCACGGCTGGACTCTCGTGTGTACGTGCAAGTTTGCAATTTTATTAACATCGCCGCGCCCTCTCGAGTTGAGGGGTATGAAGATGCCAAGTCATTTATGTTTACTTTTTTTTGTAAGGTAGCTCCACCCCTTTCGATTTTTCAAATATCTTACCTTTTCAAAATAAGTACAGTATATGTATAATTCTATGAATTTCTTTAACCCTTAAAATGTGTAAACAAGGAACTCTATAAATATGGAAGAAAGAACAGGCACATGGGCAAAACCAAGAAGCACATTATAATTTAGGCCTATAAGATTTTTAAAGTGGGAGTGCTCGAAATTATTAAATTTAGGTCCCAGATATTTTTGAGGGACTAAATCTTTGAGTGCAAAGTATGCACCAGTATGAGCAAATATGTTACATTATAATGATGAACTGAAGGCAGTGCAATATAATCTCACTTTCATAATAATTATTATATACATATAGCTCCTTTTCTTCAAGTAGATACACCATGTACACTGTGTCTAAATCCCCGCTTGCCAGCACTCGTTCTCATTAATTAAGCGCTTTGGCAAAGCGCTTAATTAATGAGAACGAGTGCTGGCAAGAATAATTTAAAATGCACTCAGTGGCGAATCCAGGATTTCATTAGAGGAGGGGGAATTGGAATTTCGGATTTTGGTAGGCCTATATACCCAATTTTTTTTCCCGTCACACTGGGCGAGCAAAAAGGTGCATCCAAAATTTTTGTTCCCGTCCGTCTTGCACGCTTGCCATATGATAAGCAGGCCGGGGGGGGCGAGGGGGTGGTAGGTGTTGTTAATCTTTTTTACGGCCTTCGGTCATCAAAGAGGTCATCAGTCATAGTGGTACTGGATCCGCGCCTGGCACCATGGGAGTCTCGTGGGATATCAATAACGATTGCATTTTGCGACTTTTGGCTTTGGCTTTTCTCCATATTTCCATGTTCTGTGCATAAAAGCATAACAAAATTATCACAAATAGGATTGAATTGAAGACTTTATTCCAGACACAGTGGCAAATGCAGAGGTCCATATCAACAGACAACATAAAATACACATAGGTTATGAATACAATGTAATACATGCTGGTGAACAAAGAAAAGTAAACGATCTACAATGACAAGGGCATTCACAGTACAAATAAGAAAAGAAAGAAGGGGAGACTATATAAGGCCTAACAATGTACACAATATCTGAAATCCTACCTTTGGCAACAACTTAAACTTATAAATTAAAAGAATCAGATATCTATTACTTAAACAAACAAACAAACAAACAAACGAGAAATAACACAACATCCTTATGACTCTGCCAACAGGTTTTTGTACCAATTCAAGCTTCCTTCTGAGAAGTAGGCCTACCTTGAGCTGCGGGTTAACCAATATATTTACAATTGTAATATTCGAGTTGTCAATTCTGAATAAACTTGAAAGTTAGATTTCTAACCACAGCTTGAAACGAAGGTACATGAGCGTCTGCAAACATTCCTATCAGGACTAGTGCCTGGGATATCAATGAAAGGTGAATATTTTAACTTTCGATTGGTATAAACATCAGGAAGAACTAAATCATACCAGAAAAGTTATCATGGCCATAATTCGATTTGCAGAACTTTTTTGAGGGGATTAGAACAAAACACTTTTTTTTCTGGTCCAAAAAAATTATATTTTGAATAGGATATTGGAACCAAAAAAATTTAAAAAGTAGAAAACAGGAATAAAATAGCTTTCAAAATTTTAAGAGGGGAGGGGGAGAATGTTACATGGGATCTTAATTCTATTTGTTTTTTGAAAATAGCATTCCAATACTAGTAGTTAACAAAAAAATATATAAACATATGATAATGAAAATGGGAATATCTAAAACTACGGTGAGGGAAATATGTTTATCCTTATTTCTTTTTAGCATGGGAAATTTCACACCATATAACACCGAACTTCCAGGGTTGTCTTCAGGCGATCCACAAAAATTCGAAAAAGGTTTAAAAAAAAAAAATAAAAAAAAATAGCAGATTGTGATTTTCAGCCCCCTTTTCACTTTCTGCTCAGCTCAGTGCTCAGTTCTCCACTTTCAAAAGCGCGGCGCGCGGATCATGGACGGAATTGGAAGCAGACGATGGGTGAGCGTTGCCAAATTTGCATGTACATTTTTTTGGATAATTTTATCATGTTATAATTTCAAATAATAATATATTAACAAAATTAAAATATATTTTAATAAATTAAATGTTTTTAAAAGTAAATTTTAAAATTTATATGAATAAAAGTAATGTAAACTTTTCTTTAATGTTAGTGTAAGTGATTGAGCCTATATAGTTACCGAGTATAAACAATCTGATGAATTGCAGGAAAAGTGTTCGTTTAGTTTGTTAAAATTTGCCAGGAAATTGCTTCCAAAACATTTCTATTGAACCTCATTGGAATTTTGGAGAATTACAGATACGATATAGCTATTCCTGGTTTTGACACATTATTCATGGTAAGAATAAGTTAGGACTTAGGCCCCGCTGATCTACACTCGTTTCAGACCGATTTCTTGTTCAGTCCCACTAATAATAATATTTGTGTGTAGAATCTAGAATCTAGTTCTTCTTCTTCTTCTTCTTCTTCCTCCGCTATTTTCGGAGATCAGCAACAGGATGAGTTGCAGGACAGTCAAGGTAGTGTTGATAGCAATATTATGAACAGTTATTAAGAAGAGAGAGAGAGAGGATATGCATGATGGAGTTTGTAGTCCAAATAAAATGAAGAGATGCTGAACTAACTTGTGACATTTTTATTCACTGAATTCTATTTTTAATTTCCATTATTATGACATAACTTGGTGTTTGGGTGTTCCTTTTGTTTGTAATTATGTTTCTCTCTTCTAGGGTGATATAGATCCTATAATTATATTTTCAATTCATTTCATGACAAGTTACGTTCCCAAGGAATTTTGCAGGGAAAAAATTTGGAGAGTTTTTTTTTTCATGATAGATTCTAGTGAAATAAATGTTATTGAAAACATACACATCGAAATACCTACAAGTTCGTTCTTACAGAGCTAGAGAACAGTGCATTTTGATTGTTGGGCGCTCTGATTAGCTATCGCGTGGAGCTCCGCCTCCTGGTTGCGATGACTGAAGTGCGTTAACCGTAACTGAACAACGCGATTCAGCTGTTCCCGATAAAGACCGCTTTTGTCTTGCGCGCTGTCAATCATAACCAAAGTGGACCAATTTCGCAAGAAAAACTGAAAGACTCGACTTTACAAAACATGTAAGGCAAAGCCACTCTTGAATACTTTTTAGAATAAAGAAGAGAAATATAAAAAGGAACTTCAACGAATCCACTGTCGAACTTCGACCAACATTTGAAAACGTATAAAGAAATCACTCATTGCTATGAGGTCGATACGTAGTATCGACCTCGTTAACCAAGTCCTTTATATTCGGTTGATATTTTTATGAACCACTTTTCCCACTGTTTTTATGGCAAGTGCGTCCATAAAGGATGTAGAAAATGTTCTACAGTGCTTCCATAGTCCATGATAAAGTTAAGCTAGGCCTAGGCCCTGGAAAAAAATAAATAATACAACACTAAAAAAGGAGAAAAACTCACCACTCGTCAGGAGAATTACCTTCCCACAGCCTCACTGCAGAGCGCCGTCATTCACTATGATAGTATGCAGCTGCGTGCGGCAATTGCTATATTGCTAAAAGAGTCGTCCAAGATCAACTCGGCCAATACCAAGAGTCGGCATCGCCACAGAGCAAGTTCTAGTTACATTGCTCGATAGTGTGCGAGCTAGCTACGTGCTAGCGATTGGGCTATACTTTCTCATCGGACCTTTACCAAATCAATAATTTGGTATAGGTAGAGTTGAAGCAAGCTTCCTGTCCATAGCCAAGATAAAGTGAACTTGTTTGGACTGTTAGTCTTTTTCAGCCGTTCACATGTTTAATAAAGACGGGAAAGCAATGCACTTGATTTTGTTTGAGAATCTATTTTGGTTTCAGTTACGTTTAGCTTCTCTGTGGTTAGTATGTTGCTAATTACATTTATGTTTGTTCCAGTTTCGTTTCATATTTAATAACGAAATTCGATAATATAGGGCTTGAAATAAATATCTCAGCTTTGAACAAAAACTAATTCCCGATTGAGATATTGAGACATGCGCCGTTAAAACTAAACGAACAACAACAACAACATATCGCCGCATGATAATCATAGAAGTTTCGTGGCGATCTCAGCAATGAAAAACTACTCTTGGAAGTAGTACTTTGACCTTAACTTATATTTTGAACGAGCGCAAGGCAGATATCTGCCCAGATTGTGTTTTCGCCATCTACGTTCATTTGAAAATAGTTTGGATTCGTTACCGAAACGTGTGTGTCGTTTCTGCAAATTTATACAAACACTCATCAAAAGTGATTCAAAACAGAAGTTTGAGAAGTAAAAACAGGCGAAACGGAAGTTTAATGAAGACCTTGGATATCCAAGAAATCATCCATCGAGAAAACGGTACGTAAAAAACTGTATTTTTCACAATAATTATAAATTTAAAATCGAACTCTTCGATTTTCTAATGTTCTTGCCTCGCGGGGCCCGCTAAAGTTGCATGCGTGAAAGAAATGAGGACTTACCAAAAATATAAATGACGAATCTAAATTTTATCATGACTATCGTTCATTGGAAGGCACAATGGTAGTGTATTTCATATGCTAACGTGATCATTCGAGCGTCGTGCATAAATTATGGCGTAAACATTTCTATGTGACATATTCTCTAATAATTATAACTACATATTTATACCGTATGTTTATCATTGCAGCTTGACAGAATTGCGTTTACACAAGATGCATTCCAGGGCATATTTACTGCTGGACAGGGAATATTTCATGCTGCAAAAGAATCCAGTATGGGTAAGTTTAAAATATAACAAAGTAAGTTAACTAAAATCTAAAGACTAAACATGTTTTTCTTTCAGATCATTAAACTTATGAAAAATATACAGAGGGGGAGACAATTTGGATGTAGATGAAACCACCATCAGCTCAGCCCCAAATCCAGGATTTGGAAATCGAGGGGGTGCAATAGGGAATTTTCTGAGATATAATGTTATTAACATGTAATTCAATTCAAATTCAAATTCACTTTAAAAACTATAATATAGAATCCTAACAATTGGGATTATGAACCACATGTTAGTCGGATCAAAGCACCTGTGCACACAAGTTTATCTTGATTGTAGGACTATTAATATGCTTTATGTTAAACCGCTCATATGTTTGACATTCGTCATAGATCTTACAATGACCCACTTCTGTTTTCATTTGATAGGGAATAAATGCCCACCCACTTGCTGAAGACAACATGATGGAATGGACTGCTACGATACGAGGGCTGAAAGACAGTATATGGGAAGGTAAGATGAACCACAATTGTTCAATTATTCTTGAAAATTCCTAATGTTTTGTGATTTGATTCAACTAATTAAGATTCAGACACTTAAAAATATAAGATAAAATATAAATCATCACAAAAGAGCAAGATTTCTGTATGCAAACATATTTTCATTTTAATGTTTTTTCACTAATAATGTTTGAAACATGCCTTTGAGTATTTTTGGAAACAGGAAATGATTTGAACTCGCTCTTGGTTGGACAGCATAGAAACACATAGAATTCACTGACATCTTATAAATTTTAAACATATCGTTTCCTTTATAGTAAGGCATTTTTTCCATTAAAAAATTGTGTTTCAAGAATTGTGAATAAAGCCAAGAAGTACTTACATGTAAATGTATTAGATCTTTATGATATAGCTAAGAAGTATAAATTATAACTTTTTCTCTCTCTCATTTAGGTGGAATATTTGTACTCAGTCTGAAATTTGATGAAAGTTTCAACTACAGACCTCCAGATGTCCGTTTTCATACAATCCCATTTCATCCAAACAGTAAGACGTTATATGTGGTTGAATTTTATTCTTCTTTTTTTTTTCATTTTTAAAAATATTACTTTTCTATCCTTAATATATGTCTTTGATTAAGGCACTGTATAAACTTGATTTGCTGGATAAATAAGGGAAGAAAGATGTTATTTGTGATTATATTTCATTCCTCTTTTGTTTTCTTTTTTTAAATGTTACTTGTCCATCCTCAAAGTAAATCTTTTATTCAAGAAGAGATTATGAATGAATGATGAAAGAAATAAAAAAACACATTTTTTATTTGACTTCTAAAAAGAGTGCCTTAAACTTGACAAACAATTCTTATTTTCAGAAGTCTTGCCATGTGTTTGGTTTATTATGAAAATGATTTAATTTGATCAAAAATGTATCTCTTTTTTTTTTCTCTCTCTCCACTTTGTGGATGATTTCTTTTATAATCAAGTACTTTATTGCTGCCACAGATTTTTGTTTGCATGAACATTCTTTCTTTTCCTGATGATTATGTGTATAACGTAAAAAAATAATTTTTTTTTCATGATCTGATCTTTCATTTGTGTAGTTGATATGCAGACTGGCCGGCCATGTGTAGAATTTCTTGATGATGTTAACTATTGGAAGGAGACGTATAGTTTACAAACCATTCTGCTAGCCATTCAGGTGAGTGTTACAACACCAGGGAGGTGATTCACTAACAGCTAAAATCAATCCCAACTAGGATGAAAATTAATTTTTGAAATAATTCCACATATGATATCCATAGGATATCATTGGGATTGATTTGATCTCTTATTGAATCACCACCAGTTCATTTGATGTCTGTAGGATAAGGAGAGAAAGTAAAGAAAATTGGAAACATATTTTGAAAAAAAAAAAAAAATTAATAAATAGAAAAATTCTTATATTTGTTTTCAATTTTGAGGGGAAAAATGCTCCTGTGAATTTGCATGATTCACATCAATTTCACTCTCCTTTTGATATTCTTCTGACTAAAGTTTAGTGTTAGCATAAGTGTTAGAAAACGCATCTAATTTGTTTTTTGTTTTGTTTTTTCCTTCTATCCATAGTCCATGCTATGTAATCCAGTGGTAGAGGGTGCAGTCAACGATGAAGCAGTCAGTATACTTCAGAACTCACCCAGTCTCTATAGACAGATGGTCATGGACTGTGTTAATGCCAGCCAGAAGGTCTTTGGTAAGTTCATGTTAGAGGCATAAGGTTGTTAAAAGGACCAAGAACAGATAAATTGTGGGGAACTTGTATGAAACATATGTCCAGTCAACAAATTGGTACACTACTGCTCAGATGCCATAAAACAGCGCTTGACTGAAGATTTTCTTCTATCATGTTTTTTTTGTTTGTTTTTTTAACAAGGAATGAAACTGACTAGAAATATATGATATGAAAAAAGGAGCAAAGAAAATAGGATTCCATTAAGATTCAAACCCAAGACCTCCTGATTACTAGAAAGCGTTCTACCACCTGTGCTATGGCAAGCCTTTATGTCGATGTTTGTCCCAGAGACATAAGGGCTTGCCATAGCTCCATCGGTAGAGTGCCTTTCGGTTAGTAATCAGGAGGTTATGGGTTCGAATCCCAATGGATTCCCATATTCTTTTCTCATTTTTTCATGTTTTTCTTTTGTCACTATTTCCTTTCAAAAAATGAAGCTGGAGAGGCTATTGCATCTGAAGAATCAAGGGTACATTTTGAAAGCGGGACCGGAGAGATTACAGACCCAACTGAGGGCGGACCTAACTCTGCCCTAAGCATCCTCAAGATGGCTCGGATATCATTTGATGAATACCTGAAAACATGGACTGGCATAGCAACTTCAAAGGCTCGTGCAGAAATGAAAAACCCTTGTAAGTACTTTCATACACCTCAGCAGCTTTGATCACATTGTGACAGACCTACCATTGTATATTTATACAGTAGCGGTCCCAGCCTTACGTCACACAGTTAAAAGTAGCGGCCCATGCCTAGACATAATAGAGCTGCTAATGTCCCCATACAATCGGGCCTGCACAATCTTTATAAATAGATAATCCTGGATTCACATCAGTTCGGAGCAGGGATGCCTGTTTTTAAGCCCTAACACTTTCCTGTTTCAGGCCTTTTCAGGCTTTTTACTGTACAGCATGTTAGAGGTTAAGTATAGGCCTATGGTCAATCATTTAGCCATAAGGACATTAACGCTTAAACTCTTGTATGGTTGTGTTTACAGACCTGTGTCTAAACTTGAATAAGCTATTACTTATACACTAACTTTGGTCAAATATGTTTAGTAGCTAGGCTCTTTCAAAATGCTGATTATATTATTTTGTTTTATAAATTTTCTAGATATTCAAACTTAATTGAAATTAACTATTGTAGAATTAAGATTATAGCTAAAAATTAGATCTTTAAGGAAGAAACTGTTGAGGCATTGCATTCATTGGAGGAAAGTTGCAAAACATAATTCATTGTTGTGATTCAACGATTTGTGTCATAAATCTTTTACAAATCTGGACCACACACTTGTATAATTTATTGCAGTTTCTTTCATGCTAAACTTTATAGGCTGAAATCTTTCTTAATTGTGTAGATAAGATTTTATGTTGTGTTACTTTTGACTATTCTCTGTAACAATCTTCATTTCCCCCCCCCCCCCTATAGTACTGGAAGCAATCAGCAAAGATCCGAAGCTACAAACGGCTCATTTTGGTCTTGACATGGAAGAACTACAGAATCACATGAAACAACAATTAGAAACGTAAGCTTGCAGGTTTTCATTTTAGGCAGTTCACTGTCAATATAACAAGGTTTTCAGGCCCAAGCCAATTAACTTGTTACATAGTCCACTCTCATTATAAAGAGAACAGATAGATACCACATGATTTTGTTTTAAAAAGGAGATTCTTTCACTCCTAATTTCAACCTTTTTGTTATAATTTTTTTATTGTTGTAATAAGGTATTGTATTAAAACAGTTTTGAGGTTTAAAAAATTGTTTTGAATACTTTTTATTTGTCACAATTATGGAATCTCAGTGAAGTGTGCAACAAATTGATGCCATTTATCTCAATCTATTCATTTTTAATTTTTTGTTTTTATCAGGCACAATTCTCTGATGTATGGGAAATTTGGTCCAAAGCAGTCTAACAAAGAGCCGGAGAGCAAGGACAAGAGACTAGACCACATCAATAAAATGAGAAAGATATACCTCCCGAAAAGAACAGGTCAGTTTAATATTGATCCCATGACATTTGCTCTGGCAGCAATTGCCCTGCTATAAATTCCAGTGCCTTATGTCAACCCTGGACTTCACACTGAACTCTAAACCTAATATAAAACCCTTTTGCAATCCATAACCATATATCTCTACATCTTAGATGAAATCAAGCCAGAGGCTTTTAGTTTTACTCTTTATGCATTGTCAGTGAGGTATATTGATTTCATTAAATCATAATAGAATATGAAACAACATTGAAACAATTGCATTTAATTTTCATTTTAGTCTAAAATCAGCTATACCCCAAGCAATGCATATCTCATTAACTTACTGTTGAAAATAGCCGAGCAATAGAAGAAGGGACATAAGTTCTGAGGGGTGTAACACAAAGACTTACGATTGATAAAAAGTTACGATTGATTTTTTCTTGGTAGCCTAACCATGGACAGGATGCTCCAAAGTTGATGATCTTATCCTAATCCTAGCCCTAACCCTTCTCTTAATCATATCCAAATCCTAATCAATGACTGTACCTGGTTTCCAAATGAGGCTTCCGAGAAAAAAAATAAATCGTAACTTTTTATCAATGGTAAGCCTTTGTGTTACACCCCACTGGACTCTACAAAAACCCTCAAATATAATCACAACACAATGTTTAGTAGCTTCAAACAGGAGTGACTGGTGGAGGAGTGCAAAATAACCAAAAATATTTACAATGTTAGCTATTATGCTGATTGAATCATTTCGATTTGCTCCAAAATTTGAGTAGGGAAAGAGCATTGCGAAATATTTTTGGTAGATATGGAAATTAAATCTTCATGAAAAATGTCCTAATTAATGCATTTAAAATCAGTTAATTTATATGATTTTTTCCTTCTTGAACAGCGCCCCCTCCATCAACGGCTCCCAGCGAAGCAGCGGACGATGCATGGGAGAAGGAGGTCGATGACCTTGTTGCATGGACAAATGACCTAAGTGAAGACCACTTAAAGTGAGCAATGAACACTGAAACAGAGAGACTTATTGAATAAAATGTGGCAGGGACAAATTACCTTAGTGAGGTCTTAAGTGGGCAGTGCACACTGGAACAAAAAGACTTATTGAATGAAATGTGGCATGGACAAATGATCTGTGGGAATTTAAAGTGAGCCTTGCGCAATGGAACAGAGAGACCTTATTTATTGAATAAAATATGGCAGGGACAAATGACCTGAGTGAAGATCACCTAAAGTGATCAGTAGATGCTGGACTAAAAGAACCTTTTGTATAGAATGGTTCCTGCATTTTCTATTTCATCTTGATCCACTCTGAACTCGACAGTGCTTTGTGATCAAAGCACAAACTTAGAAACATTGACTCTTTCGTGTGTGGGATCAAAGACTGAATATTGCTTGGAGATGTATGTATGTGCCTAGTGATCAAAGCACAAGCGGGATCATTGACTGGAAATATATAAGATGTTGAACAGGATGATTACAAGGAGCAGTGACATGAGAGGCACAAGCTCTGCACACCCAATAGCCATCTGTCCCCTAGCTCTCCATATTTCCAAGTGAATGTTCCAGTGGCGATTTGGGGTGGGGGGAGGAGGGCAACTGACCTCTGCTTTATATAGAATCTGATGCAGAAAGACTTGAAAAAAAACTTGAAGCCAAATGTTTTTGACAGTCCCGTACCATTCGAATTACGCAGAGTTGACTGTAATTCACTGCATGAAGATGATTTCATATGAAGCAACAATGGATTTTGGTCAAGTGGGTGATGAGAAGAAACCTAGTTTGCCCTTTTATATTAATTGTATGTCATTGTATTTTATGTCAACATTGTTGTTCATACTATGATAAACTGTCAACTAAAACCATCCTAAATTTATAAAGATTATTACACTCAGAGGCTGTTTAACTGACAGGTCAGCTGACTCTTTAGAGCTTTACCTGCCCCCCCCCCCCCAAAAAAAAGGACGGGTGGTTTAGGGATAGGGCCGAGGAGCAAATGGGAAGGTATGGGGGGGGGGGGGGGGTTCTTCTATGGTGATACTCATCAATGCCTGTTCAGCAGCTGGATGAGGATTTTGTGTGTTGCTTCCGAAAGTGGACGCTTACTGTGGTTCCCTTGTTTTTAATGGGAGCCTAAAAATGGAAGGCCAGTTGTGGGTGGTTTGAGGGTTCAGGGGGCGTCTCCCCAAGTAAATTAACAAATAACTTTACAAACAACAGGAACATGTTATTGGATACTATATTAATCTCATTGTTAACCATTAAGCATAAGGACAGATCACCAGTCATTTGTAAAGTTGTTCATAGCTTGGTGAAACAACTCCAGAGTTAACCCTAACTAGGCCGGGGGGGGGGGGGGGGGGGGGGGGGGGGGGGGCCTCCCATGCCCCCCCCTCGACGTTTTGCGCAATATGTTTCGCAACGCGAAAAGCTCTCGCCGCGATGCGGCGCTACTTTTTCCCTCCAAGTCTCCCGCATCTTTTAAGACCAAATTTGCGACGTCCGGGTACCCGGTTTGCGAGTTACGCATAATTTTGTACATGTGCGTCAGACCCAAAATTGCTCAAGAACGTGATTTCATGTACAAAGTCTATACAAAATGTGTTTTCAGCTAAAATTCATAAATGAGTGATTATTTTTGCTTTTACTGATACAAATTACTTGATTATATGCTTTTTATGATTGTTTGATTGTCCCCAATAAATTTCATACAAAAAACAATGAAAATAAAAAGGTCGAAAAAACAAAGAATACATAAGAAATTAAAAAACAATAAAATACATAAGAAATTAATTGTGATACCGGAATTCTTTTCAAATACAATTGATAGGAAGGCTATAAAGAATATTCCCACCAAAAATGAGCACATTTGGACCTGTATTTAGGAAGTTAGAGCAAAAAGTATGATGCATAAATTAGCATAATTAATTAAAACACAATTTTCATGAAAAAATGACTCTACAGATTTGTAGATTAGGTCACAGCTAGGCGATATGCATGCCAATTTTCGGCGCGATCGCGCGGTCGACGGCCGAGATCTTGTGGGGGGGGGGGGGGCCTGGGAGGCCCCCCCCCCCCGGCCATATCAACTCCTAAAATACCCCGGCCTAGTTAGGGTTAATATATGATTGTATGTGTATAATTGTGAATTTCTTGCTTGTGAGAACAGATGAAATTCAATATTCCTAAGTTGTATTGTAATTAAAAGGTACTATTACTGAGCACTTTCACTGTTAAATGAAGAACTGCTTGAAAAATACAATGATTCTATATATAGCAAATTACCTTTGTCATATAACTGCCAGTGTGGATGCTCTGATATTTTCAAAAGGAGTGAAAATGTTGGATGTTGCTGGTTTGCATCTTCCTGGTTTAAGATTTTTCTGAATTCATTTGTTGTGTTCATACATTTATATTCAGATTGAGCATCTGGTATGACACAGTGGGAGTTACGTCTTCTTGTCTTTTTGATTTTGATATATACTATTCTAACTAGGAAAGGGATGAAACATATGCTATATCACAAACTGGCATTGTATACAAATAAATATACCAAGCATGAACAAGTACATGCATTCTAATGTTTTCTTTTATAAAGTTGAACAAAGGGTGAAACTGACCAGAAATATATAATATGATGAAATGAGCAAATAAAACAGGATTCCATTGGGAGTCAAACCCAAGACCTGATTAATAGAGCTATGTCTGAGCTATGGAAAGCCCTATATGACAAAGTCCATCCCAGAAAACTCCAAGCTATGTTAGCTTTCATTGGAATTTCAATGGAATTCCATTTTCTTTGCTCATTTTTACGATTTCTTCTACATTGAAAAACTTAAGGCATAATAATTTTTGCATTATCACATTCACAGTTTAATATTTATATTTACAGTACCTAGGGACTCCAACCCAAACAGCGTTTTAGCCTGAGATTCTCCCATCAGGACCCCCTCAATGTGAATATAGACCACATCACCATCACAAAGCACAACTTCCTTGTTGCTAGACTCCAGAATTATCTTTGAACATTATGACCAACCAAATGACAATTAGGTAAAATAAAAATGGATTCCAGATGTACTTTTGTCACAGAGGCGGTTGGGGTAGGAAATACAAAATTTTCCTTCTCTCAAAACTATACACCAGCTTTAAAAATAGTCAGAGAATTGGACCAACTGCCCGGGGGGGGGGGGGGGGGGGGGGGGCGTCACTCACCACATGATGTGCTACTCAAGCGTGTCCCCAAAAAGCGTCGAAAAGGTTCTGTTTTCACCTTTCGGCGGCGTTTGTCTCTTTCCTTAAAATAGGGGTGTTTTTTCATTTCAATCGCCATTTTCATAAAAATAGGGGTGTTTTCAGTGGAAATTGCTGTTTTGAGGTCAAAATTTCACGTGTTTACGCCATTTAGGGTATGTTTTTCCCAATCAGACGTCTCAAGGGGTGCAAATTTGACTACATGCAATGAGACGTTTAGGGTCCATTTTCAGGATGCGGGGACACGCATGGGTAGCACTTTTTTCTTTGAGTGACGTACCCCCCCCGGGACCAACTGATGTGTTTGACATGTAGTATTCTTCTTCCATTTACTGTGCAGATCTCCTATGGGAGTATTTTCGCACAACGGTCTCTATTCTCACTAGACAATAAAGTATCAGTCACATAAGCAAATAATCACCTTCGATCCAAATGATAGGAAGACTATCCAGGCAAGCTGGATAAGCTATCTCCTCTGAAGCAGAGCTAAGGAGAGATAGCGTGTACATCCAGCTTGCCGTGCTGGAAGGGTTATTCTTCACATCATTTGGATCAAGAGGTGATTATTTGCTTTATATTCCACATCTGAAACATTTTGAGAGCTCGGGGAAAACCAATATTTTGGTTAAAAATAAAAGATTTCCTAGAGATCCTTAAAAAGAAAATTCCACTCAAGTAATCGATGCCTGCGCTTGTAAAATAAATGCGCACAATTAAAGTGCGCGCGAAGGCCAAGCTCAAATGGGCTGAAGTGATTGTTACGTAACAAAGAATTTAGAAATATCAATTGTTACATCACAGAGGAATTTATCTGTCGCTGCATGTGATATGGAAAAATGTTATCATGCAGGCCTACAAAAAACCCTGAGTGACAAACTTATTTTCATGCACCCTCAAAATAATCGATGATGCGTTATGGCTCTACATGCTCTATGGGGCGCTGAAGTGATCAGCTATCACTACGACTACTATCACTACGAGTGATGATTGATGATGGGAAAACTAAATTCAAATATGATGTGATTGACTTTTGACCAATCCTGTTGCAACATTCTTAGTATGTGGAATATAATACAGAATAAGAGAGAGGTATAAAAATATGTATTTGCTTTATTGAGGTGTAATTCAGACTGCCTGTCACAAGGCACTCCCTCACATTCATTACATGTATATGACATTAACAGGTGCTTGACAAACAACATTTATGACTTTGTTTTGACCACTGGGCTGTGGTCAGCAATCTGGGGGTTAGTCTATGAATCTAGACACTACAGAACGAGTGAACAATTCTTGTTGTCTCCTGACACGCATCAATCTCTATCTAGAGGTCTAATGACAACCTCATGGTCTAAGTACCGTACTTAGTGCAGTGTTCATGGAAGTTTGGAACGATCCCGCTTTCCCTGCGCTGCATGCATGCATGCTCTCTCGGACATATCTGACAGAAAAAATAAACTCCAGTCTAGGAGTAAAGACTAGGCTCTACGGCGCGACAGTACAGCTTTCCTACGGCTACAAAGAAAGGGACAGGAATGAGTAAAGAATTCTGTATTTTATAGGACTTTTTAGTCCGAGGAGACTGTTATAACGAAACAATTGTTATGTGAGTTGTCCATTCGTGTTCTTCTTTTCAATTTCATACATCAATTGACCGTTATTTGTGAATTGTATGTCCGAAACGATGCATGCGTGATCTCCGAAACAAGATGTGAAGAGTTGAATTTACTCGCCATCTCTTGGGCGCCTGGGCTCCCATCATACACCCCGCCGCGCCCGGCCTCGCGGCCCTGCCATTACGCTTCCTCTCTCGCAGCAAAAACATAGATCTGCACATCGGATAAGTTACAATGGCGAGATTGCTTTGTTAAAGTGATTTTTCATTATTGAATTATTTGAACGAGTCACATCTCTTCTGTGTGTGCGTAATCCTGGCAATGCCAATAGCCTTGAATGAGAGAGGAAGGATGTCACCCACTTACACGTTACAGTGTAAGTTACACTTATCTGTCATTGCATGGTCAATTCATAATTTTGAGAGGCGCTGGTCCAAAAACAAAGATTGTCTCAGATTACTGGACTTGTCCTCGTTTATATAGACACTGTACAGTAAAAATAGCCTCCCAATTGATGCCAACTCCATTCACTGAGGCTCTACTGTATACTGTGCCATGCTCCCCATAGCTACAACACAGTGATTGACACTTAGATCTAACGTTAGATCTAATCCCTTTTATATCCTTGGGAAGCGGAAGACGGACAAGTCATAAAAGTAGAAGGTGAACTGGGGGTAATTGATGATAAGGAATCTAATTTTAGCACTCTTAAGCACTCTTAAGTTCCGTAACTGCCATCCAAATCCTGTACTACTGTAGGCCTAGGTCCCAAAAGAAATCAGGCATCTTCATAAATGAAGACAAACCTTGTTACTGATGACGGCAAAATTTGGGAAACGTCTTTGTTTATAAATGCAGACGGTGTTTATGCAGACGATCAGCTGTTGTGGACCGGCGCTTCTACTGTTCACATATACATGTAGGAATCTTCACCTACATGGATCGTATCTTCAGAAGTGTCTTCACATAAGTCAGTCAAAGAGTGTAGATTCGCAAGAGACACTACAACTATCTCAGTTAATACAAAGATGACATTTTCTGGGATGAGCGCATATTTGGGTTTGTCATGTAGGATGGGGGGTTGGTTGTCCGGACACTTAATAAAAATAAAGCCTGCTTGTTTGTCTCAGGATTAAGCCAAAAATATGTGATGAATAATGCTTATCTTCATCAATATTTGATCTGTAGAATACTTCTGACATTTTGTTCCAAAAAAATACAAAAAGATTGCTTGTAAACCTTTTCAAATGACTGGTCAGAATCGTTTGTCTGGACACACAACCTGTCTGGACATACAATAACTGCATATATATAGGTAAAAAACACCCACGCTAGATCATATTTGGCCACCAAAACAGCAAAAAATTATAATGATTATTATTATGCATGCAATGCCATATTTTGTAATGTAGAATCAACATACTTGCCAACTGTCCCTATTTAGTAGGGACAGTCCCTATTTTAGGGGAAAAGAATGAGCATTTAACATCATTTACAACCATTTGTCCCTGTTTTTTGAAAAATCTATGTACAGTAATGTATAGGAAATACAGAATTGTCCCTATTTTTAAAATTTGTATTCCCACTTTGTCCCTATATTTGGACACACAATGTTGGCAGTATGAATCAAGTGATGTATAAAAAACTATCCACATGTGATTACAACCACCCCCCCCCCCCCCACAAAAGCAAACGAACGTGAAGTTTTCAGTTCTAACCTCTCTAACTTTGAAAATGATACCTTAATTTTCAGCAAATTTCTCAAAATTGTCAAACTTTGTGTCTAAAAAAAAATTGTGTGCAAAATGAGTTAGTGCTCAGACCTTTTTTTTTTGCAAAATAAAATGACACTTGGCTTATTGTGGAATTAATAAAATATATTGCTTTTAAAATGAAAAATCATGATATATTTTTAAATTGATTTAAACATGTATAAATATTACAGAGTTTTAAAATGATATTTTTCTTTTGTGTTAAATTTAGGTGAGATTTTAGGTGCGCAGACATTACCACCAACATCCAACCATGATGAGAGAAATCAAGAAAGAAGTTATTGATGAAACTCCTGCGCCTGAGAATGAAGACTATCAACTCTACTTCGTAAAGGTTGAAGAAACTGAAGATGACGAGAGAGAAAATGACCAATCTCAGATGGCAATTGATACAACATCAATACCAGGTAATTGCCATCTTCTGACTTGTTATTTTACATCAAAAAACAATTTTCCAGCAATTTTAGGCATTTTAGGACAACTGGGCAAAAATTAAAAATTGTGTTTATTTCTTTGCCGGATACCAGATGAGCACTACATCATTGATGTGTTAGTTTTAAATGTCATCTTCAATAAAGCTATACAAGACAGCCAGATTGCTAATGTGAAGGAAATGTCATATTCTATCTGTTATGTTTTCATATTTATAGAATCAAATGATTCAAGTCAAGTGACAAAGATGAGAGAAATCAAGAAAGAAGTTATTGATGATGCTTGTGCGTCTGAGAATGAAGACTACCAACTCTATGTAGTAAAAGTTGAAGAATCTGAAGATGACGAGAGTGAAGATGATGAAGCTAAGATGACAATCGACCCCACATCCATTCCAGGTAATAATTGCCATCTTCCAAATTTTTTTTGAATAGATGTATCTAAAAACAATTTTCAAGCAGTTTTAAGGTATACCATAGGCATAGAGCTAATGAATACACTATGAAATGGAAATGATCTACCGAGTGAGTAAAAACACCTAGAAAAATGTCAATAAAAAGAAAACCAATTTATAAACCCTAAATTATTTTACATATTGTGAAAGAGTAACTCCTCCCGCATCTTCTGGTACCATTTTTGTGTGGTATGTCTTTACGCTTGGATGAACACGAAGTATTGTTTGCGTGCAAATTTTGAATTGTACCAGGGTGGGGATGAAATTGAAACAACAAAAGCTGACAAAAAAGCAACTCCATCATGAATGAAATAGCATAACTTTTTAACGAAAATGTCTTCCGCTTAATAACTGGGCAGGGGTGTTGTTACAGATATTGACTACATTATGTATGAAAATAAGATAAATCCGTAGAGTTAGGCATGAGTGAGCACACGTCAAAGACAAAATAATCTCTTTTCAAAAGTATTAGGAGGCCTTTTTAGGTCTGTCATGTGGCAATTTACTCTTTGATGTGTACTCATTCGTGCATTACTTGACGAGTCAATCTAATCTCAAAATTCACATACATGCAATGTAGCTTGTGGTGAGGGGGCAGGGGGATCCCCTATTGTTATGGTCACTCGACCCTTTGTCAGCCATACTGTACACATACCAGGCCCAGGCCCGTAAAGCCCCCCCCCCCCCCCCCAGAATACGTGCATGATACAGGGGTACCACTCTTCTGATGTTGGAAGTGTCAGTTTAGAGTCAGGTAGCCCCAAAATTACCCTCCGAAAGCAAATGCATGGATTGGACAAGCCGATGAAAACGGCGGACAGATATCGGGCAGATACCAGTCTTTCATCCGATTTCCGATTACCAGTCTTTCATCCGATAATCAAGAAA
This sequence comes from Paracentrotus lividus, assembly GCA_940671915.1. Lineage (NCBI taxonomy): Eukaryota > Metazoa > Echinodermata > Echinoidea > Camarodonta > Echinidae > Paracentrotus > Paracentrotus lividus. The sequence goes on along the minus strand of CALNVZ010001721.1, from coordinate 44,110,326 downwards.
TTAGGTTCACCAAAACAGGCTCCTCGGGTGAGATTTCATCGGAACTCATCAAAATTGACATTTTGGGGATCAGATGAGCTAGAGATGAGAGTCCGATGGCCAGTGGAATGGGGGTATAACAAAAAGTTTGTTTCGTACCCAGCAAACGAATAACTTGGAAAAATAGGTTTTGTACCTTCAAAGACGCTAAGTCTGTGACCCTTGGCAATATGGACGTAATCGTTGTCTCAAATTAAAGCTGAAGAGTTCCTTAATATTTTAGTAAGCAAATCACAAGAATAAACCATACTTTTGCAATGACTGACCTTTGAACTTGAACGGTTACCTTTTTTTAGGAATACACTGTATATATACTGTACAGTTGAGGCCAAAAGTTTACATACACCTGGTAAGAAATCATATAAATACGATTTTTACCACCATAAGAACATTGTGTATCATTTATTTTTTATAAATATGGTTAGGCATGGTATCTAATTTGATTTCAAAGAATATGTTTTCATAAAAAATACTATATATTTGTTCTTACTTCAGTTTGGATAAATTCAGTGGGTCAAAAGTTAACATACACTAACCAAAATTGGTGATGGTGTTGCCTGTATTTTGCTTTATTTTTCACTTTTTCACTTGTTGGAGCTGTCAAAGAGCTCTCTGTATACTTCTCCTGAGATTATTTTCCGTTCCACCAGCAAGTTTGCAAACATTCAGTCCCATTTACATGTTTAATGGGGCGAATACCATTTTTTAGGTCTGCCCATATGGTTTGTCCATGGATCTGGTCTAGACATGTGACAACCCGCTGTTGTCATAATTCCCCTTTTCTCTGTTATACTCACTCTAAAACTAATTCAAAATGAATGTTTGGGCTTTTGTGGTGACTGACGACTCAATTTTTGTATGGTTCGACTTTCAGGCTGCATATTGATATATGCTCCTACATCACTCTTACATCACTCTACACAACAGTGTATAAACCCCATTGATAACCTAGGTAGTTTTATAAATGTGATGTGGAGCATGTAGCATCATATAAATATGCAAGTCTGAAAGTTGGAACCTTATTAAGATTGAGTGTTTGATTTCTACAATAGTCAAACATCAATTTAAACTACTTTTAGCTCTTACGTGCCATATTAATTTATGCCAAAAAAGTAGACTTCCTTTTTAAATCTTTTAAAATAGTATGAAATAGCCTTGCTTCATGTAAGTGACTAGAAATCAATCCACAGACACAATACAATCAACTGTGCTATTTGCAAAGCCTACGCTGCAAGCAATCAAGAGAAACTGAATTATTACGATTGTATAGATAATAAGTACAATTGCACGAAAACGTGTCCGTGGCCACTTTTGACCATTGAGTTTATCCAAACTGAAGGAAAATCAATCATATATGGTCATGTGTCACATATTGGGGTATAGTAAAAGGGTGGAGGCGTTACATTGAGGAAAATTTTACATTTTTTTGCATAGAGTGAAAACAAAGTACAGTCATGAGCTGTACAATGTTTCAAATTGTAGATAATTAATTAGGCTACATGTCTGTGAAGTTTCATCTTTGTCCTGCTCACAGTTTAATACAAAGATAATTTGAGTGGTTACCCTAAAAGGGCCGGGGGGGGGGGGGGGCCTAATCAGCCCCCCTCGACGTTTCCGCGCCGTATGTCCGCTGAAAAAAAAATTCGCGCTCCGCGTATTTATGACTTTTTCCTCTAACATCTTACACAACTTTTAAAGCTATTTTGAAAAAAATTGACCTTACGGTTCGGAAGTTGCGCAACATTATGTAATGCAGCGCAGGCTCAAAAATCTGAGATTTTCTGTATTTGTGTACAAAACATATGGGAAATGGCTTGTTATGCTAAATTCACATTTCAGTATTTAAAATATGGTTATGAGCCATTGTTTTAGTTGATATTGCTGTAATATTCAGAGATAATCATTGACCAAAGTATTCCAGACAAAAAAATAAAATACATAAGTAAAGAAATATATAAGAAATTCCAAAAACAATAAAATACATAAGAAATTGAATTAGATACCGGAAATTTTTTCACGTACAATTGTTAGGAATGCTACAAAGAATATTTACACCAAGAATTAGCATTCTACATGTAGGAGCCTTAATTAATGATTTAGAGCAAAATGTATGATTTCATGCATAAATTAGCATAATTAATTTATATGAATTAAAAAGACATTATTTTGGAAAAACAGACTATACAGTCTTGTAGATTACATCGCACACTACTATTGTGCAAAATTTCGCGGTGCTCGCACGATCGGCCGATCCGAGATCTGAGGGAGAGGGGGCCTAATCAGCTCGCCCGCACAACAACGGCAAATCCCCCGGACGTGAGATGGCTGAATAACAGCGGCCTTTCTAGGGTTTAAGGTAGGGAGAGGAGGATCCTATGGTGGAGGATCCTACGGTGGAGGCATGTGTTAAAGCATAGGGAATTCCCATTTTCGTTACTTTCTTATTTTTGTTGCGTTATATATTTGTATCCCATCGGTCTTATAGATTGAGTCATATATCAATCTCTTTGGAATTTATCTGGTTTTAAACAAATGTGAATTAGATTATTCAAAAGTCACTTAATCAATTAATTAATTAATTATTTAATGTAAACTAACTTCATGCACCCACGGTTCATAGACAATGCATTGCAGGCATTAAAAATTGCAACATGCCAATTTATAACAATAATTGCGATTTTCCACCCATTTTCTTTGCATGTACATAGATACATATAGGGGAAGCTGGGGTAATTATGGTTTTGAGAACTTATAATTCTTTTGCTGCATTACACAATCATAATTTAATTTTTGCACATGCCTCGCTAAACTCTTCCTACTATCATATGAGAAAAATAAGCCATTTACATGAAATTTTGTGCTTAAGGGAGCCTAAAATGTACGGCAATTACAATTCTGTTCGTGGAAAGTGGCAAGTCTGCTTTTTTGGTGGTGTGATGATATCATTAATTACAATCATTTAAGATGAAATTTTGATTGAAACTGAAACAATAGGAAGTAAAAACACAACAGAAAAACTTCCACCTGATATATCTTCAATAGTAGAGCTGTAAAGGGGATCAAATTGAAAATGTCATTTGGGGTAATTATGGCCCCCAATGCATAAACAGTGTATAAGCGCAGATAAGCGTAGATAGGGACATTCACTTGTACAATTTTGTACATAAATTTATGTATTGCTTTGATTGCAAAATTTCCACATTTTGGCTGAACCAATTATTGATTAAATCATTGTTGGTGGTTGATAAGTGTATTAGGAATACCCAACAATATTTATTAGATTCCCATCATTATTAGCATAATATCTTTGAATTCATGCAGTAATTACAATAGGGGCATAAATACCCCAACCCTTGGGGTAATTATGGCCCTCAAAGTTGTTAACATAATGGTAATTAATATGCAAATGAGAAGTAGCAGGTTTATACTTTCCTTTGTATATAATAGGTATATGGACCGACTGTATTTTTACATATATATTTAGAATATCATTGGACTTTTCATTTATGGTAGTAATAGGAAATGTGAAAAGGGGGCATAATTACCAGTCTCCCCACATGAAAACATATTTCTTGCAATAAACTTTGTTTATAAAGTTGTAATTCAAATGTAAAAGACAGGATTTCTGCCATTTTAAACAATTTTTTCTTCTTTTTATACACTCTGTAGCGTGGTTGGAAATAATAATTTTGCATTACAAGTTTCTATTCTGTGGAAGCATAGGGTCTTATTAACACAGTCTAAGTTGATTTTTCATTTGATTCAAACAGTAAGAAATTAGTTGTCATTGAAATTGTGAAACTTTTTAAACCATTTTTCTTGTAACGCCTTGTATAGCTTTAATGTCACACCCTGTACAGGCAAAAGAATATGTTAGTCATCTTCCTTACCATTCAGCTTTCAATATATATATACTTTTGAAAATGTTTGACTTCCCATTAAGAAACTAGTGCTTGTTTGTGACAATGTACATTTTACAAATGTTTGGACATGTAACACATTTTGCACCCATTTCATGACACACGCCATATATGTTTCTAGATATTTTAAATACCATACCTATCTTGATATTTATCAAAATAAATGATTCCCAATGTTCTAATGGTGGTAAAAATCGTATTTGCATGTTTTTATACCAGGTGTATGTAAACTTTTGGCGTCAACTGAATATATATGGCATGTGTTTTGAACTCCCCACCCAAAAAGGGTGGTTTTGTTACGCTTTTCCAAAGATTTTCAGTTAATGTATGATATCTTGGCTAAATAGAGGGGTATTGCCATGAAATTGGTGTTATTTGAAAGCTGAATGCAAGCTCTATTCAGACTGTGAATTTAACGTAATCGCACTTGAAATCGCGACACAGCATGCGATATGAATACGAAAAGGCAAGGGTGTTGAGGGGGGGGGAAGAGGTACACACAAAGTCTATGGGATTTCGCACCCTCCTGTGCATTTGAAACATATATACCATGATAACTTTATGGATATTGTGCTGTGAGCTTTAGAACTGTATAGCTTAGAGTCTCATGCATCTTTTGACACCACAGTTATAAGTTCCAGCCATTTGTAATGCGCAGTTTCGAAAATCGCCGCGCTGCGAGCAGTTAAGATGAAAATTCCCATTGACTGTGTATTGTACATAAAGTAACTCAATACAGACTGCTGTATGTGAAGCGACATTACATAAATGCAGATAATCAAAAATTATTGAGATAGGGCCTAAACTTTGTGAGCTTATTTATTTAAGATAGCGCCTACATGCAAGTTTTTATAAACTTTGGCCCCACCTGGCCAAGATCTTGAGAAGGGGCGACCCCCTCCCCGCCCAGGTTGACCAAAATATTTGGACCTTACGGTTAAGAATTTTTCATTAAATGAAGAAAACCCCCTATAACTATTTTCTGAAAGGAAATGTCAAGAGCAATTAAATATGGTGAGCAATTATGACCTGGATCAAAGGGAGAAATATTGGGTCTGCAGAAAAAAAAATTGGGCCCCAAAATATTCAATATTTAATAAAATATGTTACTACTTCACCTTACACTGTAGTGGATGACATTTTTGAAATCTACAGGACATTTCCTTTCAGAAAATGTATACTTTTGTAGGTTTAGAGTTAATATTTTAAAATTATGACTCTTTGATCCTGATAGGTGCATGATTTTTAGTATTTAGGTGAGTTTAAAATGCATGGCCTTATTATTATATATAGAGAGAGAGAGAGAGAGAGAGAGGATTCATCTTTCTTTCACATGTAAACTTAATGGGCAACACATTGGTCTTTAATTATGGAGGCCAAATTGATCCTAAACTTCTAGTCTCTCTATATATAGAGCAAAATTTTCGGTCGCTCTTCGTGCTCGCATCATTGTTAAAGGAGTTATTATATTGTGTTCTGAGGAATGCATACAATGTCCCTTTTTCAGATCATTTGATACATCAAATTTCCGCTCGCGCTCGCCTATAGTATCCAGATTATGAGGATTCTGACCAACAAAACATCAATTTACATTGGTACATTGTTTGATTAATAAATAAATTTCACATGATTTTATATGGCTTGCTTTCAAATTGTTTTGATGGAAAAATAACAGCTCCCATTCATATAATATTCTGATGAGGAGCTAAAAAAATTGGAAACCCCTAAGTGCTTAGAATTCTATGCTTTTGGTCGTTAATTAGATTAAAAAATCCAATCGCGCTTTGCGCTCCTATTCAAAATTATTAGTATTTTCATCTATAGCAGTAATACCTCATACACCTAAAAAAAATTCCCATGAACTCACCATTTAGATAAAAAATAAAATACAAATTTTTTGAAAAGCAGAAATCATGTTGGGCACCCCGTGATGCAAAATCCTGAATACGCACCTGTGACCATCAGGTGTTTGACAACTTTATGAACCCACAAAAGTGAAAAATAAACTTGGCATAGTTTTAAGTTGATGAGAAATGCTGCCTAACCAATATTTTGAATGGTTTGAAATATGAAATTAATGTAAGGTCCTTGTTCTCCACAGATGACAGTCTCAGATTGCCAAGTTGCAGCGGGGCAGTAATTACCATCACATAACATCAGGAGAAAATGAAGGTGAAGACGTTTATTTTTTCTCATGGCAGTAAAACGTTTTCACAGAAAAGTGATATCAATAATCACTTTAAATCATACACAGGAGAAAAACCTCATCAGTGTTCTTATTGCAGTAAAGAATTCTCAAGGAAAGGTGATTTGAAGAGACACTTGAAAATACACACAGGAGAAAGCCACATCAGTGTTCTTATTGCAATAAACATTCTCACGGAAACATCATCTCATAGCCACTTGATAAAACACACAGGAGAACAGCCTCATCAGTGTTCTTTTTGCAAGTAAAGTGTTTTTACAGAGAAGCGATCTCAATGTTCACTTGAAAACACACAGGAGAAAAGTCATCAGTGTCTTATTGCAGTAAAACATTCTCAAAGAAAAATGATCTCAACAGACACGTAATGACACACACCGGAGAAAGCCACATCAGTGTTCTTATTGCGGTAAAACATTCTCCACGGAAAAATCATCTCAATGCTCATGAGAAAGCACACACAGGAGAAAAGCCTCATCAGTGTTCTTATTGCAGTAAGCATATTCACAGAAAGGTGATCTCAATGTTCACTTGAAAATTCACACAGGAGAAAAGCCACATCAGTGTTCGTATTGGGTAAAACTTTTCACGGAAAAATCTCAATGAGACCCCTTCAAAACACAAACGCCCGGGAAAAAAACTCATCTCTGTGTTCTTATTGCGGTAAACGTTTCACAGAAACGTCATCTCACAGTATATTGAGAACACACACGGGGAGAGCCTCATCAGTGTTCTTATTGCAGTAAAATGTTGCTGTAAAAGTAATCTCAATGTCATGTGAAAATACACACAGGAGAAGTGTTCTTTTGAGTAAAGCATTTTCACAGAAAAGTGATCTCAATATTTCACTTGAAAACACATGCTGGAGAAGCGACATCAGTGTTCTTATTGCAGTAAAACATTTTCACGGAAAAATCATCTCAACGAGCACTTTAAAACACACACAGAGAAAAACCTCATGTTGTGTTATTGTGATAAATTCTCAGGGGAAAGGTCATCTCAAAGATCACTTAAGAACACACAGGAGAAAAGCCTTATCAGTGTTCTTATTGCAGTAAACGTTCGCACAGAGAAGTTCCCTCACTAGTCACTTAAAAACACACAGGAGAAAAGCCTTATCAGTGTTCTTATTGCTGTAAAAGTTTGCACACAACAGTCAATTCAAATGTCACCTAAAAACACACACTCTCATTGCAAAGTGAATTTGATATCAGGCACCGAGAGAAAAACCCTATTTATGTCTGATGAAATTGTGTCCAAAATCAACAATTGTAGTGACCAATCAATATATGTAAGGAAGTGTGTGGTAGAAATGGGAGCATTTTAATTAAAATGTCACTTTTTAACATGTAGGGTACAACATACTACTCTTTGCCTGTTTCAAAATTTGGTATTTGTAGCAATAGTATTTTTGGTATATTTTGTTTCATAACTTCTAATACTTACACCTATACCATTTTTAAGTGTTTTTTTTTAATCCTCAGTTAATTTCTTATAAGAAAATGTATACTTTTTATGTATAATGGTGTAGTATATGTAAGTTACAGATTTTCAAATAAAAAAAAAAACAACACCACAATTTCATGTCACAGAAATATCACACGAAACTAGCCCAATTCAAAACGCATGGCAAAAGTGAAAATCAAAATTGGCCATTATTATGACAAGTGCTGCCTGACCAATATGTTTTTTTTTATCTGTTCTCCGCGAGATGACAGTCTCAGCATGCCGAATGCACTAGGGAGCAATTACCACACATGACATCAGGAGCAGTGAAGGTGAAGATTGTTATTTTTTATCTCATGGAGTAAAAGTTTTCACAGAAAAGTGATGTCAATATATCTTTGAAACATGCGCAGGAGGAAAGCCTCATCAGTGTTCTTATTGCAGTAAAGTATTCTCAAGGAAAAAGGATTTCAGACTAGCATTTAAGAACACACACAGGAGAAAAGCCTCATCAGTGTTCGTATTGCAGTAAAATGTTCTCACAGAAAAGTTACTCAGTACACACTTGAAAACACACCACAGGAGAAAAGCCTCATCAGTGCTCTTATTGTAGTAAAATGTTCTCACAGAAAAGTCATCTCAATAATCACTTAAGAACACACACAGGAGAAAAGCCTCATAGTGTTCGTATTGCAGTAAAACGTTCGCACAGAAAAGTCATCTTAGTGTTCACCTGAAAATACACACAGGAGAAAAGCGCTTATCTTGCTCTGATTGCAGTAAAACGTTTTCAAGGAAAGGTGTTCTGGATAGACACTTTAAAACACACACAGGAGAAAAGCCTCATCACTGTTCTTATTGCAGTAAGACGTTTACACAAAGTCATCTCAGTGATCACTTGAAAACACACACAGGGGAAAAGCCCTCATCAGTGTTCTTATTGCAGTGAACGTTTGCACAGAAAAGTACCCTCAATAGTCATTTTGAAAGCACACAGGAGAAAATCTTCATCAGTGTGTTCTTATTGTAGTAAACATTTCAGAGAAAGTGATCTCAATAGACACTTTAAAACACACACAGGAGATAAGCCTCATCACTGTTCTTATTGCAGTAAGACGTTTACACAGAAAAGTGATCTCAAAAGACACTTTAAACACACACAGGATGCGACTCATCAGTGTTCTTATTGAAGAAAAATTGCGCACAGAGAAGTACCCTCGATAGTCATTTGAAAACACAACAGGAGAAAAGCCATATCAGTGTTCTATTGCACTAAAAAATTTCACACAAAAATCATTTTAAATTTCACTAAAACACACACTCAAATTTCAAAAATGATATTTGCACCATCAGGCACCAGAGAAAACCATATTTATGTCCTGTTGTAGAATTTCATCAGTGGACTTACTAATGTAAACCTTTCTATACCATTGTACATCAATTGATGAAAATCAATTCATAAACCATCAATATATGTGAAAGGAACGTGGTGTGGTCGTACAATTGGGAGTATTTTAATTAAGAATGTCACTTTAAACTTGTAGTGTTCACAATTCTACTCTCTGCCTGTTTACAAGTTTGGTATTTGTTGCAATTTTATTCAGTTATATTGGTTCAATAACTTTTAAAGGGAATCCCCCAAGGAAGAATCGACCTTACAGAAAGAGGAAAAGAGAGGAGCAATTTAAAAAAAGTTTCATCAAAATCGGTTATAAATAAGAGAGTTATGGAGTTTGAAAAGTCTAGTTGTTCCTTCTATGGGGATCCTCAAATTGGCACATCTTTCTTTTGAAATGGCCATGTTTTTTGAGTTGGGCCTTAAAAAGGTGGAGTTGTGACTCATGCTCCTAAAATATGATGTTGTTTTTAGATTTACTCAACAACTATACAGCCCTATTGCTGGTTTTTGGTCTAAAATTAAAGCTCTGATGTAGGACAACCAAAATACTTGTAATAAATAAAATAATATCATAATTTTCTGTTAACTAACTGGTAATAAACAAATTCTGGGTGGAGGAGGAGCCGCGCAGGAGGAGCCGCGCAGCAAATTTGGCAAATGTGCTTGTATGAGTTAAATCAAGTTCACAGAAGAGTGTTTTTGTATTGAAATGAATACACCTGCTGAAATAATCAATTTAGCTTGATTTTGAGAGTTTATTATATTAGTCCAGGAATTCTAATTATCTTGATACAATAATTGGCCATGCTTCTTGAGATTGTCCTACAAAAGGTTTAGTTTTCACAACTACTCCTCAAAAGTGATTTTGTTTATATTTACTCATAATTGTCAATGAATAATTAATAATTGATTTTAAGTGCATTCCTGAACTCCTCAGACATTCAGCTTGAAGAAAATGTATACTTTTATGGGGTAATCTGATT
>CALNVZ010001721.1:44076109-44099588 GCA_940671915.1 Paracentrotus lividus | reverse complement strand
AAAAGAGATCTCAAGGAATAAGGTGATTTGAAGAGACACTTGAAAATACACACAGGAGAAAAGCCACATCAGTGTTCTTATTGCAATAAAACATTCTCACGGAAACATCATCTCAATAGCCACTTGATAAACACACAGGAGAAGCCTCATCAGTGTTCTTTTTGCAGTAAAGTGTTTTTACAGAGAAGCGATCTCAAGTTCACTTGAAAACACACAGGAGAAAAGCCTCATCAGTGTCCTTATTGCAGTAAAACATTCTCAAAGAAAAATGATCTCAACAGACACGTAATGACACACACCGGAGAAAAGCCACATCAGTGTTCTTATTGCGGTAAAACATTCTCACGGAAAAATCATCTCAATGCTCATGAGAAAGCACACACAGGAGAAAAGCCTCATCAGTGTTCTTATTGCAGTAAAGCATATTCACAGAAAGGTGATCTCAATGTTCACTTGAAAATTCACACAGGAGAAAAGCCACATCAGTGTTCGTATTGCGGTAAAACATTTTCACGGAAAAATCATCTCAATGAGCACTTCAAAACACACACAGCGAAAAACCTCATCTGTGTTCTTATTGCGGTAAAACGTTTTCACAGAAACGTCATCTCACAGATCATTTGAGAACACACACGGGAGAAAAGCCTCATCAGTGTTCTTATTGCAGTAAAATGTTTGCATGTAAAAGTAATCTCAATGCTCATGTGAAAATACACACAGGAGAGTGTTCTTTTTGCAGTAAAGCATTTTCACAGAAAAGTGATCTCAATATTCACTTGAAAAACACATGCTGGAGAAAAGCGACATCAGTGTTCTTATTGCAGTAAAACATTTTCACGGAAAAATCATCTCAACGAGCACTTTAAAACACACACAGGAGAAAAACCTCATTTGTGTTCTTATGTGATAAAACATTCTCACGGAAAGGTCATCTCAAAGATCACTTAAGAACACACACAGGAGAAAAGCCTTATCAGTGTTCTTATTGCAGTAAACGTTCGCACAGAGAAGTTCCCTCACTAGTCACTTAAAAAGACACACAGGAGAAAAGCCTTAATCAGTGTTCTTATTGCTGTAAAAAGTTTGCACACAACAGTCAATTCAAATGTCACCTAAAAACACACACTCTCATTGCAAAGTGAATTTGCAATCAGGCACCAGAGAAAAACCCTATTTATGTCCTGATGAAATTGTGTCCAAAATCAACATTGTAGTGACCAATCAAATATATGTGAAGGAACAGTTTAGTGATGGTAGAAATGGGAGCATTTTAATTAAAAATGTCACTTTTAAACATGTAGGGTACACCAATACTACTCTTTGCCTGTTTCAAAATTTGGTATTTGTAGCAATAGTATTTTTGGTATATTTTGTTTCATAACTTCTAATACTTCACCCTATACCATTTTTAAGTGTTTTTTTTTAATCCTCAGTTAATTTCTTATAAGAAAATGTATACTTTTATGTATAATGGTGTAGTATATGAAGTTACAGATTTTCAAATAAAAAAAAAAAACAACACCACAATTTCCATGTCACAGAAATATATCACACGAAACTAGCCCAATTCAAAACGCATGGCAAAAAGTGAAAATCAAAATTGGCCATTATTATGACAAGTGCTGCCTGACCAATATGTTTTTTTTTATCTGTTCTCCGCAGATGACAGTCTCAGCTTGCCGAATTGCACTAAGGGCAGCAATTACCAACACATGACATCAGGAGCAGATGAAGGTGAAGATTGTTATTTTTATCTCATGGCAGTAAAACGTTTTCACAGAAAAGTGATGTCAATAATCACTTTGAAACATGCGCAGGAGGAAAGCCTCATCAGTGTTCTTATTGCAGTAAAGTATTCTCAAGGAAAAAGGATCTCAATAGACACTTAAGAAACACACACAGGAGAAAAGCCTCATCAGTGTTCGTATTGCAGTAAAATGTTCTCACAGAAAAGTTATCTCAGTACACACTTGAAAACACACACAGGAGAAAAGCCTCATCAGTGCTCTTATTGTAGTAAAATGTTCTCACAGAAAGTCATCTCAATAATCACTTAAGAACACACACAGGAGAAAAAGCTCATCAGTGTTCGTATTGCAGTAAAACGTTCGCACAGAAAAGTCATCTTAGTGATCACCTGAAAATACACACAGGAAAAAGCCTTATCATTGCTCTGATTGCAGTAAAACGTTTTCAAGGAAAGGTGTTCTGGATAGACATTTAAAACACACACAGGAGAAAAGCCTCATCACTGTTCTTATTGCAGTAAGACGTTTACACAAAAAGTCATCTCAGTGATCACTTGAAAACACACACAGGGGAAAAGCCTCATCAGTGTTCTTATTGCAGTAGAACGTTTGCACAGAAAAGTACCCTCAATAGTCATTTGAAAAAGCACACAGGAGAAAATCTTCATCAGTGTTCTATTGTAGTAAACATTTTCAGAGAAAAGTGATCTCAATAGACACTTTAAAACACACACAGGAGATAAGCCTCATCACTGTTCTTATTGCAGTAAGACGTTTACACAGAAAAGTGATCTCAAAAGACACTTTAAAACACACACAGGGGATAAGCCTCATCAGTGTTCTTATTGAAGAAAAACTTGCGCACAGAGAAGTACCCTCGATAGTCATTTGAAAACACACACAGGAGAAAAGCCATATCAGTGTTCTCATTGCACTAAAAAATTTGCACACAAAAATCATTTTAAATTTCACTGAAAACACACACTCAAATTTCAAAATGATATTTGCACCATCAGGCACCAGAGAAAACCATATTTATGTCCTGTTGTAGAATCTTCATCAGTGGACTTACTACATGTACAACCCCTTTCTATACACAAATTGTACATACATTGATGAAAATCAACATTCTAAACCAATCAATATATGTGAAGGAACGGTGTAGTGGTCGTACAAATGGGAGTATTTTAATTAAGAATGTCACTTTAAACTTGTAGTGTTCACCAATTCTACTCTCTGCCTGTTTCAAAGTTGGTATTTGTTGCAATTGTATTCAGTTATATTTGGTTCAATAACTTTTAAAGGGAATCCAACCCAAGGAGAGAATCGACCTTACAGGAAAGAGGAAAATGAGAGGAGCAATTTAAAAAAAGTTTCATCAAAATCGGTTATAAAATAAGAGAGTTATGGAAGTTTGAAAAGTCTAGTTGTTCCTTCTATGGGGATCCTCAAATTGGCACCATCTTTCTTTGAAATGGCCATGTGTTTGAGTTGGGCCCTTAAAAAGGTGGAGTTGTGACATCTGCTCCTAAAATATGATGTGTTTAATAAGATAGATTTACTCAACAACTATACAGCCCTTATTGCTGGTTTTGGTCTTAAATTAAAGCTCTGATGTAGGACAACAAAATACTTGTATCAAAAAATGAAAATAAATCCATAATTTTCTGTTAACTAACTGGTAATAAACAAATATCTGGGGTGGAGGAGGAGCCGCGCAGGAGGAGCCGCGCAGCAAATTTGGCAAATGTGCTGTAATGAGTTAAATCAAGTTCACAGAAGAGTGTTTTTGTATTGAAATGAATACACCCTGCTGAAATAATCAATTTAGCTTGATTTTGAGAGTTTATTATATTAGTCCAGGAATTCTAATTATCTTGATTACAATAATTGGCCATGCTTCTTGAGATTGTCCTACAAAAAGGTTTAGTTTTCACAACTACTCCTCAAAAGTGATTTTGTTTATATTTACTCAATCATTGTCAATGAATAATTAATAAATTGATTTTAAGTGCATTTCTGAACTCCTCAGACATTCAGCTTGAAGAAAATGTATACTTTTATGGGGTAAATATAGATTTTGAAAAAGTTAGAGCCACTTTTAGTGAAATGCGCACGATTAGCACAAATTTTGAGTGTGTCACACAACATGGGCCCAACTTTAAACGCATGGCCAAATATATCTTACCTCCTTCTGAGCTCAACATATGTTGTATGAAATATATTTTCCCATGACATATTTTGAGCTCAGAAGTAAAGAAGACATTTTTCAAAAGAAAATGGGGAAAAACTGAAAATTTGTGTACAAAACGAAGGGAGAGTTGTCCATAAGATCGGCCATTTTGAAGCCGATGGTGCCAATTTGAGGATCCCCATAGAAGGAACAACTAGACTTTTCAAACTTCCATAACTCTCTTATTTTATAACCGATTTTGATGAAACTTTTTTTAGATTGCTCCTCTCATTATCCTCTTTCCTGTAAGGTTGATTCTCTCCTTGGGTTGGATTCCCCTTAAATACTTAACCCTATGCCATTTTAAGTGTTTTTTTGAAATCCTCAGTTAATTTCTTATTAGAAAATGTTTACTTAAGTTGAGGCCAAAATTTTACATATACCTGGTAAGAAAACATATACATACTATTTTTACCACCATAAGAACACTGGGCATCATTTATTTTGATAGATACATTGTATAGTAGGGTTTAGTATCAACTTTTATTTCAAAAAGAGTTTATTTTCATAAAAATATCTAGAAACATATATATGGTTGATCTTACATCAGTATTGATAAATTCAATGGGTCAAAAGTTTACATACACTAACCAAATTCGTGATGGTATTGCTTGTATATTGCTTTATTTTTCATTTTTTAACTAGTTGAAGTTGTCAACGAGCTTTTGAAATACTTCTCCTGAGATTACTGCCCATTCCTCCAGCAAGAATGCAACAATTCAGTCCCATTTGAAGGTTTCCTTTTGCGAATACAATTTTTTGGGTCTGCCCATATGTTTTCTACAGGGATCTGGTCTAGACATATGACAACCCCTCCTTAATCCACCTTTTCTCTGTTTACCCACTCTAAAAACTAGTTTAAATGGATGTTTGGGTTATTGTGGTAATCAAAGACTCAATCTTAATATGGTTCCAACTTTCAAGTTTGCATATTGATAAGATGCTACATGCTCCAGCACCACATTTTACAATCTATGGGGTTTATCAATGTGGTTTATACATTGTTTCTGTAGTAAGCTGTTGGAGCATGTAGCATCATAGGGCAAGTCCATGCTATTTTGCAATGTAACAAATGGGACATTCAGAGACAAAAATAGGCTTTTTTGATAAATCTTAAATTGACATCCCAATCCTTACGTATATCTTTGAAGGTACTCAGAACCTTCAACAAATTCATAAACAATGATTTGAATAACTCTATTCATATTTAATTTATGATAGTTTATTCGATCGTAACACATGGGACCAGAAAAAAATGGTGTTTTTGAATTAAGAATTTGTTCACATGATACTAGGAATTCAAAAAACAGATAAAAACTTGCATAGTCACATCCTCCTAACCATGTAATAAACTTTGTAAATACATTTTTTGATGTCAATACAGCCTCACATTTTCTGGCAAGTTCAAGTTTTATAAAATATGACATGTAACACATGGGACAGTAACACATGGGACAATTATTCAATGAAATATTTTCCATTAAATATTTGGTGTAGCCAAGGCGTAACAAAAGAATGATAATACAACATATTACTGTAAGCAAGTAAATATTTTGTTTCATTACTGAGGTAGGAGGGCGAGTAATGAAACTATATGATTTTACATCAGCTCAGTAACTTTTGTGAGACTACTACTGAGACATGAATACTTTAAGAATAAAAATAGGGAAAGTTATGTGCTAGGTTTGTGATATTTTCACCAGAGGAAGCCAAGATGATATTGAAACTGGAAATATATACTTTTTGGTGGTATTCCCATAACAAACCTTTAGAAATATTGGTTGAAAATAACATTTTTAATGCATTTTATATTTTTTCTTTATGAATATTAATGAGCCTTGTGACGTCATATGACCTTGAAATGACTTTTGACCTCATTTGCTTTAAGTTTATTTCATACACTTTGTGGTGATATATGATACATCATATGTACTTTTAAAACCTTACTGACACACTTGACACAAAAATGGTCGAAAAGTTGAAAAATCACCATCACAGGAACAAATAGCTTGGACTTGCCCCATACCAATATGCCAGCATGAAAGTCATGAAAGTTGGAACCATATTAAAATTGAGTCCTCAGTCAACACAAAAGCCAAAATATTCGTTTAACTTAGATTCATAGTTGATAAAACAGAGACCAGGGGAGATTATTGAGGGGTTGTCACATTCAGATCCCTGTAGAAACTCTATGGCTAGACCTAAAAATTGTTTTCGCCCAATTAAACATTTAAATGGGAATGAATGGTTGCAATCTTGCTGGTGGAAGGGACAATAATCTCAGGAGAAGTATACAGAAAGATCGTTGACAGCTACAACAAGTGAAAAAAATGAAAAATAAATCAAACATATAGGCAACACCATCACCAATTTTGATTAGTGTATGTAAACTTTTGAGCCATTGAGTTTATCCAAACTGAAGTAAGATCAACCATATATACAGTTGTCCGCAAAATTGTTCATACCCCTGACATTATTTAAGTTTTTTTAATTTAGCTTTTAAATAAATAAGTTTCGTCAAACTTTTGGGTGATCAATATGTTTCCAACATCTGGACTTTTAGGAGAATGTGACATTTTGAGTAATTTGATATTCCAGGGGTATTTTATTGACAGATTTACGAAAAACACCATGTTCATAATTATTCATACCTAGGGGTACCCAGTTATATTTCTCATCAAATAACGAGGGGCACATATTATTTACTTCAATAACCATCTGAAATAGAGTCTACAGTCTTTCGTCATGGCTTCTGTGGGGTCTGGCCCATGTGTCCTGTGGAAAACCTCCAGGCTGAGTCAGGTTGCATGGTCTTTGAGCCATCCTGTGAGTCTTCAGCTTCCCAAACCCTTTATTATTGGTTTCTTGGCAGGTCTTTGAATTTTTCACTCAGGAACATTCATTTCAATATTATTGAAATTAAAAACCACTCTACCCACACTTTTTATGCCTCCGCCCACCGAAGGTGGTGCCGGAGGCATCATGTTTTCGGGTTGTCCGTCCGTCCATACGTCCGTCCGTCTGTCCGTCCGTCCGTCCGTCCCGTTTGCTCGTTACTACGATATCTCAAGAACCACTTGAGATATCAACTTCAAACTTGAGGATAGTATGCATCACCATAAGAAGATGATCTGATTAGATTTTAGAGTATTTAGGTCAAAGGTCAAGGGTCACAGAGGTATAAAGTTGTGAAATTCCATGTATTGAGTTCGTTACCACGATATCTCAAGAACCACTTGAGATATCAACTTCAAACTTGGGGATAGTTTGTATCTCTATAAGAAGATGATCTGATAAGATTTTGGAGTATATGGGTTACAGAGGTCAAATTGTGAAATTCTGTGTATTGAGTTCGTTACCACGATATCTCAAGAACCGCTTGAGATATCAACTTGAAACTTGGGGATAGTATATATCACCATAAGAAGATGATCTGATTATATTTTGGATTCTGTAGGTCAAAGGTCAAGGGCAACAGAGGTCAAATTGTCAAATTCCATGTATTGAGTTAGATATTGCCATATGAAGACAATATTATTAGATTATGTACATGTAGGTCAAAAATTTAGGAGGGACTATGATTTAAGAATGTTCGGGGTCACAAGGTCAAAGGTCAAGGTCAAAGATGTCTTTGTTTGAAGGCAAATGAAATGAAGGAACTGCTATATATTTCTGATCTGGCAATGGCGGAGGCATATATTTCGACCGCGTGCGGTCGAGGATTCATCTTGTTAGTCCCTGATTCAACACCCAAGTGCTTCTTTCATGAGCACCAGATGTAAAACACTTGAGTAAAAGCTACCATGGGCATGACGAAAAGTGCATGGTGTCTCCTTGAATTGCCAAATAAGTATACTGAGAGGCCTACAACAACTCACATATAACAATCAAGGTCGGAATGGATTCCACTGACCAGCCAGAGATGAAGGTGCCAAAGAGCGATTGCTACATAGAGGATATCTACACAGGCACTTCCCAATACAGGCTCCAGTTTTGCAGTCAGACCCACCGGGAGGCCTGCGGACAGCTCTTGAGCTCATTTAAACCAGAATTTTAACTTGAGGACCATGATTATGTATGTTGATGAGAGAAAATTAGAATTTACGGGTGATATGGACTTTCTTCAATTTGGCAAAAGAAATATGAATCCGTCAATCTTAAGAACAATGTCCTGATTTTGGCATATGTTATTCACAAAGAACTGCTATAGGGGATTATCATTGCTGGTAGCACTGGGAATCAGTTCAGAATAGGAGGCATCCCGGTGAAGACATTTTTATAAAGATCCTGAATGAAAACTTGCAGAAGTATGCTTGTAAATGTTACCTGGGACAGCATGGGACCTGTCAACAGGACGAAATTCAGAAGCATACGGCCAAGTTCGTCATGTAGTATTTCAAGGACAATCATAATGAATTCAAAGTAGATACCATACCTAACCATATTTATCAAAATAAATTATGCCCTATGTTCTTATGGTGATAAAAATTGTATTTATATGTTTTCTTACCAGGTGTACATGTATGTAAACTTTTGGACTCAACAGTATATAATAAGTATATAGTGGGTGTAGTATGTAAAAGTTACAGAGATTCAAATTTAAAAAAAAACAACACAATTTTCATGTCGCAAAAACATATCACACAAAAGTGGCCCAATTAAAAACGCATGACCAAAAGTGAAAAATCAAACTTGGCCATTATTATGACAGATGCTGCCTGACCAATATGTTTTCTTATTGGTTGAAATATGAAATTGATATAAGGTTCCTTGTTCTCCGCAGATGACAGTCTCAGCTTGCTGAGTTGCAGCAAGGGCGGTAAATACCAACACATAACAGCAGGAGAAGATGAATTTGAAGACCGTTATTTTTTATCTTATGACAGTAAAGCATTATCACAGAAAAGTGATGTCAATGATTGCTCAACAACATGCTTAGGAGAAAAGTCTCATCAGTGCTCTTATTGCAGTAGAGTATTCTCAAAGAAAAAGGATCTCAATAGACACTTGAAAACGCACACAGGAGAAAAGCCACATCAGTGTTCTTATTGCAGTAAAACGTTCGCACAGAAAAGTCATCTCGGTGATCACCTGAAAATACACACAGGAGAAAAGCCTTACCATTGCTCTCATTGCAGTAAAACGTTTTCTAGGAAAGGTGTTCTGGATAGACACTTTAAAACACACACAGGAGAAAAGTCTCATCACTGTTCATATTGCAGTAAGACGTTCACACAGAAAAGCACCCTCAATAGTCATTTTAAAACACACACAGGAGAAAAGCCTCATCTGTGTTTTTATTGCAGTAAAACGTTCGCACAGAAAAGTACTCTAAATAATCATTTGAAAACACACACAGGAGAAAAGCCTCATCAGTGTCCAAATTGCAGTAAGACGTTCACACAGAAAAGTCATCTCAATGATCACTTAAAAACACATACAGGAGAAAAGCCTCATAAGTGTTTTTATTGCAGTAAATTGTTCGCACAGAAAAGTACCCTCAATAGTCATTTGAAAACACACACAGTAGAAAAGCCTCATCAGTGTTGTAATTGTAGTAAAACATTTATGGAGAAAAGTAATCTCAATAGACACTTTAAAACACACACAGGAGATAAGCCCTTTCAGTGTTCTCATTGCAGTAAAACATTCGCACCGAAAAGTACCCTCAATATTCACTTAAGAACACATACAGGAGAAAAGCCTCATCAGTGTTCTTATTGCAGTAAAAAATTTGCACATAAAAGTCATCTCAGTGATCACCTAAAAATACACACAGGAGAAAAGCCTTATCATTGCTCTGATTGCAGTAAAACCTTTTCAAGGAAAAGTGTTCTG
Source organism: Paracentrotus lividus (assembly GCA_940671915.1). Lineage (NCBI taxonomy): Eukaryota > Metazoa > Echinodermata > Echinoidea > Camarodonta > Echinidae > Paracentrotus > Paracentrotus lividus. The sequence goes on along the minus strand of CALNVZ010001721.1, from coordinate 44,089,769 downwards.
GATAGACACTTTAAAACACACACAGGAGAAAAGTCTCATCAGTGTTCATATTGCAGTAAGACATTTACACAGAAAAGTACCCTCAATAATCATTTGAAAACACACACAGGTGAAAAGCCTCATCAGTGTTCTTATTGTAGTAAAATGTTTGCACAGAAAAGTACCCTCAATTGTCATTTGAAAACACACAAAGCAGAAAAGCCTCATCAGGGATCTAATTGTAATAAAACATTTTTTGAGAAAAAAGATCTCAGTAGACACTTTAAAACACACACAGGAGATATGCCCTATTAGTGTTCTTATTGCAGTAAAACTTTTGCACAGAGAAGTACCCTCGATAGTCATTTGAAAACACATGCAGGAGAAAAGCCATATTAGTGTTCTCATTGCAGTAAAAAATTTGCACCAAAAAAAATAAATTTAAATTTCACTTGAAAACACATTCTCATTGGAAAATGATATTTGCACAATCAGGCACCAGAGAAAACCCTGTTGTGTCAAGAAATTCATCCTTACCCCAAAATAAATTAATAAATGAAATAAATAAAGGCCTAACCTATTAGGTCATATAAACATTTATCCAAGAGAGAAGCCATAGCAATGTTTAATGTGTATTAAACATTTCATTTAGAAGAGTAGTTTGTCACACAAAAAGAAAAGTAGACTTGGAAACTAATCCCAAACCGGAGAGCACCCTTTTAATTGTTCCATTTGCAATGAAAACTTTTCACAGAAATCCTATCTAACAAGTCATAGGAAAAGAAGACACATAAGAGGAAAGCCTTGTGAGCACTCTGTTCACAGAGAAATTTCATGACCTGTCCAGAACACATGAGATCTCACACAGGAGAAAGTCGTTTAAGTTGTCCTCATTGTAACACAAACTTTCTCAAGCAAGTTATCTTTCAAGTTATATGAGAACACAAAAAGACGAAAAGCCAGAAAGAATATAATTTTGAGTGTTTTATTTGTAACAAGATATTTTATCATTTTGATTCTTTATCATATCATGTCAGAAAACACACTGGAGAAAATCCTTTTCAGTGCCCTGTCTTAAATAACATTTTCAGCAAGGGTAATACTGTATGTCACAGCATATGATGGTTCATTCTTCAGTTATGCCTTGTAAGTGTACTGCATGTAGTAAAGAATTCTCAAGAAAGGCTGATCTAAATAGACACATAAAAAGACACTTGATACCCCATTCTGGAAATGTTAATAAAAACCTCATGAATGTTCTCAGTGGAACAACAAATTTTCCAAATCACACACTTTATCAATTCATATGATATCTCATACAAATGAATGTTCATTTTGATAATTTTTTTTCAATGATGTGGACTAATATATCACGAAAAAAGGCACACAGGAGAGAAACTGTAATCATAACTAGTGTGTAAATGAAAAGGTATTGTTTCAGATCATTCAATTCAATATGAATGCAAGCATGGAAAACACACGTAACTAAAAATTTATCTGCAAGAGTTGGCAAGAGAGAATGCTTTTACAAAGACACATAGGTTGCTCACTTGAAGATGCCATTTAGATGTTTAGAATGAATATTGATCTAAGGTTCATCATCTTCCACAGATGACAGTCTCAGCTTGCTGAGTAGCAACTCTGATGACAACTACCAACTAATTAACACCAGGAGAGATGAAGAGGCCAAGACAAGTACCATGCAGGAATCACAGGTAAACTCTTGAGAATGGATTGCTCAACATTTCCATCAAAACCATGAATTATGACAGATCTGAGACACCTGAAAAAAACAGAACTGCATCATGGATTATCCTTTATCTAGTCGTGGCTTCGAATCATGAAGATAGTGTTGAACAGCACAACTCCTTGGTACGGGAGAGACACACAACCTGAGTGAAGCCTTTTGATTGTTCTGGTTGCAGTGAAACATCTCAAGGAAAGGTCACTACTTGATGGATCATCTCGGAAAACACGACGACATAGGAGAAAAAGGCCTTTCATCGGGTGTTCTTTTTGAATTTATATTGCAGTAAAACAATTCTCTTTAAAAAAGTAATCCATCTGAAGTCATAAAACACCTAGGAGAACCCTCAATATAGTTCCTTAATATATCGGAAAATAATCTCCTCCTCAAAATAAAATCATGCTCAGTTTAAACTACATAAGAAAAAACCAAATCAAAATAAAAACAGGAGAAATGAACCTCATCAGTGTCCTTATTGCATATAACGTTACCTTCTCACAGAAGAACTCATCTCCCAACTGACAATTTTAAAAATCGACACATCAGACAGAAAACAGCATTTTTAGTCCAGTGTTCTATTGATGCAAATGTCTCCTAAAAGTCACTTCTGTCACGAAAACTCATCGATCATGAGAAATCATCCGTGTAAACTCTTATGCAGCGAAAACAGCATAACTCAGTAAGAAAACCTATGCAATTGTTCACAAAAGTACTGTAGTCATAACACACAGAGACACCGTGTATTGCCGCAAACATTCAAGGAAAGATCTATGACACTACAAACGCCCAAGTAAAGTACCAGTGTCTTATTGCTGTAAAACTTCTTATGGAAGAGCCATCTTAATGATCACTTGAAAATTTCATACTGGGAAAAGCAATCAGTGTTCTTATGCAGTAAAACGTTCCTCATCAAGAAATGTAACCTCAATATAGACACAAATTGAAAAAACACACAGTGTGTAAATAGGCCCATCAGTGTTCTTTATTGCCACGAAAACAATTTTCACAGAAGGTAATATCTATAAAGGCAACCAATGGAAAGCAGATTGTCACAACAAAAATCGAAAAGTAAACATCTATTTCCCATTCCAGGGAATTGCTATTTAAATTTATACATCGATCATAACATCAATTTCATACCAAAATTTGTGAAAACGTTTTCAAATGTGTTTAAAAGACTTGTGATCACACATAAATTAAGGGACTGTAGTATAATTTTGAAAAAAAAAGAAAATATGATGTAAGGTTCTCATCTCCACAGATGGACATTCTCAGGTATATGCCGAAGTAGTAGCGGTGAGGCAAGTAACTTCCAGACATAAACACTAATCAGGAGAAGATGAAATCAAGAGGTCAAGACAAACCATGCAAGAGCCACAAGTGAACTCTTAAAACAGACTCTTCAACGCATTCCACACAATCCCAGGGATCGCCATACAGATTCTGAGAAATTTGTGAAGAAGAGATTAACTTTCCTTGATTTTTTTTTTTTTTTTTTTTTTTTTTTTTTTTTTTTTTTTTTTGGATATTCCTCGGTTACTAAATCACCCTTCTAAATCATTGAAGATTAACTTAAAACAGCAACTCCTGTGCGTACAAAGGAAAAACACAACATGTGATTCAAGTATTACAAAAACCTGAAGTGGTTGAATGGATTGTATATTCCATCGTACAATTGTAATAAAAGATCTTCAGTGAGAGTAACGGTAACCTTAACAAAGTACATTACCAAGAACTTCCCAAACTATTATCCTGTTTCCTTCATGTGACAAGACGTTTTGCAGTGTTTTAAAAAGAAATAACTGTCGTGCCATATCAAAAAATAACATACTAGAGACGAGACTTTGAAATGCTCCCATTTGTAACATGAAGTTTAATCAAGACAAAAATGAGTTTATCCCAATACATATGAAAACTCATGCAGAAGAAAATGACATATCAGTGGTTCAATTGTAATTAAGGTGTATCAAGAAAGTGTAGGTTTATTTTGCATTAGAGATTCCCATACAAGAACAAAAAAGCCTTATGAGGTGTCTGGTTTGCAAAAACAATCAATGAATGAGTATCTTCATGATTATGTCATATGACAACAATCCATTACTGAAATTCGGATGTTAAAAAAAGTCTTTCAATCTGACAATAATTAGTTATCTGTTAGAAGTTACTAACACCAAAACTCATCAAAGTAAAGAAAGAAGAACAGCTTCAATCAGTGTTCATTTGTCCATAAAAGGCGATCTGAGAAAGCACTACCGCTTCACACAGAAGGAAAGCGGTTTTATTTGCAAGGTAACCTAACTCTCACATGCAGAAAACCCAGACTCAGAAAGGCCGTTTCGATACACAGTTTGTGTTGAGTGAGATGTTACATTCAGAAAGCATAATTTTGTATAAAAACACATTTGAGAACACACAAACGAGAAGAAACTTCTTGACAGCATTAACAGGTTTGCCTTCAACAAATGACCAATTCAACTGATGGAAAACAAATGTCTACAGTAAACCTACTAATTGAGTGTTTCTGTTTGTAGCAGAACAATTACACCAGAAAAAAGCACTTTGTCAACAGCATGAATGAAAATTCACTCAGAGAGAAAGGCCTCATCATGTTACCATTGTAGCAATTCATGTCTCAAGGAAAGGGTGATCTAATAGACATCTAGAATGATACATACTGGTGAAGAAAAGATGTGTTTGCTGTTCTTTTATTGTAACATGAAGTTGCCCAAGAAAGCTGAAATTTTATCAAGTCATATTGATAAACCCCATACAGGTGATGAAAAACCTATCAGTGCCATGTTAGCAACAATAAGTTTTACAAGAAATTTTACACCTATAACATTCTCACATAGAACACACACTGGAAATTGCCTTTTAATGTTTGATTCAATATGTCCAGTGAACAATTTATTTGCAAGTAGAAGATCCCTGATTTCTTCACATGCAAATCCATACTCCAAACTACACGTTTCCCTATAGTTCATTTGTGATAAAAAATTTGTATTTTGGAAAGAGTGAGTTTTATATCAGTATAAGAACACACACAAGAGAGAAATTCTTTGGCAGTTCACGAAAAACAAGATTCAAAAAGAACCAAAATGTTCAAGTGCTTTTGTTTAATACTGTTACCAGAACATTAGCAAATAGCCATTTGTCACAGCAATATGAAATATATTCGAGCGTCAGAAGAAAAGCGCTCTCAGATGTTACCATTGTAGCAAATCATTCTCAAGAAGGGAGTGATCTAAAAAACATCTTAAAAATAAACATTACTGGGGAAAAGATGTTTCGCTGTCCTATGTAACATGAAATGTTTGAGCCAAGCAAGTACACTTTAATCAAGTTACATATACCATAAAAACCCATACAGGAGAAAAACCGTTTATGCAGATGCGCATGTTGCCAACAAGAAGTTTTACAAGAAAATTATAACGTTACATCTTCACATAAAACACAGCACTGGAGAATTGGCCTTTAGGTGGTCGAATTGCAGTAACAAATTATTGACACAGAAGGAGTCTTGATCTCACGTGCATGAACATACTCCAGACACAAGTTCATGTTCAGTGTTGTGTGAGAAATCAAATAGTATTTACTCTGCAAGCCAGAAGATTGGTTTAACAATCATCACTAAGAACACACAAACGAGAGAAACATTCCTGACAGTTCACCACACATGTGAAGATGAATAGTTTACTCAATGCAAGTGGATATCAATCAAACATTATGTTAGTGAAAACAGATCACAAAGAAACTCAAAATGTTCAAGTGTTCTGTTTGTACAGAAAATTTTATAACAGATAAAGCCATTTGTCTCAGCATATGAACAAAATTCACATCTGCAAGAACAAACGGCCTTACTCAATGCTTTACCTTGGTAGCAAAGTCATCTGCGATATACAAGGAGGTTGATCTTAATATGACATCTTATAAATAATAAATACAACAGGAGAAAACAGACATTTCGATGTTCCTAATCTTGTAACATGATAGTTGTGGCCCCCAGAGTCAGTTATTTATCAAGTCATATAAAAACCACATTACAGGAGAGAGAAAACCTTATGCTAGTGCTCCATGTTTGCAACAAGAAAGTTTACAAGAGAGTTTTAAGTACACTTAACATCTCAACATAAAGAAACACTCTACCACTTGAGAGTGAATTTGCCTTTTAGGTGTTCAATTTCCGCTCGAACAATAACTGTTAGATTAACAAGAAAGAGTGTTTGTTGATTCGGTCACTCGTGCGGAATGAACATACCCAGACACGAGTTTCCATTTTCATTTTTGTGAGAAATGTTTTTTCTTGCAAGCAAGATTATGGTTACATCACATAAGAACACACAAACGAGATTAACTAGTTCTTGACCAGGTTCCTCAACATTAACATGAAGTTTAACCAAGGGCAAGTAACTCTATCAACTATATGTGAAAAGACCCGACATCAAAAGAAAGCTAAAATGTTTGAGTGTTCATGTTTGTATACTCAGATAAGTGTTAAGAGCAGAAAAGAGCGGCATTTTAGTCTCAGCATATGAAAATTCACTCTGAAGACATTAGAAGAGCCTGCACCGGATGTTACCTTGGTAGCAAATTCATTCCTACAGGAGAAAGCGAGTGATGGCTTAAATAAGACATCTTTAATAATACATACGGGGAGAAAGATGGTTAACTTGTTCTCATTGTAACTTCGAAGTTTGCTCAAGCAAGGTAATTTATCAGAGGTCATTTATAAAAGAACCCACAAAACCCATTACAGGAGAAAAATACCCCTATCTAGTGCGCCGTGTTTGCAAGCGAAGAAGTGTTTACAAGAAAAATTTACACTCTCACTCATATGAAAACACACACAGGAGAATCCAACTTTACGTGCTTCACTATTTGATCTCATATTTTGGAGAAAGAGAGTAGAGCGAAATTCAGAAATTCTAATAATAAACACATGTTTTATTCAGTAATTTAATAAATTTCAAATATTGTGGCCCAACATGTGTATTGATTAATTTATATTTGTTGTTGTCATGAAGTTGATTTGACCATTAGCTATTTTGAGTATGTTATTCAATTGAATAATATATTGCTTTAATTTTGGTTGTTTGTATTAAATGTAAATCGAATCAAATCTGTAATCAGTGAGAAAATTGATATTGGTTGGAATAGAAGAGGAAAGTATCATTTTTAAATCACAAAATAGTTCTGTAAAATTAGTACCCTATTGTTGTAAATTTGCCGAGAAGCGAGAAGATGTTCCTGCTCCTAAGTAAACGGTAGATGTGGTCAGATTCATAAGATAACAAAATGTGAGTTAGAGGAGCTTCATTGAATGTTTTCAAATGTGTGATGAATATAATGTTTCTACACATAGGTCAGTGAAAACCCGACACAGGAGAAAACGGATTATTGATTTTGTAGTGTTCTGCATTGAGTAAGTGAAAATTTGAAGATTGATGTATGAACGTCATTTGTGGGTGACTAAATTTTTGTTTAAATGAATACGAGCAAAGGAATTGTGTTGTGCAAAGTTAAATATTTATACTACTTAATAAGTTTGCTTTGTAAACTATGAGCAAGCATACTTTCACATGAATTCCATAAATGGGCACTTTGGCCCTACTATCTCTTCTGAAATTTTCACAATTTTTTTAAGCAATATACCTCGATTTTTGCATTTTATAAACACGCTCAGCTTTGCCCTTGTGTACCCCTGGCCAATAAAAAGAGGTTAGCAATGATGTCACTAAATAAGTATTACAATGGATTAGATTATATAACTTAAAGATAAGTATCCGGGATCTTGTAGCTATAAAATGTGTGTTGCCAGTAGCTTAGAATCGTGACTCGCCATTGTTAATAATCTTATGATTATAGTGATGTATTTTTAAGCAAGGCGACTCTCTTTCAGCCCAAGTGTAAAAAATGTGCCAATAACTTAGCCATGTGCCCATGATATTCCCTGTATTAATGATTTTGATTTTAATATTTTGACCTGTTTACACGGAGCACCTCACAATAATTGGAAGTGGACTTGTCATGCTGTTTTAATTCCAGAGAGGATTGTTGGATAGATGAAAATGAAAAGCTAAGAGAATATGAATCCTGATATCTATGCACTACTGATATATTATACATCCGTATCTTTCCGTACTGTCTTAGATAGATTTATCACATCGTTTCCATAAAAGTGCTGGAAAAGATGGAATATGATATCATATAAATACATTGAATTTGTTTATATCGCCAATTTCATTTTTAATTGTCACTGTGACGTTTGGCTCTCCTTAGTTTCATCTGACATAACGCACAATCAACAAGCTGATTTTATTTTATGTCGCTATATCGTTGTTAATCTTTCTAGTTATATTACTTACTAATTTCTTTCTTGTTTACACACAGTGAATATCGAGTTACAAAAAGTTTACACAATTCGTCATGTGTGTTAAGATGATTAATTTCCATTATGTTAATTGAGGTGAAACACAAAATTGCTGATGTTTGCTGTTCTGTATACAGTGCTGTCCAGCTAGAAAAAAGCATTTATATATTTCCCAAACATATTGGAGGGCCTCATTATATAAGAGAATTCATAAATCATTTTGATCCATTATTTATATTATATCTCATATTACTAAGGGAGTAACGTTCTTACTCTATCCATGATACCAAATTTATGTCTCTTTGCCCGCCTCTCTTAATGCTGTTCACGAATAATCATACATCGTAGCTATCTCATATACATTTAAACAAAAATCTGTTCGAATGTACTTTGACCAAGTTGGCGTTATTTATGCGTTAAGCCCTAAATTTCAAAATTACCAATTAAACGCTCACTTCCTTCAACGATGAATGCTCCAAAAGAAAAAAGTCACATAGGGGTGAGGATTCGGGGGATCTTGGATGAGCCATGTTCGTTTATTGCTTGACATTGAGCATGCAATTGTGCGAGCTACTCGAAACACCTTCCTAGAAGTCGATCTCGACATTACTGCTACACTCCGGTTGTGAGCATAGGCTGGCTTCCATCTTGAGACCCAGAAAGTAAGTTTCCCTTTAAGATCAAAATACAACCCACAGGGTTTTTTCATCTCAAAAGTTCTTATCATTCAAGGTTTGGGGAATGACTGCTCATTTTAATCATTCGCAGGTTTTCCTCGCCATTTATGTATGATTTATAAAAAAAGGATCCAATAACATCTCTCCTTTGAAAGAGGTAATGTTTATCAATGATAGCATCCAAAGTGGTGCTTATCTCACTTCGCGTGTGTGACGTCATCCGTGACAGATACTAGAAAAATCGGTCTCCGCGACGTTGATTAAAAAGTATAGAGACGTCTTCCGAAATTTGGAGACAGGATTTTTTTAAAATTTAAATTGTCGTGGGAACGTTGTCCGAGACGTCTCCGCGGACCAATTTATTTTAAAAAATCTAGTCTCCGAAAAATTTCGGAGACGTCTCGGAGACGTCTCTAAGTGCTCTTTTTTATCCTGTTTTGTCCGAAGAGATTTTTCTATTCTGTCGCGGAGACGTTCTCCAGCCGAAGTGCAGATAGCACCCCCCAAGGAACCCTTTATCCCTTGTGAAATAACTCACGAGAAGGCTTGATACCCTACATAACAATGTAATTTATTGATCAGTGAACCCAGAGATTTCAAATATAGCGAAATGAAAAATAGTTAAACATTTCTAGTCAATTCTCTTGAAGCTATCATTTTGACTAATTTGCTCTCAATTAATGACAAACAGTGTATTTGAAACTTTCATCCACTTATTGCATTCATTTTGTCTCAAAATAGCTAACAGAAAACTATGTGAGGATTATTGATAATGAAAAGTTTACTCTTCGAATAACAAACTTGCCGTACAAAGCACTTTCCAGACAGATTATATTGTTCATAAGTTCATAAGTACTCGATTCATGTCGTATGCCAAGTCTGCCCCGAGAACTCTAGTTTCACGACAAATATTTTAGTTCAAAAACTTATTTGTTGTTTATGTGCGGCTCATTTTAACACTGAGTTAGAATTGTTTGACTGAGCATAGCCCTATGACTTGTCATTTCACATGCTCCAACTGTGCTTTTGCATACCATGTTATCGTATTCCCAGCTCAACACTCAGCTCTATGCGATGTCTCACCTAATTGCACTTGCTTTGAGAAGCCTTCCATCCACATTGACGTCACAACAACGATTTACAGGTCCCACGGCACACTCCACTGAAACTAGTCATTGCGTTGGTACAATAAACAACACGTATTTTCACGCATCGGACTGAGCGTTTGGACTCCGTTTTAATCACCAGTTCTACCGTTCAATGAGATGTTATAAACAATCATGAAGGCACTTAAAACTTGATGAACTATTAAATGACTGTCTTTCGTGAATTTCAGTGATCCTTTAGCGTAAATATCACTAAGTAGCGTGAATCTGTTTTGTTATGACAAGACGGTTGATAGACTGATAGGAATTGATGAGCGTCTCAAAACAACATGTACCCTTTGCAACCTTTTTTATCGTATCTCAAACGAATGGGCGTGTATTCAATCGTCGGCCAAGTAACAATGCGCGGCCGCCTTAATTGTATACATTACGAGATGCAATTACAATACATAACTATTACATACCAAGTATACATATATGTGTAATGCCTAAATGAATTCTGTCATTTCAACTTCCTCTTGAGACTAAATTATCCTCATAAGAGAAAATAGTTTGCTTCCTTAAGCCTAGCCAATTCAATAACGTAATGCCCTCTATGATGATTTAGTTTAAATAAGCCACACTTTGACATAACATCCTAATGCCTAAAATTGCATATGAAGTGTAACTGCTTTACATCTTCCCTTGTACTGAAATATACATTCCATTCTGCTATACCATAATTCTTCCCTGTTTTAAAACACCATCGAACGAATTATAACATTAAACATTGCAAAATAACCTGTTCTTGAGTCGATTTAATTGGATGTCGTGGTCAAATAAATCAGAATATGAGTCAAATGATAATTCTGTGTGTTGTGGGCTTATGTTGATTTTTAAACGTCTCGACAGAACAAATAACTTGCATAAAACAACTAACACCAAGAAAAATAAACAATATACGTAACATGGCTGCCAAAAATCAAAGTCTTTAACATATGAGCTAGCATTCATGCCACTTATCATGTTTACAAATTAGGGATGCACCCTACATGACAGATTCGTTGGTTTGATCTTGAACTGCCGAAATACAGTGCCATTTAGAGAATTACGCCTCCCATTTCTTATAGCTTGTCATGCAACATTGAAACACAGACCTATTCCAAAACAAACAATCTTCATCTTTTGCAATAAGTATGTATGATATTGCATAAACACTTTCAAACTATTACACATAAAAAAGACAGATATACTTGTTTTCTGGCTTTTGTGTAGCCTTAATACACATTTACTCATAATTGCCAGCAGACTAACAGCAACATTTGGCGCATAATCAAGCAATTATTTATCGCCCAACAAGAGCTCCAAAAAAAAAGCCATAATTATGGCAATGAGTGGTTTTGAGTCCCTTATAAACCACTTTCATTTTTACCTACTTCAAATCGCAGCCTCGCAAGCAATATATAAATGTTATATAAATCTGATTAAAGCTGAGCAAAATTGTAAAAAATCACTGTAGAATCATACAGAGTAATAAATATCATAACACACAGAGTACTCTATTTGATAAACAGAGTATTCAATAATTATGTGTAAAAACACATTTCGTCGTTGAAAATAATATAATATACGACAACTAAAGCTATTTAGTCAAATTTATACTCAGAGATACACTTGTGGCCTAGACAAAAGGCTCCTTCAACTTATGTCCATGACCGTTAAAATTTCTATTGATCCTTAAATATTTGTTATCGCACCAAATCAAAGATGCGGATACTAGATTTCAACAAACAATACAATGATACTAATTACCTATTTTTCCTATTCAAGTAGACATCAAATCTTACTACTCGTGGCCCACAGGTGTCACGATAGCATTAATCTATTCTCAAGAAATCAAGAGTCGAACTGTATTACTTTGGTTATAATCTATTTTGCAATATCCAAACTAGATTCAACACCGGAAAGATTCGTTTTTTGTTGTTTGGTTTTTATACCAACCAATTACCTCTACAGCAGTTGCACAACCCTCTCCAAGCCCTATTTCAGCAGTAATTTGCTTCTATTACCAACACCACATATATATGATAGTAAACAGTGATCTACACAAGCTAATTTCATCCTGGTTAACTTTTTCCAATAAAATTCAAACATGATAAACGCCAGCAAATCACGTTTTTATTGCGATTTGATTGCTTCATGTGTTCTTTTCCTTATGCGGTTGTACTACTCATGTTTGCTATCGTGGAGGGATGGGGAAGTTAGCAAATCAACAAAGTGTTGCTGACGGCGAAGCATATATTTGTGTTGTGCTACATGGGTGAGTGTCTTGGAAATTGGAATGACCACAGGATGTACGACTAAAATTGTAAGATAAAAGTCAAAATTGCAACAAAACAAAGAATGTGTTGAATCCTTTCACTGAGGTACACATGCGTCTGCCATTACAATATACATCAATCATAAAGACACTTATGTTATGAGCCTCCAAAAAGCCTGGTTGAACAGACATTTGAACAATTCAATGGCCAAAACATTCCAATGCATCTTCTTTACTTCAAAATACTACAATCTATGCTAAAGGTACGTTACTGGCAAAGTTGTGTCCTCTATAAACTATATATGTGTATATCTTTTCTACTCAAAAATCTGCTTGATAAAACCAATAATGACCTTTGAAAATCGCTGAATGCCTTTTACTATTGCAACTGTATTGTGTCATTCAGGTCAGAATATCGATTAATACAAATACAATCTACAAGATTTTCAGTCTAATAATATGCTAAAATCAAGAGCAATCGAATTACTGTTGGCAAATAATACATTCAATCTGGAATGGAAATGTTCATTTTAACGTGAGTTCATTTAGGTCTACTGTTTGCATGTCGACTGCCATTACCAAGAACGCTTCTAGGTCGATATCTTTCTTTTCAAATAAAAAGTTCTCAGTTAGCGTTAAAGTTCACCTTGGCATAAGACTCAAATTTGCAAAATGTTATTCAGGCTCGGGTGAACTTCAATTTACACGTCTATGTTACATTCCTTGGCGATGGAAAATACAAACGCTAACTGGAGCAGTCAATTCACTTGCATTCGCGGTCCTTGGAGCAGGTTAACTTCATAAACTTTCCTATGATGGCTCGTCACGTGCATTACTATCAATATTTTCCTCCATAAGATAAACAACTTAATAGCTCCCCTTACAAATAATATAATCTGCATGTCTCAACTTGGGAATTCCGCATGACTAATCGCTACTATACAAAATCCACATCCGGATATTGAAGACTGTGTTTTATTACGCCTATTCCATGCAAACAATACATCTGATCCACTGATGTGGTTACCACAACTGCTCATCTTGCCATTTCCCACTAAGAATTGTAGATACTTCACCAATATTATAAATTGACACTTTAATGTCGACTTCTCGCTCGAAACAAAGATGAACGCTTCCCAAAACAAGGGATTCAGATCTAACTTCACTTGCGCGAACACGCAAAAATCTTCCAAAATTGCATGGAATTTATGTATCCCAACAACACGTTTCCAAACAAACAAAGATTTATTCATAAAGAGTTAGAATTGCTTCTATTTTCAGGAGGGATGAATATTTGCGCATCCTTCGCGAAATATAACTTCACAAAGCGAATCTCACATTGAGCAAAGCATCAATGATCCAATCAATTTCGCATTGTTAATTGTAAAGCAAACATGATCCGCGAACTTGATTCACATTAAACTTCCTTCGGTGTTCTCCAAGATGACCTTCTGCTTCCAATTAGCAGACACAGCTTGGTGC
>CALNVZ010001721.1:44050509-44062865 GCA_940671915.1 Paracentrotus lividus | reverse complement strand
GTCCAGCTTGATATTATATAGCAGTCGAGGTTGCTTATGTAGGGCGGAGTTCTCGATGGTACTAATATCCCATAAGACAGATACCTTGACGGAATGGTGGGCTCACCGCTAAACGAGCTAGTACTTTGTGCATAAATCTCAGAGACAGATAAAGTCATGGATCCATTATATCTGGAAGGACAAAAGCCAAGGCACTTAGGAACCAATCTATTGACTGTTAAGTTTCCCATTGTGCAGAAGCTTTCCGATGAGTTAAACCAGCGGCGATCGAGGGGAATAAGTAAAGACTAAAACGATTCTGTAGGATCCATGATACGCAGCTCCTGATATAATATACTTGAAGCTTGGAAGCGATCACGACTACGCACAATGGCTAGAAGACTAGGAACAAGCGAAGAATACCAGGAGTTCGACTTTCCCTCGTTTTGGATTGCCACGACACATCTCTGAACAGTGGCCCATCACAATTATAAAAGTTTTTAAGAAGAAATTTTTCCCACATCGAATCTGTGAGCGAGACAATACAGCTCGTGCTCTGGAATAACCGGCTCGTGTGGAGCCAATAGAAATTTTGCAAACGCGAGCGCTCTCAGTGCTGTTGTCTTATCTGTTTCAGAGAGTAGAAACCGCTCATGTATCATGTATGTTGTCCATGGGCTATTTTATCGGTTTCCTTAAACTTTCTTGGGACTAACAACGGGACTTAGTCTGTGTAATACTCAATGCAATACTTATGTTTCCTTTAAGCATTTTTTCTATTGAGTCCATCCCTGAATGTAAAAACAGATTCCTACTGAGAGGCTGGCTCTGATTCTACCACGACATCATCTTAACCTGTTTTCCTCCATATAGACTTCAGAGGATGTATCCCCTCCCGCCCCTTACCATTCCCCTCCTCTGCCGCACCCCCACCACACCCCGCCTCCTCCGCCTCCTTCCCACCCACGACCCTTCGCCGCTCTCCATCTCCGTTCCGGCCCTACCCGCCCCTGCACCCCCCCTCAGCTCAACCCAGACCCCGCACTCTCCACTCACCCCCCCCGCCCCCAACCATCCCCCACCGCCTCTCCCGTCCCACTGGCTGAATATTCGTGTTATGATGGTTATAAATGAGGCATTAGCTCTTTCTATGTGCTAGACAAGTAATCCCTCCTTGAGACTAGGTAAGACAAGGAGAGATTTCTGTTGTTTTGGTGATTACATATGTTTTCTTTCTTGGTCTGACACTGTGGGTAAATCTCCGATGCCTCAACTATTTTAACCCTCTAGTGTTGTATCTTATTTGCAGTCCTCTATGTTAGATGCGGCACTAAATCACATTTGTTCAGGGCTCAAATACCACGTCTCTCTCACAAGACAAGTTAGATAGTTCTGTTAGTCCTCTAACTTTATTTCACATTTCTTATAGAGACTGGTTATTCACCTAACTATACTGTTAGTAGTTGTTAATTCCTTTAGCTTTAGCTTCGTCAATTCTTGTGACAACTAATAGGCTAGCAGATGGAGGGCTTTGCTCACTCGTAAGGGAGATAGCTTAGGCTCTGCATACATCAAACTTAACAGCATATTCGTTACACTGATGTGTTAATGGAGTGAGAATAACATCATCGGGTAGAAGTGATTTTTTAACATTGTAGACAACTCTCTGAGATCTAATTGCTACGCCACATTAATTCTAATTACCGGTAATAGTAATATGTCTTGACACTTTACATAGATGCTCACACTCCTAGCCAATAAAAACTACCTGTTTAGTTAGACAAAGTAATCCCTAGATCATACTCTCTAAAAGTGTTCTTCCCTGGTATATACCAAAGCCTGGGTCAACTAAATCAGTCCTAGCTAATGAATGTGTACAGCCAGCAATCCCTCAGTAACTCAACTTCCACAACCTGCCTAAAGTATGGCTTACTCAATGAATTCTTAAGACTATATGATGTTTGTCCTATCTACTGCTTGAGTTCTAACAACATATATGTTTCCTCGTTCTTCCCAATTCTTTCTTGACGCTGCTTGTATCCCTTGGCCTGTTTGGACCAATTGACAGGCAATGTGTGCCTAACCTGTCACATTTTTGTAGGCATCGCTGTGGGACGGCTACTCCCTTGATTGTATCTCTTACTGCTTGGGTGTTTCTCTCTACCGCTATATATGAGTGCCTATCCGTCTCTTCTCCTGGCTTGGGTTAACGCCTTGAGACTTCTATGTTAGATATAGAAGCATTCACGGGGTTATCCCCCTATAGAGTAAATTATATCCTCCGCACTTTTGTCTTCCTCTCGCTATGTACTGGTCTGCCAGCCTGGCCATTTTTCTTCCAACGGTGGAAGGCTCATGGTCTAGAAGCCACACTTTCAATTCATACGGGACCTTCCCTAGCATTTGCCTGCTTGTTCAAAAGTCGGTCTTCGTTTCAATTTATTGCAAATGTCGACACAATGCCTTTTGCAATGTCCGCTACGCCTTGTCTGAAGGCCACCTTGCTTTCTCAACAGAGTCGTGTCATTTGTACTGAAATATTATACTTAAGTATCGTAACTTCATCTTTGGTGAATGGACACCTATGTGTATCTCCACTAACTCAGGTTTCACTTCTGTAGGTACGCTTCGGCTGTCAGATCAATATCTCTCTTAAGAAATTGGCCTTCGGCTTTTCGACAAGGGACTTGATAGTTTGCCTCCTTACATTATTAGGGAAGGATACTTCTGGTGTATGTCGCCCTCCCGCTAGCCTCTACGCCCAGAGGAGTAATGGCCAAGTTAGAACGAAGCCTAAATATTTCCCATTCATGCGAGCATAACTTTATGATGCTGAAATAAGTATCTCGACAGTCCTCTTAAGAAATAAGTCGTTTCAATAAGTCATTCGCCACCTCTGTAAATTAGGGAGTGTTTGTGTCTTGGCCCCATAAACTTATCAGTGCTCGGGTCGATTGACCTATATTCGCGCTGTCCCGCCTGAAGTCCTTAGCGGCGTCGATAGGTAAATTTTTCCGCTTGTCATTTCCTATGCGTATTATATTTATAGCTTAATTCAAAGTTTGACGGTCTCTAGTAGTCTTGGACTTCTTTTAACCCTCTCTCGCCTGCGCTATACATTGTCAACATCTGCCACTAATCGCCCATGTTTAAGATAAGCTTGCGCACATGCTTTTAATCATACTTCGTACTGGCATCTTTAATCTCATCAAGCCCGTCGTATGGGCACCCCCTTTCATCTGCACATATTTCTCTAAAGCGTGCTATTTTAACTTGCGATAATTTTAGTTATTAATCATTCATTTTTGCAATTACATACAGAATTTATAACACACAAAACTAAATATCCCTTAACTAACAATATTAGACTGAGCTTCGCCTAACTCTGGCCTTTGCTGCACTTATGATTACTGTAGAGCTCCGACTTACCCCTGGTAGCTTGCATTCTACGATTCGCCACTTGACAACTCAGCGCTGGTTGGTCCTACCTCAGCAAGCTCAAGTCGGCTTGAGTAAGAAACCTGTTTGTCCCCTTAGAGTCTAGAATCCTGCTTTCAGGTAGGCCATCGCATCGAGTCTCCATTCATAAGCAGGCTTGTATTTTGTATACATATCAAGAGCTTGTATTTGCGCTAACTCATGCAAAGCGCTGCTCTACTGGGTCCGTTGAAGTTCAAAAGGTATGCAAGATTGCGTCAATACTTCGGGACAGTAATGGTTATTTTTGACAGTTTAGGTAAAGTAATGAGTCTTACAGATTTGGTTATAAAGCTTCCTTTCAATATGGTGCATTGTCAGCTGATTCCATTCCCTGTTGGATTCAAAACATTTCTGGTACATGCGTCACTATATTATCAGCTATTCCCTGCGATCCTCTGCTATCAATATAACAAGCGTTCAACTATCAGCTTCACTAACACTCTGTTTCAAACAAAGCGTCATCAATAATCAGCTTAAGTCAGGGATTGTTCTTAAAGTTGATCCTTAATAGTTGAACTATTTGTTGAGCAGATATGCCTCGTTCTTTCGACAGTTTCTCACTCGCCGTCACTGGAATTTTCTGAGCCTAGCAGTATCAGAAATCTTTGCGCACTGCCAGCAATCTCATCTAGTGCAGATCTTCTCTGGACGACTGAACTTTGCTGTGGAGCGCAATTCTTCCGATCCCACCGGGCCCTTACCGCCGACAGATCAAACACGTGTCGCAGAAATTCAACACGCTAAAGCTAGTATAGGTGCTTGCCTCTAACGCAAAGAAATACTCGTGACTGCCAAAGCTTCTGAGAAAGAGCGATTTGATTTTATTACAGGTTCCAATGGGATAAATCGTGTCTCAACTCAAAGTGTAAAGTGTATATTTGCACACACAAGCGAATAAGAATACGAAACAGCCTCCAAGAGCGAAGTGACACTGTCTTTATCTCCTTGCTCGGGATGCTAATACACCTGGGGCAACTCCGCACACCGCGATTCTGATGGATTGAGGCTATTCCCACAAGACACATACATTCTCAAGCAATGAGAACCTACGTAACTTATTGAAACTAAGGAATGGGACAGCCATTAATAGAGGTTAATTGTTAGTGAATACGTGGTAACTGTGACTAAAAATACCGCCATAAACAGTGATGTTGTAAGTTCACTGGGCACAATGTAAATATCCTTCTTCTCTGAATACTCTCCATTACCTCGTAGTGGACACTGCCCCCCAAGTTGCGAAGAGGTGTTATTAAGTTAATCTGCGGGCATAGTGCGTAAGATACGTAGACCTCGCCCTAGTTCTTCACTTGGCTCAGATGACACCCGCCAAATGGTTACTCGTTATTATTGCTTTCATAAAGAAGAGCATATTACTTTATGAGAGCTTTCTAGCAGTTATCATATTTGAATTAGAGCAATTAGGAGCGGAAAGAAAAGCGTCAAGTAGAGATCTTATACAATAGGGGACTTCAGGACATTGGATTAGCATAGTTCAAATAAGAGTGCTTCTCAAGTAAATCAATGGACTAGCCTTGAAAGAAATCAGATAAATTATAGTCCAACTGTTGAGAGAAGTGCTTGTCACAGATGATGAATTAGATATATGGAATGAGATAGAAATGTACAGCTGGAGATAGTACAGCACTACATTTCAATGAAGAGATAACTGTACAAATTAAACCCTTACATAACTTTCCCTTTTCCAAACAAAATGTCCTCATTTTAAAACACATCTTTTTTTCTTTGCGGCTTCTGTCTTCTTTTTTTTTCTTTCTGCTCAGTTAAAAAAAAATAAATCGATCCATGCTATGAAAATGTTTTGAACTATGAACTGGTTTCAACAGCAATAGTTTTTTGGTTTGTTTTTAGTGCGATATAGTAAATCGTTTAAGATTCAGCACTGTCATATTTTTTCGAGCGCTGCAAGTTTGTGTGCTTTTTCTTTATAAAAGATTTGGAAACCCGAAATTGAACTTTTATATCGAAAACTGTTATGAAAATACACGAAACATTTTAGGGCAATTTTTGTTTTTGAAAGAAAATTAACCATCTAGGCAATCAAGGCCTTTTTTTTTTTTTTTTTTTTTTTTTTCTTTGTTTTAGTCTGAAGCAAGCAAAGTTTTGTGTTATCTTTCTTTTCTGTGAATACCGTTGAGGTCTTGAAACAAGAATGCAAGTTTTTCGTATTAAAGAAGTAGACAGTTGTTGTCTGTCATTTTGTACAAACCAAGATTAAAACATTGCATACCTTTGAATATTACGCTAAATTCGATTTTGCTGCTTTTTATCTTCTAGAATTTTATTAGCTTTTTTTTTTTTTTTTTACAACACTTTGAAAATGTCAAATAGGTTCGAAATTTTGATGTCGAAATTGACAATTAGTTTCTTTTATTTTCTTCTTTTGAGCTAGATATGCAATGCGTTTTACAATCAGTACTTAATCATTATCCTGTATAAAAATCAAGTTGTGAAATACATAGCAAGGTAATAGACTTTCAGTCATATTTTTGGGTGTTTTTTTTTGTGTGTTTTTTTCCATCACGGCAAAATATTTGTGTTTAAAAACGTTTGCATTTTGTTTCCATTTTGCATTTGGAAAAAAAGTCAAGAATAGTATGTTCAGTATACTCTTAGCCCTTTTTCAATTTCTCAATTTCAATTTTTGGCTTTTCTTTGCGTTTGTTTTTTTTAAATTTTTTTTTAATAATAATTTGACTGAAATTTTAATACATTACAATCATTATAACATTCAGTCTTCAGGGTTTTGCTTTTTCTTCTCGCAGAGTGCACATCAGAATTTCAGGGGTTGTTGTGGCTTGTCCTAACCAAGCGTGGAATAGATGTACGTCATCTGGCGTGGAGAACCCTCAGAGTTTGGTGGTTGGTGCTGGTCAGGGGTAGATCCCCTCAAAGATTGATGAGAGCATGCAAGGTTAAAAGGTACCTCCAGATCTCTCATCCAAGCGTAGGGGCGAGCACCTAAGAATAAGGGAGAAAAGAAGAGGAGAACTGGAATGGGAAAGGGTGTGACTTCTGATGTGAAGAGAGGATGTGTGGTGGTTTTCTGGGTCGTATTCATTCTGGACGTGGTACTGGGTTGAGGCTGTGCGTTTCCATCCAGATGAGGTCTTGTGACGAGTACTTGCTTTCTTCTTGTATTGTGAATTTTGTTTCAGTTTGCGATCTGGCTTTGCTTTTCTTCTGTGACATACTGCTGTTCTATCCATCTGGAATGGCGGGGATGTACCTGTTACTTCTGAGAAGAAAAGGAAGACCGATGTTGTGATGTATGCTGGTTGAGTTGCAGTACATGTAGTGGCCATTGTCTGGCAGAAGAGGGTGACACGTCTCGATGCATGAAGGGCCCAGGAACATCCTTTTTTCTCGCTCTGGTTTGATAGTCTGAGTCCAGGAGTGAGGTGACTCCGAAGTTGGGTCACTGTGGATGATGGGGTAACACATCTGGTACTAAGCCGCTGGGAGACTGGTTTGGTAAGTCAACAGAATGATGTCCTGTTATCCATCTTCATAGTCGACAGGAGTGCCGTGCGTGGACCTTGAAGCGAGGAAGTTTGCCACAAAATTGATCCGCTGCATTCCTGTGGGAGGATTGTCGATGGATTTCCGCTTGGTGTTTGGTTTGGAGGTTGTGTGCGCAGGATTCGTGTTATCTGGCCGCAATTTCTTCATCTTCGCTTCTGGTGATGGAGGGATAGTAGATTGGGAAGCATTTCCCAGGTAAATCAAACTGCTGGATGACTGGTGTAGGAGATCCTCGTGAACGGGTTTTTGAGTTGCGCCTGTTGGAGGCAGATGTAGGGAAAGAGGAGTAGAGTGGAGACTGACAGAAACAATACCCTCATGAGAAGAGCCTGGTAGATACTTGAAGTTTTAGGTTGGTGTGTCTGTAGAGCCTGGTGACAGTAGATGATTGCAGAAAATGAGGGTTGACTTTGGGGGCTCGATGGAAGGGCTTGGAAAGGCTGTCCTTTGTTGTTTGCTCGGTTCCTCTAGGGCTTGCCTTTACCCTTCCCAGACGGAGGGGATTTGTCGGAGCACATGCAAGACATTTGATGTATCGCTGGCAAAGGGCGCTCTCTCTTCTCTGGGTGGATTTGAGATGTCCTTGGAGTGGGTCGTGTCCGATGCGGAGCTGGCTGGAGAAACATCTGAAATTAATGGATAACGATTAACATGAATCAAATTGTCTATGTTGTGGTTAGCGTTGCTGACGTTTGGAAGGCGTTTGGGCTGCCACTTCGTTCCAAGCATTGCGATAGGATTTTTCTTTACTTCGTGGAAGTCATTTCTGTCTCGACTGGGGCTGCTGCTCCCAACTGTAAAGGCGGAGCCGGCGAGAGCGTGAGGGAAGGAGGACGTGCATGACGGCTTGATGGGCATCGGGTACCACCTCTACGGCGATGTTCGAACCGTCTGATTCCACTGTCTAAAATCTTGCCCATCATCTCCCTGTGAAAGCATCTTGGTAATTCAATGTCAAGACATGGTTTAGAAACGTCACTGAAATACTGACAGCTTCTAAACGGGGAAGCTGAATATCTGTCCAGTATGAAATAAAACTGTTGAAAAGACAAGCAAAATTCCACTGTAGTAAAATTCTAGCGTGTTTAAAGAGGGTGGAGGGCAAAAATACCATGAAGGAGGATGTGACACTTGAGTATAACAAATTAATCTAATAGGTGTCAAAAATGATTGCGCAAATCTATTAAGCAAGAAAGAAAGGCTGAAAAACACTGCCGGCATTGCCTAAAGCAAAAGTTACAACACCGACATGAGAAAGGTGACTTGTATTAAATGTGCAAGAAGAAGGAGATTAAAGGACAGGTTACAAGGATAGCTTACGCACTTTCGAGATGAGAACTTCCTAATGTTGACTGAGGAAAACTTGAAGAAGGATGAGAAAAGGGTGTAAAGAACCAGCTTGAAGAAGGGCGTGGTTCGGATCAGGGAGTACCTGGGTAGAACACAGGACACCGCGCTGGCCACCAGTGGTAACACTTCTCAAATCATATAGAAAATCACCCTCACAATTCGGATCATCAGAGCATCTAACCTCAGGAAATTAACAGAAAGCAATTGCATAACCAAAATGCAATCAGAAGATCAGTCCCTAAAATAATGTGAAACAGAAGTACTACAATAAATAGAGGTTTAAAAATGAAGTCGCAGAAGTGCTCTGATTTATTATCTCTATCTACAGACTTCAACTGCCTCCAGATTCTCAAAGAATTATACAAATATGATTTAAATGATATAGAAGATGGCCAATGAAAGAACAGATAATGGAAGAGTCAAGAGAAAGTAGAATAACCCAGAGGGGAAAGAGAACCAATAGGAATGATATGGGATAATGGGGGGAACATGAATCAGGAGCAATGCCCTGAATGACAATGAAGGAAGAATACAAAAGAGACATGTTGCTGGGTGGAGATGATGAATAGAATATGGAAATGAGATAGAAAGGCATGTACAGCTGGAAATAGTACAACAATTTCAATGAATAGAACTGTACAAATTAAACCCTTACAATAACAATGCCTCAAAATGAGTAGATCTACTAGCACTTCGTTACATTTTCAGGGGAAAATTTCTGGGCTTAATAATGACTTTTTCCATTTGTTACACTCGTAGACATGACTTATAGATAGATCTAATCAATAATTCTGGGGCAATTACAAAATCGAAAAAAAAACTCCCGAAAACCAAGGCGCTGCATTCGCTTTTCCCAGGTGATATCGGAACTGTCTTTTGTTCTCGAGATACCGATTTTTGTGTACCTATTCGCATGTGAGCGCGAGAGCGCCATCTTGCGTTTGTGGGGTGTTGAGGCCAAGGGTAAATTCAATCATGAAGGGTTCATGAATGGTAGCGGACACTCACTTACTGTATTCGCTGTTATTTTCGCGCGATTAATTTTTCGCGCTTAGAGGCCTCGAAACATATTTGTGGGTTCTTAAATTCGCGCTGCATTTATGTACGGACGCATTTTAACCTATGTAAAGCATGCATAAGAAAGCATGCTCATATTTTCGCGTGTTTTTTAATTCGCGCCGTACGATCTTTGCGCGAAATCCGCGAAAATTAATGTACCGCGAAAATTTCCACGTTTACAGTAAACCGACCAGCCCCCGTCGCCTTCGGCAACGGGGCTGTGTATAGTTACGTTTACAGTTACTACGACTAGCCCGCACACGAAGTGTGCGGGCTACGCTTTATTGACATTTAACGGCGATGTGAAGTCCGTTTTTTGGAGCTTTTCCGGGCAATAACTTAAATCCTTGTCATTAAAATACCGGATATATTACTTTAATATATACTTACATATCAGGCCGGTACACTATCGTCTTTGTTGGTGAATCTTCTTATGTGTAATTTGGGGGTCAAAATTTCCAAACTTCTCCAGTAGAACAATTCGTGGTCATAGCATGCATAGGTTTGTCTTCGTAATACGCATGCGTCATGGATATTGCCGTGATTAGACTTTAGACAAGTCATTAAAACCATAATTATATTTTTATGCCATTTCATGGTAATTAACCAAAATATCTGAGATTACTTACATTAGTAGTCATGAATTATTTGTTATGTTAGTTTTTGATTCCATTTTTCCGGCATCAGCCTCTTTTTCGTAACAAAATTTACAAACTATAAAGAAAGAACGTCTTGATCGAGGCTACTCCAGGGTCCCCCTTTTATTCAAGCTTTATCAATATGGCGAATCGGGCAAATTTACGATACTGACGAAAACCCAAAGAAAATCTTCTTATTCTGGGAGCTATTCATGTTTGTTTTTATTTACCATATTCCGGCTGGTATGCTTAGGTAAGTGGCATTGCATGTATGTGTATCATTTGTTATAAACAGTTTTTGGGGGTTGAATTTCATCGTTTTATTGGGGAAAACGGTGAGCTTGGGCCAGATGCATATGTTTACTTCAGGACGCCGCCACTTCGTGGCGGCGTCTCGGGGCTACGTTTACAGTAAATTATGCGAGGTCCATACAATACAAGAGTTGTAACATTTTTCAGAAATAAACCACTCATTTTTAAACATTGACTTTCAGTCTCTTTTATTCTGTTTCACTAATAAATCGTTGAAATACTTACACTTTTCCGCTTTCGTTTTGCCTTTGTCTCGTAAAACGCAGCGGTTTCTTCTTCTTCTTTCGTTAGGTTTAATGGCAATCAGTCATATTTGACTATTATCGCCAAGCAATGCGATAGAAATTAAAGGTGTTGTCAAATGAAAATAAAAAAAGGAAAATATGAAAGTAAGAATGATTTTAATAATGCCCGTTATTGGCTTTTTAATGAGTTTGATAATGATATTTGGGATAGGGATGCTGGTGGTGATAATGATGGTCGCTAGCTGATCTTTTGCAAATAATTTTCAAATAAATTTTGCTAATCTAGTATAAATGGCTCTTTCATATTCTGCCTTATTATAGGACCATTCTAATTGGTCACGTGTGTGACCGAAATTATGCAAAATCTTGACTTTAATTGGCTATAACTCTAACAATTTTAAAGATATACTGATTTAATCATGCTAACATATTTTCTTGGCTATCATTTGGAAAAATTTTTTTATATTTACAATATGCATGTTCAAGGTCAGAGGTCAAAAGAAGTGGGTCACGTGTGTGACTTAGTACAGCTAGAACGGCATGATTAAGAAAGTTCAATTTCATTTTGATATTCATGTGAGTTTTAAAATGATGAAATGTTCTTATTGCTGTGAGATATGCATTATGGACCTGCTAACCATAAAATAACACTGGAAAGGAGTCATCTCAGAATTTCTTTTTTTTTAATACATGCCTTATCGTGATTTCGGGTCTCGTGTGTGACATTTGAAAAATATTATATATAAACAAACACAAAAAGAAAGTTCCCCCTATTTCAAATATCAATAATTTTTTAAATAGGAGGAGTTCAAGAAATCTAATTATATGCATGTAGGGAATTTAATTAGCTACAATGGGAGCGAATTTTAGGGAATATCATGAAGTCATGCTGCAGTGAGCAATGGTTGAATGCAAAAATGTCATTTTTTGAAGTTCGCAAGCCTAAAATCACAACTTTGATTCAATGATATCGGACCAAATTTTTAGATTTTGAACATTTCACGCATCAGAATGTACGAAAAACGTGCTTCCAAACATACGCAAAGGACGTTTGCGTAAAATTTCACGGTTGAGTGAGCATGCAGCAAAAATTGCCAAAACTGCGATTTATGGTGAAATTGATCAAATATGATTTAAATTCATGTCTAGGATCGAAGAGTGTTTTTAACTTTTGCAAAAAAAATTAATCAATTCACGGTTCAATGAACACCATAGAATACCATGTGAAAAACAATAAATAAGTATTCTTTCCATTTTCTACATTAAAAATCATGTGAATCATCTGTTTTTGTATTATTTATGACCGGTGCACGTGTGTACATGATCATATTGCATTTACTAAAACTTTCATGCTTCAGTGAGCACGTGGCACTGGAAAAGCTGTTTTTTTTTAATTTAGAGACCAAAATTAAATTGCTTACTTTGCTTAACCATAACAATTCGTTTGAAAGTATTCATTTAAATTTCATTTTCGCAAAAATCCCGATTTTTTATGCTTCAGTGAACACAAGATATGAGAAAAACATGAAAAAAGGAAATAAGTTTATGGCCCTGGCACGGCCTAATATGGTAAGTCCGATTCTCAATTTGACCAAAGTTCCTGTTATGATGAAATGACGTCTTAAAGATTTGTACCAAGTTTCAGGAATTAACTCACAGCATAACGAAAAAAAAATTGACAATGAAAATTAGCAATATTTGACGTTTGTTCACTTTATGTTCAAACTCTAAACGTAAAGTCAATGGGAAG
>CALNVZ010001721.1:44040262-44050484 GCA_940671915.1 Paracentrotus lividus | reverse complement strand
AAGAGAGAGATAAAAAGAGGTAGATATTTCACTAAATAATATTACTTGGATTAAGATATATAACCTAAAGATAAGTATTCTGGTTTGTGCAGCGCTTAATCTACTCCATTTTAATAAGTTAGATATAAGATGTTTTAAAGCAAGGCGACTCTCTCAGCCCAATGTGAAATGTGCCTATTCTTGCCATTGTGGCCATGTATTCAGTGTACAAGAATTTTATTAATATTTGACTTGTTCGGAGCACTCCAAATAATGGGAGTGGACTTTATTTGGTTTAAATTTCAAAGAGGATTTGTTGGAATGATAAAAGAAACTAATAATATATATGAATCCTTGTATTGACACTGATGTATTTAAATGTATTTCGTACATGTTTAAGTGATTTTTCACAATCTTTCTAAATTCTTCAAGATGGAATATTATACATTGAATTTTGTTATATCCATTTTCATTTTTAAATTGTATTACATTTGGCTTCTTCCTGTTCAGTGACACAATCAACAAGCTCAGGCTCGTTGGGCCCCGCCCCCCCCTAGCAAAAAAAAAAAAAAGAAGGAAAAAAAAAAGCGCAGTAAAATAGACGAGCGGGCCGATTAACCTCCAACCTTACCCTATAGCTGATACGTGACCTCTTTGAAGGCCGAAGGTCAAAAAAAAAAAAAAATGAAATCATAACGGCCGTTACAAAGAAACCGAATGGTTAGAGAATGATTGCGATCATTTTCAAAAATTGGCTGTGGTTTTCATTATTAAAAATACTTTTCAAGAATGCTACAATATGAGACCTTCAAATTGGTTAATATTAAACTTTGAATCATATGTTTATACAATTTTTATGTAAAGAAATAACCTTTTTTAATCCAAGGATGTGAATGATGTACATAAAGACATGTTATCAAGCTGAATAAAAACATACTCAATAGCTCTCATTTCTTTTGTTGTCTGAATTAAGTGCCACTTCAATTTGACGATGAGGAATTTGGGATAAGGGGGGGGGGGGTGGCCTGTACGTTTCAAAGGAGAACAAACGACACTATCTAATCGTAGATAAGGCGTTATACAGGTGCGTCCCAGAAAAGTATACCTAACTTTAGCTGCCTCATATTAAATTATTATAGCCTGTGTGACTTGAAATATATATCATGATAAGAACAATCATATTCTTTTAAATGGTACCAAAATACCAAACATATATCTTGTTGTGACGGATGACTAAGCAGTTGGGCTTTAAAAAACAAGTGTAAAAAGTACCCTGTCCTAAGTTTGAGCAAAGCAGCCCTTGCATTTTGATAGATCAAGTAATCCTTTGTGCCTAATGAATGGACTGAGAAGGCTGACCTCAAACGAACAATGAATGATAGAAGGCCAGGTGCCTTCTCAGACACTTGGTACAGATCATTTTGACCAATGTTTTTAAACACTTGAGTGTTCAGTCATTCATGAGAGTATCGGTATGATTTTGGTATCATTAGATAGAATATGAATCACTCTTTGTCATGAAAATCAAAATTAATTACACATAAGTTTACATTTTTAATATGAGGCTCTCAAAGTTGGGTATACTTTTATCTGGGACGCACTGTATACTTGTAATTGTTAATGATGATAATGTTGACAGTTTGATGAAAATGGTCTTGATGTTGGCGATGATATAACGGTATTAATAGTGATATTTGGGATAATGATGCTGGGTGGTGGTGATTATGTTTCTATGATATTTGTGATGAGATATGGTTATCGTGATATTTGTGATGATGATGATGGTTATTGTGATATTTGTGATGATGTGGTGGTGATTATGTTATATTGTGGATGATGATGATGGTGGTGGTGATTATGTTTATATTTGTGATGATGGTGTTGTGGTGATTATGTTTATATTTGGTGATGATGATGGTGGTGGTGGTGATTATGTTTATATTTGTGATGATGATGATGGTGGTGGTGATTATGTTTATATTGTGATGATTATGGTGGTGGTGATGATGGTTATCGTGATATTTGTGATGATGGTGTGGTGGTGATTATGTTTATATTTGTGGATGATTGTGGCACCGTGGTGGTGAGTATGTTTAAATTTGTGGTGGTGGTGATGATGGTGTCATGATATGTGATGATGGTGTTTGGTGGTGGTAATAATGATATTGGTGCAGGTGCACAGGATTAGGGCATAGTGGCGGGATGATAATTTGTTAACTCCAGTTAGACCTACTGATTGTGAGGTGAAAACATCAGTCCTCCCGAACAATCAAGACGAGATATAAATTCAGATAGATAAAAAAATAGAGGAATTTGGTTAAAGATAGAAGATTCTATAAAAATACTCTTACTACATGTGTACAAGGAGTAATATAAAGGACGATAAACTCGATGCAACGGAAAATGAAAATAACCCTCAGTGATCCCAGCTGCATGTAACGATAGTGTTAAAATATATATACATGTATTTTATTTAAAGATCCCTGATGGACAACCTTACATTGATTGAAAGCTAATACCATAAGTACTAAAATAAAATTCAGTTTTCATAATGAAGGGATGCCCACACATATAAGGCGCCTTCTCCAAACAAAGTGTGTCAAGTTTCCCGCAGCTTCCCGTCGAAGACGGGAACAATCGGCTTTCGATCTGCTTTAAGATTTCGGGATTCTATTCAAAAGCCGATAAATCGTCAATATACACAGGCAAATGGTAAATACTAATCATTTTGCTTCAAATTAGTCAGTTTTTTTTACCTGAGAGGCTAATTCTTCAGCAGAAGACAATTTCTCCAGTTAAATATATTGATATGAAGAAACTACAGCATGTTCACAGTGATGCTTCTGTGTGATGTGTGTTATGACTGTAAAGAGAAATATGTATCTATAAATTTAACTATTTTTGAACAAAAATTTATTAGGGTGAAAACATAGAACAATTTTTACCACTGGCCAATTATTTTTAATATTACCCTACCCTCTTCAACATTCGGCTCTGAACAAGACCACTATGAAATGCCATATTGTCTAGAATGTTCCTATATTGAAACATGCCCTATGAAGTATTTTTCCACGGTGGTCATATTGGATTACATACAGCAACCTACACATGTCATCCATCAGTTTTTATACTACCATAACATATTGTATAATCTACCCATACACCTAAAAAATGCTATAATAATCTCATTTCATGTTAATACACACATAACTGAGAAAATGTTCATGATTTGGTTTAACAATTCAATGAAAAGGGGACAATGAATAAACCTGAGCTTTTATTTGTATTTTTTTTGGATTTGACTTAAAAACTTGCAAATTGTTCCAGCAGCTCATTGATAATCTGAGACCTCTTCGGAATCATATCTTTGCAATGGAACATCCAATGTGTGATTCAAGTGTCAGATTGTTTCTTTTGACATGCTCTGTCCGGTAGTCGGCCTAGTTAAAAATATATTTTAAAAGAAACTTAAAATTTTAGTGGTCACCCTAAAAAAGTATTCATAAAAAATTGATCGAACGTGTACACTTTTAATCTAAATCAGAAGAAGAAGAAGAAGCAAGATCCGACATGGTTCGTCAATTTATTCGGTGAAAACAGGCAATTAGGGAAATAAGATAATGGGCGATTCTTTGAAAAGTGAACCTTTTTGGGAAAAATAAATTTTTTCCCCTTTTTGTTTATAACTGCACATTCATATAGAGCATTGTCTGACGTTTCATGAAATGCATTTTTATCTTAATTTTACAAATTTGTCTTGCTCATTTGCATAAATTAACATATATAAAATTTGAATAGAAAATGGTACTAAAATATTATTTGTTTGACCCTGACTTGATTGTATATTGATGGTCTCCTTACTTTGATTATTGCATTATATCCTTTTTTCACTTCATTCCTTTAACTTTTAACTGAAATAATAATGGTGTTGAATTGATTGTCTTTACTAAGAGAAATTAACTACCATCAAATGTCACATACGTGACCCCCACCACGAAAAGTTAACGCCCCCCGAAAACCGAAGTTCTTATTATAGGTTTTTCCCGCCCAATTTCATAGGTTTGTCATTCAAACCTTATAGAAGGTTCATTCAAATTCAAGCGATACCTTTTCCCGATCGATATCGGCATTTTAATTTTAAAATACGGGGAATCAAGTTCATTCATAGACACGAAGCTTTATTTTAAGAGCATTTAATTTCATAATTGGGGCAAAACCATTTCCATATATTGCAATCAATCTATTTTCTCCCGTACGTAATTTTTATTTACAGCAAACAAGATCTTTAAACGCGCATACAAGTTCATTAATGTATTACAATTTAGCATTATGTTCATTCAAATTAACGAGGCATCGTTTTTAGGAGCCCAATTAGCCTGTTCGGAATCAATTTCATTTTGAGGAACTCAATTTAAAAAACGTCCATTCAGTTTAAAATTCCATTTAGTTTTTTTGTGTTTTTCCCTTCATTCTCTATATATTTTCGCATTATACAAAGATTTTCATAGCATTGGTGTGCCTATAATTATTTAGGCTTTATCTTTTAAATCATGTTTTAAACTATGATTTTATCTGACATTATTCCACATCTCCATTGTGGGAGATCAAAGGAGCCTGACGAGTTTGGACCCCCCCCCCACCTCATCCGAGCCCATAATTGAGAAAAAAGTGCATAAAATCTGGTTTTTGCGGAGCGCCAAACGTAAAACATCCTCAAAAAAAAAAAAAAAAAAAAAAAAAAAAAAAAGAGAAGAGAGAGAGAAAAACAAAAGCAGGATACATTATTTATGGATGACCGACTTTACCCTACCCATACCACGGGTGAAAATATGACTGTGAGGGTGACCGAATGCCGAAATATCTTCACACCTACCCCCACCCTTTTCCAAACTCCCCGCTCCTTTTTGCTCGGCCAGCGTAACGCAAAATAAATTCGACTGTCCAAGAATCTGAAATATAAATTTTGGCCCCCCATAAAATCCTGAATCCGCGACTGTTAAAATTGGTGCTTTGTATTGTTTTTTTAAAGGTCATTTAAATATATATAATAAGCTGTTGTCTATTTTTCCGTGGTTGTATTTTGTTCTATTCGCATCTGATATTAATCTTATATCAAAGAAACTTTTTTTTTTTTTTTTTTTTTGCTTTCAAAGCAAAAAAAAACAAAAATTGTTTATTCTTTTAATCTTACGTCCTGTATTAGTCGAAGGCAACTTAAAGAGACACATTTCATCATGAATTTTTTTTTTCCTTTTTTAGTTCGTACATTACAGATATATTGTTTATTTGTCTTTTAAATATATATATTTATGGGGCATATAAGGGCCTTTTCATAAGCCTTTTCTTTCATAAATAGTCCATGTGAAAATCAAGTCTTGATTTTAATAGGGTAACATACAAGTTTTGGTATTACTTTACATAATAAATTATATGTGCGTTGTCCAGTGTTCTTTCTTTTTGTCTTTGCATCCACTATTTCATTTTCGTTGCTATGAGGGACTTATCCATGCAGGGTAAACAAAAGTCATGGTAAACCGTTTTGATAACCTATAATGTCATGTCTTCTTGACGATGAATCTTAAATAGAATGCACTTATTTTTAACATGCTTGCCTTGATAATGAATTTGAATGACCCAAGAAAGTCCGAGGCCATCCCCATTTGAATTTGAATGCATATTTCTAATAATCTATGCATAAAGTTTCAATGTGAACGACTGTTTTTTCTAAATGTATTGCACGGATAACTAATTCGATCGAGCGAAAATAAAAATTAAACATTCCCAATTCTAAGGTTGAATGTTCTTTGTCTAAACTTAGATGACTGATTCGAAAAATGCTTTACAAGAATTCAAATCTCAAACGAAGCAAAAATGAAATTAAAACGAAAATTCTTTAAACGCTTATGCTACTTTTTAAAATCGACTTGGCACATTTAAAAAGATCATTGCATAAATAAATGAATTGAACGAACTTAATGTAAGTTTAAATGGAGGTTGGCCAAACGATCACAACTGTGGTGAAATTGAATGATCTTAAAATAGATTCAAATGATAATTGTATGAAAGTGACCGGGAAAACCTATATTATTACAATTTTTCTCCAAAGCTAGATATAATGTGCCTTGCATCTCACCAAATATGAAGCCATGGTATCTTTTAATTTAGTTATTAATTAACTTTGAAATTTGTCACACACGTGACCCATTGGTCACGTGTGTGACCAAACATGGCCATGCCTGAAAACGGGGACTATGCTATTCATATCAATTCTAATTGTAAACTTAAGGGAAGAGGGCGCTATCATCTCTACGCAAAGCGAACGCGGCCATAGATTTTTTGTATTTGCACAGTTTTTTCACCTTTTTTTCTTGATTATGGCGAGCAACTATCTTTTCAAAGAAATGATCAACTTGAAAGTAGACCTAGAGAGTCCATTTTTCAAAAATGAGATAACTTATTGCAAAGGGAAAAAAAAGTCCTGTCACTGTGTCAATTCGAAATCCTAGTAAGATCAAATTCCTGTACAATATGGCCAATTTTTGCTCTCAAAATAGCTCATACGCTGCATAGTCATCTTCCTCGATTACGCATAATTATATGACATCTAATGATCAAGCAGTTTTTAAAAGCTTGAATTCTCAGCTTTCCAAATATGGTACATTCATCTCGATTGGTTAAAAAAAAGTCCTGTCACTTTGAACATTATCACAAACGAATCTTTACTCGATGGGTCAATATTTCCCCATATCACATGCATATCGAATGTGGACGGCGTCTTCGCAAGATGTGACAAGATCACTCTTTATATCAATAATCGTTAGGAACATCAATCTATGTGAAATAAAGATTCTGATTAACAACTTTAGCACAATGGTGTTATAGGCTTGCCAAAATGTTTTTTTCCCCAATCTGGTCTGAAGCATCTATCTACGAAAACTATGATAAAAGTTCAATTATTTATTTCATGTCCAGGACTAATTTCCTCGAACGGATCGACTGACAATTCCATTACACCGACAGGGAAGTTTTCTTAGGCGAGTTTTTGTGCGCTAAGTAATAATTGCATGCAGTTGTCAATCGGTCGCTTCCCGCCGTTAGCGCGGGTTTTGTTTTCAGCTGCGTGCATTTCCACTAAACTCATGAATGTAATGTTGCGTTTCCCCTCCTCAATAATGGACGCGTCTTTATGTTAAGTTTAATGTCATACGTTAGATTTACATTCACGTGGAGTAGAAATTGATAAATTTAAAAAATAAATTTTTGCTTTTTGATTTTCACTGCATATTCAAATAGAGCAATGTCCGAAGTTTCATGAACTGAATTTTTTTCGTGATTTTTGCATTGTTCAGCTCATTTGCATAAATTAATTAACATGAATGATAATTAAAGGAAAAAATGTACATAAATATCTTTTTTTTTTTAACCCTGACTGGAATGGATATGCTGACTTCCTTACTTGGATTGCTGTCATATATTATTATTTTATCTCTATTCTTTTTAATCTAACCCCCAAAATAATGTTGTTAAATAAAGATAATCAAACCCTGGACCAGAAAACACAAAAGGTTTGGTGCCAGGTAAAAATGGCAGAGGCAAAAAGGCAGAGGTAAAAATGGCAGAGGTAAAAATGGCAGAGGCAAAAATGGCAGAGGCAAAAATGGCAGAGGTAAAAATGGCAGAGGTAAAAATGGTAGAGGTAAAAATGGCAGAGGTAAAAATGGCGGAGGTAAAAAGGCAGAGGTAAAAATGGCGGCGGAAAAAATGACAGAAGTAAAATGGAATGTCTTACGCTATCCAATTGTCATAGCAAAGCAAATGCCTATAATTATGGCAAATTCCTAAGGAAAGGGATAAAACATTAAAAAGAAAACTAATGAGAAGGGGTTTTCAAAAATCAATGCTGGACTACCTGGAGGGGTCCTTATCTTTAAAATTGACTGACTTCCATTTGTACTATCCGCTTATGAGATGTTGTTAATATAATACCGAAGTGAACGATTGTTATATTAATTTTACATTATTGCCTTTTAACTGTGCATGTTATAACAATTATATTTGGGGTATTTTATCCTTTATAATAATTATGATGTAAAAGTAAAGAAGTATTACTTTCGTTTAAAAATGTTTTGTTTGTTCATCTGCATTTATCAATGACCATTCACACCAAAGTTAGAAATGAGTTCCAACATACACTGACACGTAACTTGATATGAATATAAGTATAGGACTATAGTGCAAGTGGAAATACATTGTTCCAAAGTTGTCAATATTGATGGGTTGATGTGATTATGGCGTATATTAACGTTTGGGGTTTCAATTTAAATTTTATGCGTATAAACTCATTTCTAATCATGTCCATCAGTAATGTGAAATCAATGTGGTGGGGGCGGTCATAAAGGTCTGAATTATTCACTTTCATGTGAATTAATTTTTTTGCATTTACTTCAAAATTGTTCTGCAATAATAATTTATGCGAAAAAACAAAGAAAACATAAGAAGTTCATAAAACAATGAAATACATAAGGAATTTATTTCGATACCAAATTTTTTCCAAGTACAATTGTTAGGAAACCTATAAATATTATGCAAACACAACATTACCATTCCAGAAGCTTTATAGTTATATTAGAAACGAATTTATGACTTCATGCAATGCATAAATTAGCATAATTAATCCATATTAAATAAATTATTATTATTTTGGAAAAATGAACAGTGCTTAAATTTCTTGTAGTTTACATCACACACTACCATCGTGCAATTTTTCGACGCTCTCACGCGATCAACAGCCGAGATCTTAGAGGGGGCATCATGGCATGTCCCCAATCCCTCCACGCCCCCCCCCCCCCCAGTCCTGACAGCTACCAAAACACCCCAGTGACTGATTAGAGTTGAGTTCATAAAAGTTTCTACAGCGGATAATTGCTCAAATGTACATTACTGCATATATAAACACAACACAAAAGAAAGTTCCCCCTATTTCAAATATCAATAATTTTTTTAATAGGAGGAGTTCAAAAAATCTAATTATATGTCCATGTAGGGAATTTAATTAGCAACCATGGGAGTGAATTTTAGGAAAAATCATGTTGTCATGCTTCAGTGAGCAATGGTTGAATGCAAAAATGTCATTTTTTGAAGTTCGCAAGCCTAAAATCACAACTTTGATTCAATGATATCGGACCAATTTTTAGATTTTGAACATTTCACGCATCAAAATGTACGCAAAACGTGCTTCCAAACACATACGCAAAGGACGTTTGCGAAAAATTTCACGGTTGAGTGAGCATGCAGCAAAAATGACAAATCTGCGATTTTTACTTCTTTGCCATGGTAAAATTGATCAAATATGATGGGATCCATGTCTAGGAAGAGTGTATTTAACTTTTGCAAAAAATTTAAATCAATTCACGGTTGAATGAACACCAGAAAATACCATATGTGAAAACAACTAAGTAAGTATTCTTTCCATTTTGTACACTAAAAATCATGTGAATATCTGTTTTTGTATTATTCTATGCACGGTGTACATGATCCTATTGCATTTATTAAAACTTTCATGCTTCAGTGAGCACGTGGCACTGGAAAAGCTGTTTTTTGATGTCGAGACAAAAATTAAATTGCTTACTTTGCTTAACCATAGCAATTCGTTTGAAAGTATTCATTTGATTTCATTTTCGCAAAAATCCCGATTTTTTTATGCTTCAGTGAACACAAGATATGAGAAAAACATGAAAAAAGGAAGAAGGTTTACGGCCCTGGTACGGCCTAATGGTAGGTCTGATCTCAATTTGACCAAAGTTCCTGTTAGTTAATGACTTCTTAAAGATTTGTGCCGAGTTTCAAGAATTAACTCACAGTATAACGACCAAAAAAATGACAATGAAATTGGGCAATATTTGACTTTTGTTCACTATTGATTTCCTTCATTCCTATTTTTGAAAAATTCGGACTCTTAGCGTACTTTTTCAAGTTGATCATTTCTTTGAAAAGATAGTTGCTCGCCATAATCAAGAAAAAAAGGTGAAAAAACTGTGCAAAATACAAAAAATCTATGGCCGCGTTCGCTTTGCGTAGAGTGATAGCGCCCTCTTCCCCTTAAGTTTACAATTAGAATTGATATGAATAGCATAGTCCCCGTTTTCAGGCATGGCCATAGTTGGTCACACACGTGACCAATGGGTCACGTGTGTGACAAATTTCAAAGTTAATTAATAACTAAATTAAAAGATACCATGGCTTC
>CALNVZ010001721.1:44028338-44038837 GCA_940671915.1 Paracentrotus lividus | reverse complement strand
ACCGTACATTCAAAACCCATGGGTCACCAACGTACGGCATATCTACAAATTCTTATCAGACAAAAATTCTAAGTGGTATGTTTCTTTTTGTCGGTTTTTCTTCTCGTTTGCCATGGTGAATAATATGATAGACATTTTCTGACTTTAATTAACATTTTCCATCCCAGAAAGTTGCAAAATCACCGACTGGTACTTATGCACATCCGGTCCGATATCGAGGTTTCAGCCCCGTTGTTTTCGGCGACTCAATGCCACTTGCCGTACGCGAGTTGGTAATTTACAATTTCGCTTTCAGTTGAGAAAAAGAACTCAAATAAACATAGGAATAAGTATAACATGTCTATCTCATCAATAGACAAGTCGATTCTTCATCATATTTTCACAATATGAGCGAAAAAAAGCATGAAACCATACGTAAATCAAAAAGGTGTCATAGACTTCACACATAAGAATTCCTAATATAGAGGAAACGATGTACATGTGACCCCTGACCCAATGACGTCACAGAGCTCCATCGTAATTGAAAATTCCCTATAAGAACACTGGTGAGGCTTTTCTCCTGTGTGTTGTTTTAAGTGACATTGAGATGACTTTTCATTGAAAGTTTTATTGCAATATGAAAACTGTTTAAAGGCGTCTTCTCCAATCAAAAGGCGTCGTTTTACGGTTCCTGGGAAGCATTCGCTTTCAGCTTTTACATGCTTAATGTTTAATCCTATAAATCGGTTTTGGGACAAAAGACCCGGGAAAAACGACCCTTTTGAATGGAGAGGCTCTTTAAACATTTTCTCCTGTGTCTGTTTTAAAGTGGTCTATCAAGAACAATCATCCTGAAAACGTTTATTAGTGCATAAAAACACTGATGAGGCTTTTCTCCTGTTGTGTATTTTCAGTGATCACTCAGATATAATGTTTCCTGTGAGAACGTGTACAGCAATAAGAACACTGATAAGGCTTTCTCCTGTGTGATGTTTTTAAAGTGATTATTGATATCAATTTTGCTGTGAGAACATTTTAAGCTGCCATGAGATAAAAAATATTATTCTCACCTTCATCTTCTCCTGATGTTATTTGTTTGATATTTCTGCTGCCCTCGCTGCACTCGGCAAGTGAAGAACCTGTCCATCTGCAAAAAGAACCTTATATCAGTTTCACATCAACCAATTGAAAACATATTGGTCCAGGCAGCATTTGTAATAATAATGGCTTAAATAGTTTATTTTTTCAATTTCATGAGTTACATAACAGAACAAACTTTCAAAAAAGATTTCATTAAAGGGGGGCCAAAATTGGAATTCAGATTTTGGTACCCAAAAAAATTTCCGATCACATCGGGCAGCAAATAAGGTACATCAAAATTTTTTAAAGTGATAAATTTTGTTTCAGCCATCAAAAAAGGTCATCTGACATGAGGCAGGCCATAGGTGTAGGGTTACATTGGTCTATCAGGTCGGTAAGTCCAATTTCATTCCCTTTTTTTCCTTTTTTTTGTGCTTTGTATTTTTGGCCCTTCCCCCCCCCCTGTAATACTACTTTTGTTGCTCAATCAAACTGCTCTTTTCAGCATGTTGTTGCATTTGTATTTTTCCTCAACAGTCCACAGAGACAACTAACCCCCATATGCCCAAAACTATATTTATTGTATCTTTAAAGTTAAATTAGTTTTCTTGACATTGAACGTGGAAGATACTGTCTAAAAGTGATTTGGAATGGTGATAACAGTTCAGCCTAAGCATTATTCTGTGCGTGAGGTTTTGGAAATCGCCAGAATGATAAGAAATGTACCCAAATTCCAGCTTTGAATCAAACATGCACTTACAAAGAAATACATGTATGGGGCAAGACAATTATGTTCGGACCACAACATCAGCTATTTTGGTATTTTTGGGTCATATTATCACTAGTTTAGCAAATTTTAGAGAAATCTTTTTCTTGTGGAGCTTTAACGGGATGGATTTCTTCCCACATAGATGAAAAAACACGAAAGCTCACAATAATTTTCTTTAATCTTTCACATGTTCCTCTATACTAGATTACCTTTAAATAAATCATTCGTTAGAGAATCAATTAAAACTTCTTCAAGGTAATACAAAAAATAAATGCCTTAAAAATCAATAGAT
Source organism: Paracentrotus lividus (assembly GCA_940671915.1). Classification (NCBI taxonomy): domain Eukaryota; kingdom Metazoa; phylum Echinodermata; class Echinoidea; order Camarodonta; family Echinidae; genus Paracentrotus; species Paracentrotus lividus. Next base: position 44,036,717 of record CALNVZ010001721.1, on the reverse strand, counting down.
AACCTTGCTTTACGGCAAGAGGTTTCATCTCCTCTTGTCATTCTAAATATCTCGTAACAAATAAATTCTCATGCAACAATATCTCTGTAAAACAATGTGACAATGCTACTTTGCCGCTGATACAGTATTCCTTGCCCAGGAAAGAAGTACCAACAAATAAAATATTTTCACAGATTTCCCTGAATGGCTGGGAACCCTGGACAAATGCCTCATGCTCACCAAGATTTTTATTGTCCTGTGAGGAGGGTTATTGTCCACGGGTTATTCCAGAGATAAATTTGTCTTGGAATAATTGGTCGCAAGGGGTAAATTTACTCCAGGTTATTGTCTTGGGTGTGTCATCCAAGCAGGAGTTGTCAGGGTTGTCGTAAAAGCTAAATTGTTTTGAAATTTTTTTTAAATGTAAAATAAGTGCAGAAGATGGCAATTACCTGGCATGGATGTGGTCCAATTGTCATCTTAAGATTGATCATTTTCTCTCTCCCTCATCTCAAGTTTCTTCAAACTTTACAAAGTAGAGCTGGTAGTCTTCATCTCAGGTGGCAAGAGTTTCATAAATAACTTCCTTGCTTGATTTCTCTCATCTTTGTCACTTGACTTGGGATCATTTGATTCTATAAATATGAAAACATAAGAGATAGAATATGACATTTCCTTCATTCTTAGCTGCGGTCAAAACTCCCTGGTACCCTTTCGACCTGGATGTTATAGATATGACTGATGGGGTGGTGAATATACATCTTTGGACCGCCGGGATTGATATTTTCCGATGGGTTATATTTTTCCCAATGAAGAGCGAAGCAACTGATGGAAAATTACGATCACGAGGAAAAAATTTAATTCCTTTCGGTGGTCCAAAGAATGTTGTTTTACACACCCCATCAGTCAATATCTGTTATATTAGATAAGCCCCCCCAAAAAAAAAATAAAAAAATAAAAAAATAAATGGGGGCGACAAAAATTTTAGGGGAAAAAAAACAGATTTTTTTTTTTTTTATTTTTTTTTTTTAAACGCCCCCCCCCCAAAAAAAAAAAAGTTGGGGGCGGCAAAATAAAAAAATCAGCCATAAATTTTTTTGCCGCCCCCAACTTTTTTTTGGGGGGGGGCGTTTAGTGATGCACAGTGTAAAGTAAGAATTAAAAATTTGGCCGCCCCAACTTTTTTTTGGGGGGGGGCTTTTAAAAGAAAGAAATTAAAAAAAAAAAAAAAAAAAAATGGCTGCCCCCACCAAAAAATAAAATAAACAAAAATGGCCCCCCTCCCAAAAAAAAAACAAAAAAACTTCACGTCTTGCTAATTTAGTTTTACATAATACATCCGTGAACTTGCAAATCCATTGTTCAAGAGGGCGCCATACACTTCAAAAATATATCAATTGGACCAGCCGGTCAATATTGTCATCGAATTGGAGCGGCCAGGAAATATGCAGATTTCGATCATATCACGTGACGCGCTATGACCAATCACGCTTGGCTATCTAATATTGTAGAAAATTCATGCAGCGCACGTAACCATGCAGTGCACGTTGCATGTACGACGTGCAGGAAGTTTTTTCCAACACCCTATTACAGAAACGCAGGAATCGCAGAGAATTGACGCAACGACCTGTGCGTGCAATGTGCATGCAACGCAGGCTACGTTTGGATCCTCCCGTCGCCTACGATGATTTGTGATGGCACATTACCAATCGGCTGTCTGCATTAAATAAGAGACTTTAAAAACTAACACATTCAATGATGTGGTTGCTCACTGGCATCCGGGAAAGAATTATACACAGTTTATTTTTGCCAAGTTGTCCTAAATGCTTTCAATTAACTTGAAATTGTTTTTTCATGTAACTGTAAAATAACAAGTCAAAAGATGGCAATTACCTGGCATGGAGGTAGGGTCAATTGTTCATCTAGATTTGATCATTTCTCTCTCGTCATCTCAGTTTCTTCAACCTTCTAAGTAGAGATGGTAGTCTCCATTCTCAGGTGGTCAGGAGTTTCACAAATAACTTCTTTCTTGATTTCTCTCATCTTGATTTTGGTAATTTTGTCTTTGAGATTTAAATTAAAACTGTAAAATGAAAAACAAGACAAAGGAAATATTAAATTTATAAGAACTTTCGTCTGAAAAATTTCTCTGCATACTTTGATTAAAAAACAAGCCAATAGTTTGTGGTCTCCCCTAACTTGTGGATTTCATAACATGAAGGTTTCCCCAGTACATGCTACCGGTAAACCAAATTTTGGATATGACAACAAAAGTTTTGCAGTTAAAATTTAACATTAGACCAACAAATTACCTTTGACCTCTCTTTTGACCTCAAAACAGCATGAAATTGAATGAATTATTAGGACTTCACCAGTAAATGTACATGGTATTTTGTCAACATTACAACAAACAAAAAAAAGAAAAGAACAATGCAGATAATTGAACATAATCAGAGTGCTAACCACCACCCAGCGTGACAATTAACAGAGCAACCTACTAGCTACAGGGATCTCAACCATAAATGGAGAAAAGAAGAAGAGAGAGAAGAAGAAGAGAAAAAATAATAATTATAATAAATTCATGATGTAGTATATATACAAATAGTCTTTAACATAAGTCACTAATAATCAATTGACATAATCAAATTACAGATAATTCATGATATGGTAATATATACAACATGAATTCCGGACTTAAATCAAAGTGGAAAGTGGTTTACTCTAAGTGCATCTATCAAACCAAAGTTTGGGTGCTGGATCTAACAGTTGTCACTAATCATAAGGAGTCTTCAAGATAAAGTTGTAATAATAATGACCATAACATAAACATATCCTATTATATATATATTTTCCCGAAGTACATCTATTACCATGTTAATACCAGACTCCTCAAATGGGTTCAACACTGCAAAAAGTGAACTGTTGATGCGTGCTTTTCACGTCAAAAGGCAAGTTCAATAGGAATCCACAGATCATGACCGGAACGGAATAAGAGACGTCATTAACTGGTGCAATAAAACAGCAAACCCAATCAACTGACCTCAAGCGTCAAGGTCGTCGAGTCAACACAGAAAACACAACAATCAACACCAAAAAAATTTGCCGCTTTGACCCTCATCTCGGATAGTCCAATATGTGTAAACACTCGATCCCCAAGTTTTAAGGCGGAAGACATTTACGTTGATAAGTTTGCTATTTTATCAATGAATAGAGTTGCTTTTTGGTCAGCTTGTTGTTTCAATTTCATCCCACGCTGGCACATTCTAATTTTGCCATGTTTCGCAAACAATGCGTGTGGTTCATTCAAAGTAAAGTCATATCTCCAAAAATGGTACCAGAAGATGTGGGAGGAGTTTACTCTTTCAGAATAGTAAAATAATTACGGTTTATAAATTGGTTTCCTTTTATTGACATTTTTTTTAGGTGTAAAGTTTTTTTTACTCACTGTATAGTAATCCGAGTGTATTGCAAGAGTGAGTCGAAGGGCATGAGAGGTACTCCCAGATCAAAAGCAAAAAATGCTCTGACAGTAAACAAATCATACATTAATAGTTCAAATGTTTCATTTAACATGTACATGCTTAAAACTCCACTTTAAAACTAGGAAAGCGCAAAAAAACCAGCTAAAACCAGCCCACTTTGCCTTTGTGGTTGAAAAATTTCAATGAGAAAGCCTTCTCTGCATGAGGCCTATCGATAGTCAAACAATCAATCATGTGCGCACGCAACATAAGTGAGCTCAGCTTGTTACGATCGGCTACTCATAGCTGCCAAATTTGAAATTTCAAATTAGTAATGATCAGATAAAAACATCAACATGTGCGCGAAGCGCACATCAGAGCGCGAGTGCGAAGTCCCTTGCAGCCGGGGTCCAGGGCCCGCCCCGAAGGGCCCTGGAACTCTGGGGTTCTAGCGCTCTCTGGTGCAATCTGAGCCCTATTTTGAGCATTTAAACCTTTTTTTTCTGTTGTTTTTAGGTGGAGCTTAGGTTGAGAAAATTATGCCAAAATTTTCATGATCTGAAGAGAATGAATAACTTCAATGAAATATGAGCATTCACAATATCACTTACATGTATCAATACATTTGGATTAATTATTAAAAAAAAAAAAAAAAAAACCTTACCACAGTTAGGTCTATGTAGCTGATGCTAAAATTACTGTTTGCGTCTACTGGAGGAAAAGTAAAGTTGAGTTATTTCAGTTGTATTGTTCAAACATTTGTTAATTCTGGATTCAGTTGCTTCCATCATGACACATAGATTGTTATTCATTGAGAGCTCTATATGTAGCTGACTTAGCTCTCCTAAGAAATTTGTCGTCAAGTTCTCTCAAGTAGCAAGGTCCCGTCTGCTGTTGTAGACATTGTTTTTTACGCATCCATTTTCACATTTATGGTCCAAAACCTAGAGAGAAGAGGAGACAAAATACGGTCGACGTTCGCTAGCGCGACATCAAACTGCATCACATCACAATTACACACAAGTGACTTGCACTTCGTACCATACTGTGTGTATGCACTAACTATCAACAGCATGCACGCGAATGCGCTGTGTTTCGTCTTTGCTGTGTGATGCCTAAGATCAACGTGCAGTCTTGAAATGGCCTTCCGCCTTCACTACGAATGCGCTGTTTTCGTGTGTTGCTCATGGCACGTACGTAACGGTACGCGCGTGCCGTAGTAGAACTACATAAACATGCATATAAACACTGCGGAGTGGTCATAATATAATACATCGTATAATGGCGTCATTTTATTTTAAAAGTGCATCGTATTTTCGTATAAGGGTAAAAAAATTCGTAATAATTACGAATTTTTCGTAACAGTTGTCAAGCTATACTACTGTACAGCAGGCACGGACATGCCCCGCACGCGCGAATATGGTAGACACATAACTTAAACCGACATAAAATCCAAAGACTCTGATTTAAAGACATTTCTTCCACTCAAATTTTGGGAAAAAACAGGTAATTTCGATAACAATGCCTCAAAATGAGGTAGATCTCTAGCAATCGTTACATTTTCAGGGAAATTTTCTGGGCCTGATAATGACTTTTTCCATTTGTTACACTCGTAGACATGACTTATAGATAGATCTAATCAATAATTCTGGGCAATACAAAAAATCGAAAAAACTCCCGAAAACCAAGGCGCTGCATTCGCTTTTCCCAGGCGATATCGGAACTGTCTTTTGTTCTCGAGATAACCGATTTTGTGTACCTATTCGCATGTGAGCGCGAGAGCGCCATCTTGCTTGTGGGTAACCTATAGCATGTTGAGGCCCACTACAACTTATGCATGGTCATTCATAATTGACCTTACACTAGAATACCTTATTGCAGCGTTTTCTTCCAATGAAAGTCATGCAGAAAGTGTCTTGAGCACCTACAGCCACACAGCAACTGAATCATCTGGACTAATGACATAGACTGCAGTAGGAAACTTACAGATAAACAAACTAATTTCATTTTTTAAAATCATATTTTACTCATCTTTCTTCAATAATTGAGTGTTTGGATGTTCCTTTTTACTATCCCTGATGTTTTTTAGTTTTTCTTTTTTTTCCTTGGATGAAAATTATTTTTAAATTTCCACTTTCTGAAAATTTCCCCGCACGTTTTTGGGCGGGAGAGGGAAAAAAAATTCAGTGATGTTTTAATTTTTTTTTTCATGATTTGGATTTGAAGATTTTTCCAAACTTATTCACTGTGTCCTAATATTGAACATAGACATATACTATAAAAAAAAAGAAAAGCTACTACTAATTTTGAGCAGAAAGTGATTGCAAAAAGGAGAAAAACCTTAGATAAAACAACATTGACAAGGTGCAAAATTTCCCCAAAAATATGGTACTGTAAAAGGGGTGTTTCCATTACTGCTACCTCGCTACACTTCCAATTTCTGCTATACACCTTTTCATTGGACTCGACCATTTATCCCGTTTCTGGATTGCTATTTTGCTCAATGATATAGGCCTATCGCCACCTTTCCTGATAATGGTATTTGCATAAGAAGGAATGTAATTTTGTGTGCGTGTATCTGTGGTGGCGCGCGATAAACGTCACGCGAAAATACGATACGAACTCGTAGGATTTTTACGCAAATCCTTGATCTGTAACGTTTCTTCCTTTTCTATATTTATCATTTTCATCATTATCTGTTAATAATAAGGGCCGTCTAGATGCTTCGATCGTTTTAATGTTTATTCGGGAGACGTAATATGGTACTAACAAATACAAGGCTTGTTGTCTGAGAAGCGACAGCGCAAGTGAGCAGCGTCAGAGCCTTCATTTGAAAGTCGAGAGTTCAAATCCGAAAAACCGAACGGATTTTTTTTTTTTCTTCTTCTTCTCTTGAGTTTTGATTTCTGACAGTCATTGACTGTCATTTTCACTTATTGAAAAACAGAAAAACACCTAAAAAATAAGATTTTTTTTTTTTTCTTAGAGATAATCATGTAGCCTAAAGTGGAGATACAGGATTTTCCTAGAGAGTTAGCCCTATGGGAACCCACTATTTTTTCAACACCCCCCCCAAAAAAAAAAAACAAGAAGAAATAAATATTAAAAAAAAATAGTTCACCACCATTTCTAACTTTCCTAGTGGATTTTTTTTTGACACTCAAGTTAAAAAAAGGTCCACAAGTCACCACATACGACTTTATCATAAAAAAGCCATTTATTTATATAGCTAATAAATAATTATCTATTATTGTAATTGATTCAATATCATTACACTCATATGTAGTAATTATCAACTTTGTTAATGACTATCGTATAATTTTTAATTTTTTTCTTTTCTTTTGGAGTTCATTCAATAATCAAGTTAATTATGCATCGGCTCAAATTCAATGATGTGGCTCGAAACTGTTCTTTAAACGTGTGATAACGAGAATAGTACATGTTTTTTTCTTTGAGTGCCAACAAAAAAAATCACTGGAAAGTTAGAATGGTGGTGAACTATTTTTTTTTTTTTTTTTTAATAATTTATTTCTTCTTTTTTTCTTTTTTTTTTTTTTTGGGGGGGGGTGTTGAAAAAAAATAGTGGGTTCCCATAGGCTAACTCTCTAGAAAATCCTGTACTGCCCACTTTAGGCTACACTGATTACTTTAAGAAAAAAAAAAAATCTTATTTTTAGGTGTTTTTCTGTTTTTCAATAAGTGAATGACAGTCAAGACTGTCAGAAAAATCAAACTCAAGAAGAGAAGAATGAAGAAAGAAAAAAAAATTCCGTCGGTTTTCGTTGAACCCGACTTTCATGAAGAGCCTCGGACGCTGCTCAACTTGCGCTGTCGCTTCTCAGACAACAATGCTTGGTATTTTGATCGCCGCATTTTATGTACATATGGCCTGACCCCGAAAGTGGATATCGGAGACTCGCGCATGCGCAGATTGTATCTGAAAACTCTCTTATTGTACTAAAACGTTCTCACAGAAAAGTCATCTCATTAGACACTTGAAAACACACACAGGAGAAAAACCTCATCAGTGTTCTTATTGCAATAAAACGTTCTCTCGGAAAAGTCAACTCCGTGAGCACTTGACAACGAACACAGGAGAAAAGCGTCATAGTGTTCTTATTGCGGTAAAATTTTCTCATGGAAAAAGTATCTCAATACACACTTCAGAACACATACAGGAGAACAGCCTGATCAGTGTTCTTATTGCGGTTAAACAGTCTCACAGAAAAGTGATCTCACTAGACGCGTGAAGACACGCACAGGAGAAAAGCCTCTTCCGGTGCTCTTATTGCAGTAAAAGGTTTTCACAGAAAAGGAGACTCAATGATCACTTGACAATGCACACAGGAGAAAAGCCTCATCAGTGTTCTTTTTGCGGTAAGATGTTCTTACAGAAAAAGCATCTCAGTGCACACTTCAGAAAACACACAGGAGAAAAGCTTCATCTGTGTTCTTATAGCAGTAAAACTTTCTTGCAAAAATGTCACGTAAGAACACACAGGACAACAACCTTTTTATTGCAATAAAACTCTGTCACAGAAAAGACATCTCATTGACCAATTGAAAATGCACTCAGGAGAAAAGCCTCATGGGTGTTCTTATTGCAGTAAAAAGTTTTCAAGGAAAAGTGTTCTCGATAGACACTTTAAAATACACAAAGGAGAAAAGCTTAATCTGTGTTCCTATTTCAATAAAACATTTTCAAGGAAAAGTCACATTGATTTCACTTGAACACACAGGAGAAACAATCTCATCATTGTTTTTTTGCAGTAACACTTTCTCACAGAAAAAGCCATCTCAATGATCGCCTGAAAATGCACACAGGAGAAAAGCTTCAACAATGTTCTTGTTAGAGCAACAAAAATAAAAGAGTAGGCCTAAGCAAAGACCTCCCAAAACCCTGAATCACGCCTTGCTCCTGGTTTCGTACCCTCATATC
>CALNVZ010001721.1:43987864-43998263 GCA_940671915.1 Paracentrotus lividus | reverse complement strand
AAAAGATGTTTTGCTGTTCTTATTGTAACATGAAGTATGCCCAAGCAAGTAATTTATCAAGTCATATAAAAACCCATACAGGAGAAAAACGTTATCAGTGCCATGTTTGAAACAAGAAGTTCAATCTGTATCATGAAGAATGTATTGGTTGGAATAGAAAGGAATATCATTTTTAAAGACACAAAATAGTTCTCAAATTAAACCTATGGTTGTTAGATTTGCGAGAAGCGAGAAGATGTTCTCTCGTAAGTAAACGTAGTTGGTCAGATTTCATAAGAACGATGGTAGAGCAGCTTCATGAATGTTTTCAATATTGTTGTTATATAATGTTTTCTCAATAGGTCAGTTGAAAACACACACAAGAGAAAAGATTTATTGATTTGTAGTGTTCTGCTTATAGTAGAATTGAATTGATTATGAAATGTCATTTATGGTGACATAAGATTTTTTTAAAGGAATACGAGCAAAGGATGTTTCAAAGTGAAATATTTATTTACTATTAATAAGTTTGCTGGAAACATGAGCACAAATTTCACAATTCCTAAATGGGCATGTTGCCCTATACTTCTGGAAATTTCACAATTTCTCTTAAAAGCAATATCCTAGATTTTTGCATTTTATAACACGTTCAGCTTCCCCTTTGCTATCCCTTAGCAATAAAAAGAGGTAGATATTTCCACTAAATAATATTACTTGGATTAAAATATAAACTAAAGATAAGTTTCTGGTTTGTGGAGAGCTTAATCTACTCCCATTTTAATAAGTTAGATATAGATGTTTAAAGCAAGGCGACTCTCTCAGCCCAAGTGTGAAATGTGCCTATTCTTGCCATTGTGCCCATGTATTCAGTGTACCAAGATTTATTTTAATATTTGACTTGTTCCGGAGCACCTCACAATAATGGGAGTGGACTTTATTTGTTTTAATTCAAAGAGGATTGTTGGAATGATAAAATGAAACTATAATATATAAGAATCCTTGTATTGACACTGATGTATTAATGTATTTTCGTACATGTTTAAGTGATTTTTCACATCTTTCTAAATCTTCAAGATGGAATATTATACATTGAATTTGTTATATCCCATTTCATTTTTAAATTGTATTACATTTGGCTTCTTCCGTTTCAGTGACAACAATCAACAAGCTCAGGCTCGTTGGGCCCGCCCCCCCCCCCCCCTAGCAAAAAAAAAAAAAAAGAAGGAAAAAAAAGCGCAGTAAAATAGACGAGCGGGCCGATTAACCTCCAACCTTACCCTATAGCTGATACGTGACCTCTTTGAAGCCGAAGGTCAAAAAAAAAAAAATGAAATCATAACGGCCGTTACAAAGAAAACGATGGTTAGAGAATGATTGCGATCATTTTCAAAATTGGCTGTGGTTTCATTATTAAAATACTTTTCAAGAATGCTACAATATGAGACCTTCAAATTGGTTAATTAAACTTTGAATCATATGTTTATACAATTTTATGTAAAGAAATAACCTTTTTTAATCAAGGATGTGAATGATGATACATAAAGACATGTTATCAAGCTGAATAAAAACATTACTCATAGCTCTCATTTCTTGTTGTCTGAATTAAGTGCACTTCAATTTGACGATGAGGAATTTGGATAAGGGGGGGGGGGGGGTGGCCTGTACGTTTCAATGGAGAACAAACGACACTATCTAATCGTAGATAAGGCGTTATACAGTGCGTCCCAGAAAAAGTATACCTAACTTTGGCTGCCTCATATTAAATTATTATAGCCTGTGTGACCTTGAAATATATATCATGATAAAGAACAACTCATATTCTTTTAAATGATACCAAACGTATATCTGTGCTGTGACGGATGACTAAGCAGTTGGGCTTTAAAAAAACAAGTGTAAAAAGTACCCTGTCCCAAGTTTGAGCGAAAGCAGCCCTTGCATTTTGATAGATCAAGTAATCCTTTGTGCCTAATGAATGGACTGAGGAAGGCTGACCTCAAACAAACAATGAATGATCAGAAGGCCAGGGCTGCTTCTCAGACAACTTGGTACAGATCACTTTTGACCAATGTTTTTAAACACTTGAGTGTTCAGTCATTCATGGCAGTATCGGTATGATTTTGGTATCATTAGATAGAATATGAATTACTCTTTGTCATGAAATCAAAATTAATTACACATAAGTTATACATTTTTAATATGAGGCTCTCAAAGTTGGGTATACTTTTATCTGGGACGCACTGTATACTTGTAATTGTTAATGATGATAATGTTGACAGTTTGATGAAAATGGTCTTGATGTTGGCGATGATATATAACGGTATTAATAGTGATATTTGAGATAATGATGCTGGTGGTGGTGATTATGTTTCTATGATATTTGTGATGATGATAATTATCTTGATATTTGTGATGATGATGGTTATCGTGATATTTGTGATGATGATGATGGTTATCGTGATATTTGTGATGATTGTGGTGGTGATTATGTTTATATTTGTGATGATGATGATGGTTATCGTGATATTTGTGATGATGGTGGTGGTGATTAAGTTAATATTTGTGATGATTATGGTGGTGGTGGTGATTATGTTTATATTTGTGATGATTATGGTGGTGGTGATGATGGTTATCGTGATATTTGTGATGATGGTGTTGGTGGTGATTATGTTTATATTTGTGATGATTGTGGCACCGTGGTGGTGAGTGTGTTTAAATTTGTGATGATTGTGGTGGTGGTGATGATGGTTGTCATGATATTTGTGATGATGGTGTTGGTGGTGGTAATAATGATATTGGTGCAGGTGCACAGGATTAGGGCATGGTGGCGGGGATGATAATTTGTTAACTCCAGTTAGACCTACTGATTGTGAGGTGAAAACATCAGTCCTCCCGAACAATCAAGACGAGATATAAATTCAGATAGATAAAATAATTAGAGGAATTTGGTTAAAGATAGAAGATTCTATAAAAATACTCTTACTACATGTGTACAAGGAGTAATATAAAAGGACGATAAACTCAATGCAATGGAAAATGAAAATAACCCTCAGTGATCACAGCTGCATGTAACGATAGTGTTAAAATATATACATGTATTGTATTTAAAGATCCCTGATGGACAACCTTACATTGATTGAAAGCTAATACCATAAGTACTAAAAAATAAAATTCAGTTTTCATAAATGAAGGGATGCCCACACATATAAGGCGCCTTCTCCAAACAGAGTGTGTCAGTTTCCCGCAGCTTCCCGTCGAAGACGGGAAACAATCGGCTTTCTGCTTTTAAGATTTCGGGATTCTATTCAAAAGCCGATAAATCGTCAATAATACACAGGCAAATGGTAAATACTAATCATTTTGCTTCAAAATTAGTCAGTTTTTTTTTCCTGAGAGGCTATATCTCAGCAGAAGACAATTTCTCCAGTTAAAATTATTGATATGAAGGAAACTACAGCATGTTCACAGTGATGCTTCTGTGTGATGTGTGTTATGACTGTAAAGAAAAATATGTATCTATAAAATTTAACTATATTTCAACAAAAAATTTATTAGGGTGAAAAACATAGAACAATTTTTACCACTGGCCAATTAATTTTTAATATTACCCTACCCTCTTCAACATTCGGCTCTGAACAACACCACTATGAAATGGCCTATTGTCTAGAATGTTCCTATATTGAAACATGCCCTATGAAGTATTTTTTCCACGGTGGTCATATTGGATTACATACAGCAACCTACATGTCAATCCATCAGTTTTATACTACCATAACATATTGTATAATCTACCCATACACCTAAAAAATGCTATAATCTCATTTCATGTTAATACACACATACTGAGAAAATGTTCATGATTTGGTTTAACAATTCAATGAAAAGGGGACAATGAATAAACCTGAGCTTTTATTGTATTTTTTTTTATTTGACTTAAAAACTTGCAAATTGTTCCAGCAGCTCATTGATAATCTGAGACACTCTTCGGATCATATCTTTGCAATGGAACATCCAATTGTGATTCAAGTGTCAGATTGTTTCTTTTGACATGCTCTGTCCGGTAGTCGGCCTAGTTAAAACATATTTAAAAGAAACTTAAAATTTTAGTGGTCATCCCTCATAAAAGTATTCATAAAAAATTGATCGAACGTGTACACTTTTAATCTAAATCAGAAGAAGAAGAAGAAGCAAGATCCGACATGGTTCGTCAATTTATTCGGTGAAAACAGGCAATTAGGGAAATAAGATAATGGGCGATAGATACTTTGAAAAGTGAACCTTTTTGGGAAAAAATAAAGTTTTCCCCTTTTGTTTTTAAGCTGCACATTCATATAGAGCATTGTCTGAAGTTTCATGAAATGCATTTTTATCTTAATTTTACAAATTTGTCTTGCTCATTTGCATAAATTAACATATATAAAATTTGAATAGAAAAATGGTACATAAAATATTATTTGTTTGACCCTGACTTGATTGTATATGATGGTCTCCTTACTTTGATTATTGCATTATATCCTTTTTCGCTTCATTCCTTTAACTTTAACTGAAAAATAATGGTGTTGAATTGATTGTCTTACTAAGAAATTAACTACCATCAAATGTCACATGTACGTGACCCCAAAACACGAAAAGTTAACCCCCCCCTGAAAACCGAAGTTCTATTATTATTACAATTTTTCTCCAAAGCTAGATATAAAGTGCCTTGCATCTCACCAAATATGAAGCCATGGTATCTTTTAATTTAGTTATTAATTAACTTTGAAATTTGCACACACGTCACCCATTGGTCACGTGTGTGACCAACTATGGCCATGCCTGAAAAAGGGGACTATGCTATTGGGCCATTCTTTGTAAAGTGAACCTTTTTGGGACAAAATCAATTTTTGTTTTTTTTATTTTAACCTGCATATTCAAATAGAGCAATGTCCGAAGTTTCATGAACTGAATTTTTTTCGTGATTTTTGCAATTGTTCAGCTCATTTGCATAAATTAATTAACATGAATGATAATTGAATGGAAAAAATGTACATAAAATATCTTTTTTTTTTAAACCCTGACTGGAATGGATATGCTGACTTCCTTATTTGGATTGCTGTCATTATATTATTATTTATCTCTATTCTTTTTAATCTAACCCCCAAAATAATGTTGTTAAATAAAGATAATCAAACCCTGGACCAGAAAACACAAAAAGTTTATGCCCCCGTCTTAACCATGGCTCTGGTATTATTTTACCAAAGCTAGATTTAATGTACCTTGCATCTCACTAAATACGAATCCATGACAATTTTTAATTTGATTATTAATCAATTGGTCACACACGTGACCCTCTGGGTGGGGGCGGTCATAAAGGTCTGATTATTTTCACTTTCATTGGCTGAAATTAATTTATTTTAGCATTATTATACTTCAAAATTGTTCTGCAATAATTTATGCGAAAAAACAAAGAAAAACATAAGAAGTTCATAAAACAATGAAGTACATAAGGAATTTATTTCGATACCAAATTTTTTCCAAGTACAATTGTTAGGAAACCTATAAAAATTATGCAAACACAACATTACCATTTCAGAAGCTTTATAGTTATATTAGAACGAAATTATGACTTCATGCAATGCCTATTAAATTAATAATAATTTAGCATAATTAATCCATATTAAATAAATTATTATTATTTTGGGAAAATGAACAGTGCTTAAATTTCTTGTAGTTTACATCACACACTACCATCGTGCGCAAATTTTCGACGCTCTCACGCGATCAACAGCCGAGATCTTAGAGGGGGCATGCATGTCCCCAATCCCTCCACGCCCCCCCCCCCCAGTCCTGACAGCTACAAACACCCAGTGACTGATTAGAGTTGAGTTCATAAAAGTTTTACCACAGCGGATAATTGCTCAAAATGTACATTACTGCATATATAAACACAACACAAAAAAAAGTTCCCCTATTCAAAATCAATAATTTTTTTAATAGGAGGAGTTCAAAAAATCTAATTATATGTCATAGTAGGGAATTTAATTAGCACCATGGATGAATTTTAGGAAAAGATCAGTTAAGTGAGCAATGGTTTGAATGCAAAAATGTCATTTTTTTGAAGTTCGCAAGAAGCTCTAAAAAATCACACTTTGATTAAATGATATCGGACCAATTTTTAGATTTTAAACATTTCAGCATCAAATGTACGCAAAAACGTCTTCCAAACATACGCAAAGGACCGTAAAATCACGGTTGAGGAGGCATGCAGCAAAAATGACAAATCTGCGATTTTTACTTCTTGCCATGGTAAATTGATCAAATATGATGGAATTCATGCTAGAGAGAGTTTTAACTTTGCAAAAATTTAAATCAATTCACGGTTGAATGAACACCAGAAATACCATGTGAAAAAACATAAGTATATATTCTTTCCATTTTGTACCATAAATCATGTGAATATCTGTTTTTGTATTATTTCTATGACCGGTGCACGTGTGTACATGATCCTAATTGCATTTTATTGAAAACTTTCCATGCATCATGAGCACGTGGCACTGGAAAAGCTGTTTTTTGATGTCGAGACAAAAATTAAATTGCTTACTTTGCTTAACCATAACAATTTGTTTGAAAGTGTTCATTTGATTTCATTTTCGCAAAAATCCCGATTTTTTATGCTTCAGTGAACACAAGATATGAGAAAAACATGAAAAAAGGAAGAAAGTTTACGGCCCTGGTACGGCCTAATGGTACGTCTGATTCTCAATTTGACCAAAGTTCCTGTTAGTTAATGACTTCTTAAAGATTTGTGCCGAGTTTCAAGAATTAACTCACAGTATAACGACCCCAAAATTACAATGAAATTGGGCAATATTTGACTTTTGTTCACTATTGATTTCCTTCCCATTGACTTTACGTTTAGAGTTTGAACATAAAGTGAACAAACGTCAAATATTGCTAATTTTCATTGTCAATTTTTTTTTCGTTATACTTTGAGTTAATTCCTGAAACTTGCATGGCACAAATCTTTAAGACGTCATTTCATCATATCAGGAACTTTGGTCAAATTGAGAATCGGACTTACCATTAGGCCGTGCCAGGGCCATAAACTTTCTTCCTTTTTTCATGTTTTTCTCATATCTTGTGTTCACTGAAGCATAAAAAATCGGGATTTTTGCGAAAATGAAATTAAATGAATACTTTCAAACGAATTGTTATGGTTAAGCAAAGTAAGCAATTTAATTTTGGTCTCTAAATAAAAAAAAAAACAGCTTTTCCAGTGCCACGTGCTCACTGAAGCATGAAAGTTTTAATAAATGCAATATGATCATGTACACACGTACGTGCACCGGTCATAAAAATAATACAAAAACAGATATTCACATGATTTTTAATGTAGAAAATGGAAAGAATATACTTATTGTTTTTCACATGGTATTATATGGTGTTCATTCAACCGTGAATTGATTAATTTTTTTTGCAAAAGTTAAAAACACTCTTCCTAGACATGAATCTCATCATATTTGATCAATTTCACCATCGGGATAAAATGTAAAAATCGCAGTTTTGGCATTTTTTTGCTGCATGCTCACTCAACCGTGAAATTTTACGCAAACGTCCTTTGCGTATGTTTGGAAGCACGTTTTTTGTACATTCTGATGCGTGAAATGTTCAAAATCTAAAAATTTGGTCCGATATCATTGAATCAAAGTTGTGATTTTAGGCTTGCGAACTTCAAAAAAATGACATTTTTGCATTCAACCATTGCTCACTGAAGCATGACTTCATGATATTCCCTAAAATTCGCTCCCATTGTAGCTAATTAAATTCCCTACATGGACATATAATTAGATTTCTTGAACTCCTCCTATTTAAAAAAATATTGATATTTGAAATAGGGGGAACTTTCTTTTTGTGTTGTGTTTATACCGTATATAATATTTTTCAAATGTCACACGTCACGAGACCCGAAATCACGATAAGGCAGATTAAAAAAAAAAAAGAAATTCAGAGATGACTCCTTTCCAGTGGTATTTTATGGTTAGCAGGTCCATAATGCATATCTCACAGCAATAAGAACATTTCATCATAAAACTCATATGAATATATCAAAATGAAATTGAACTTTCTTAATCATGCCGTTACTAATTGTACGTGACCCACTTCTTTTGACCTCTGACCTAGCTTGAACATGCATATTGTAAATATAAAAAAATATTTCCAAATGATAGCCAACAAAATATGTTAGCATGATTAAATCAGTATATCTTTAAAATTGTTAGAGTTATAGCCAATTAAAGTCAAGATTTTGCATAATTTCGGTCACACACGTGACCAATTAGAATGGTCCTATAATATTTAAAGGCAGAATATGAAAGAGCCATTTATACTAGATTAGCAAAATTTCTTTGAAATTATTTGCAAAAGATCAGCTAGCGACCATCATTATCACCACCATCATCCCTATCCCAAATATCATTAACTCATTAAAAAGCCAATAAGTTCTTACTTTCATATTTTCCTTTTTTTATTTTCATTTGACAACACCTTTAATTTCTCCCGCTGCGTTTTACGAGACAAAGGCAAAGCGAAAGCGGAAAAGTGTAAGTATTTCAATGATTTATTAGTGAAACAGAATAAAAGAGACTGAAAGTCAATGTTTAAAAATGAGTGGTTTATTTCTGAAAAATGTTACAACTCTTGTATTGTATGGACCTCGCATAATTTAAGTGAGTGTCAGCTATCATGAACCCTTCGTGATTGAATTTACCCTTGGCCTCAACACCCCACAAACGCAAGATGGCGCTCTCGCGCTCACATGCGAATAGGTATGGCAGTGTATGGTATTTCCGGACGCCTTTATTTCAGTCCCTTAAAAAGGACAATTAGTGGAAATAAAGTCTAGAAAAATTCGCACTAGCTATTCCAAATATTATGAAAACTATAATTATGGTAAAATTATTTGATATTTACTAACCGTTTTCTTTTTGTCGCACTTGCCGCATACCCCTCTACGAAAAACAATTATTTTTGCGTGTCAAAAATTGCATTATGATTCCGGACGTGCATCTTCTCTATGGGGATACAACGTTATAATTGCGTGTTGTTTATCGATGTTAATCATCTCGATATCTATCGCTCTCGATCACGCTCGCGCGATCGTTGTGATTGAAAAACTATGCAATATTCACCAAAATACACGCACCGCACGTCAACATTCGAAGCGGACGCCGAGAGATTGAAATTCGGCAAAAGAGGCTCATTTTATCATCAGAAAACATAGATCTAGACCTATCAATTGTTTATGCATTGAAGGTATGCAATATGAAATTTTAAGCATTTTCTATCATTTTATAGATAAATAAGGTAAAACTGAGATTTTTTCGCCTCATTTAAGAAATCTTGTTCCATGTATTGGTGTGTGGAATTTAACTGCACCGTTCTACGCGCACAAAATTGCTGTAGTTCGCAGAAATATGTGCGTCCGGAATTATAATAGTGTCCGGTAATACAATGCGTCACTATACACAAAAATCGGTATCTCGAGAACAAAAGACAGTTCCGATATCACCTGGCATGCCTGGGAAAAGCGAATGCAGCGCCTTGGTTTTCGAGAGTTTTTTTTCGATTTTGTAATTGCCCCAGAATTATTGATTAGATCTATCTATAAGTCATGTCTACGAGTGTAACAAATGGAAAAAGTCATTATCAAGCCCAGAAATTTTCCCCTGAAAATGTAACGAAGTGCTAGTAGATCTACTCATTTTGAGGCATTGATTGATTTGGTGCAATTGCTTTCTGTTAATTTCCTGAGTTAGATGCTTGATTTGATCGATTGTGGGGTGATTTCTATATGATTTGAGAAGTGTTACATTATCGAAACTTACCTTGTTTTTTCCCCAAAATTTTGAGTGGCAAGAAATGTCTTTAAATCAGAGTCTTTGGCATTTTATGGCGGTTTAGTTATGTGTCTATCCATATTCCGCGCGTGCGGGGGCATGTCCCGTGCCTGCTGTACAGTAGCCCGATCGTAACAGCTGAGCTCACTATGTTGCGTGCGCACATGATGATTGTTTGACTATCGATAGCTCATGCAGAGACGGCTTTCTCATTGAAATTTTTAACATGGCAAGTGGGCTGTTTTAGCTGGTTTTTTGCGCTTTTCGAGATTTTAAAGTGAGTTTTAAGGCATGTAGGCCTACATGTTAAATGAAACATTGAACTATTTTTTAATGTATGATTTGTTACTGTCAGAGCATTTTTGCTTTTGATCTGGGAGTACGTACTCATGCCCTCGCTCACTCTTGCAATACACTCGGATTACTATACCGAGTGAGTAAAAAAAAACTACACACCTAAAAAATGTCAATAAAAAGAAAACCAATTTATAAACCGTAAATTATTTTACATATTCTGAAAGAGTAACTCCTCCCGCATCTTCTGGTAC